>OX465102.1:30242443-30652443 GCA_949987565.1 Luidia sarsii
GACAGCAGGTGCATCCGTAATTGCGATGGTAACAGTGAGGCTTTGGAGGGGTTTAAGAAGCGATCATTAATTCCATGTGAATTATTTCCCCCAAATAAAATCAAACAATTTTTGGGGAAATGACCGAGTGAATTTCGAGAAATTTCAGGATGATATAATACTCGCAAGCAAAGCTGCATATTTTATGCAGCACCAGAAATGTCACAAAATTAGAATGGTTCTTCGAATAGCTTCCATCAGGTCTAATGTGGCTGTGCGACTGTTTGTGCCTGGTCCGTGATCTCAACTCTGCAGATTCGTCAACCGTTTCCAAATAGGCTATGGTAATTGCACTTTGGCTGGAAGAGCGTTATCCCGTGATGTTTGCGTCGAGGAGAATGGAATTCAATGAGGGTTTTTTTTGCCCTTGCTCGACGATCGAGCTGCCTGAAATATGTTCATCAGGCACCGTGCAAAGCACTGAGCACTCGGTGTTTATCACGTCGAGCAAGGGCAAAAAACCTCATTGAAATATCTTATCCCGTTTTCCCGCAACTGGGTAATTAAGCCACGGCTAGGGTAACTTAGGGTCACCTTTACTCGTCCTAGCGAGGACGCGGTTTTTTTTTCTTCAGAGAAGTGGCGCGCGCGTCAGTGATGATTTTTTTTTTTTTGGGGGGGGGGGAGTAGGGGATGAGGTTATCATGAATGCATGACTCCTGTCATGACCGCTGATAGACCGCTCGGCAAAAATTGAGAACGCTGTGAGGCGGATGGAGGATGAAAAAAGTGGTTTCCTGTCCAAACGGACAAGGGAAGATTGAATGGAGGCTAGCGTCAGTCATTGTCTCTTTTTCCATCGTGGTGTCCGTCAGGTTCGACTGGAATGAGCGCCTCGACATAGTCAGAGATGACCATCTACGAATGGCGGCAAGTCTGAATCGGGTTTCGCCATTAGGGTGCATCGTACCAAAAATTGGTATAGCTTTGACTAACGTCGGTAAGAAAGTATATCAACTGGTTGGTTAAACCGCCCCAATCGATGTATTGTGTTGGTCCAAATCGACGACAAAGTCCTATTTCTCAGGAGACCTGTAAGACAAAGGCCTGTATAAGCCTACCCAATGCAGTTTGTTGAGCAGTCTAAACAAAATTAACTGGCATAAAGTATAGGCTGAGGCTTGTGCGAGGAATTCGTTTGCCTTCCTTCTTTATATCACGAGTAAAAATGGGGAAATAGTGAAATAAACACCATTCCTTGCTCCTTTGTCCCCATCTAAATGGAGGTTTGGGTTGTGATCTATGGAGATAAAGGGCAGTGAATTGTTAATTAGCAAAGATAGTATAGGAAGGTTTGCGGTGATACCATGTCTCTTAAAGAAGGGGTGTGGTTCTGAAAAGAACCTGAGTGGTAACTCGTTGTTTCGACCAGTGTGCTCTGGCCGTCATCACGGAAAGATTCTCCTGATGACGGCCGGCCAGAGCATACTGGTCGAAACGTCGAGTTACCACTCAGGTTCTTTTCAGAACCATACCTCTTCCTTTAAGAGACCTGATACATGGTGTCACCGCAAACCTTCCTATATTGATTAACCCACCATGCAAAGCCTCAAGTTTCATTTAGCAAAGATAGTTAACTACTTTCGAAAGCCCCAAAATAATGGCCTTACGATGCATCGTAACTCAGCTTACGATGGATAATCCATCGCAAGTGTTTACAGGCCATATGGTTCCTGTGTATCGCTCATCCTGTTGCGATTGATGGTGAGTTAAAATGGGTTTCATGAAATCGACCACTGGGCATATAGCTCATGTGGTAAAAGCGCCCGTACGCTAACCTAGAGGCCTGCGTTGATGCAAGTGTGACCCGGTACGCCATGATGAGGAATCTCCTCCAAATTTGAGTTTTCAAGATTTCCCCACCACTGCAAAGAGTACCTCATTAGCGTTGCAATGATATCAAAACTGTTTCCATATCTTGCCCAAATTAAAAGTTACGACGCAATAAATGCGACGAGACAACGCAAAGTCACTGAAACCACTTTTCTAGACAAAAAAGCCTCGAAAGTTTGAGGCCATGCAAGCAGCGCGCCAACGGTGGTTGAAGCGTACACAAAGACACATTAATTACGAATTCCCCGATTTTTAAATCTTTGCACGAATTTGTTGAAGAATTCCTTAGGGGAGATATATTGATTTTGCATAAGCTTTTCAAAAATGCTGACAAATTCAAATTGATTTAGACGTGCATTTTGACAGCACTTCGACTTTTGATGTCGTTTACTTGAAAAGTGCTTTTGGAGTAGATACCTCATTACGCCATCTTAGGTAAGAAATTCATGCCCGGTCAAATAAATTATTATCCTTGCTTTTACAGTAAATGATTTATTAGTTAAGATGGAGTGAAAACAACCAACCAATAAACCCTGTTTGGGGTGATGCGGTAAGCATTATGTCATTTCTAGAGTCTCCGTTCCCAGGAGACGGAGGGCGGGGAGAGGGGAATCTCCCAGCGGTACTGGATACGACCTGATCCGTCTTCCCCTCGCCCGGCCGTAAAAAGGTGCGAGCATTCACGTCCCCATTTTTTATGGGAATCTGAGACCTCCCCGAAAGTGGGCGGGCTGTCGGATTCAATGACCGAGCGGTAAAAAAAAATAGAGAGAAACGAGAAGGGAGGGACGAAGCCACGGGGAGGCGTTCAAGGTATATATGCTAGGACAACTATCCCCCGTGCATTCTCTGCACCCCCCTAGGGCACCTGTCGACCGAATGAATTATTTGAGTGTGTCTTACAAACGAATAGATGCTGTATTGGCGCCCAAATTACCTCTGACTTGCGGGCGCCTGCCGTCCGTGCGGTGACAACGAAGCCCGGAATGGCATTCATCCAGCGCCTTGTTATGTTTCCGCATTTCAAAAGAGACCTTCGAAAAAAAAAAACAGCCTCGTTTCTCGTTTGAATCGAAAATTACCAGTCTAGATGTGGGGACCAGGCACAGACTCGGTTCAACTTGCCAAATGATGAGCTTCAATTCACATTTAAACTGGTGAAGGATGTTAGAAATTAGGCCCGGGATCGTATAAACATGGACTCGAAATTAGATTATGATACGTTTTTTTTAAAGTGGTTTACTGTGCGATTTGATATTTTTCCCATATGGGTTGTCTGCATGGAGTGAAAAAAATCAGCTAATGTTCTTCGTTTTTCTTTCTTGAATCTTATTTTATAGTGGTTTATTGAGGTCGGGTGATCAGGCTACCGATGGAAAGTGCCCCCCCCCCACACTCCCCCAGTTTCCTTATTGCCGATAGGATAAACGCATAAGCCTTGAGGTGAAATTCAATAACGTCAAGGCTTAGTTGGCAACAACGTAGACTGATGCCTCGGGCTGTTTGTTGAAGATATAGCATTGATGTGCAACATTATATCCACCGGAGGACGACTCGTGCATGGCACTGCTCTAAGGTTGAATCCGAACAACATTCGTTCGAGCCTTGCTTTTTTTAAAGAACGCACGTATACGTTCGCCCAACAGACATGAACGCCCGGCGTGGTTTCTTGTATCAGAATTGTTGGAAGTGTTGACCAACGCGACACAAGTCACCCGTTGGAGATGTGTATTCTGCAGATGGGGGAGAACCAGTGCTTCAGTCTCAATACCCACAGGGTGGATATTTGTTTCCCAGTTGGTCGACGAAAACGACTCTGAGTCGTAATTTCCATAAAGGTCCAAAGTAATGGCCTGAAAACACTGCAAAACCGCTTAAGGCTGAGTCACTTCGAATAATTGACTAGTCGAATATTCGGTCTTCAGTTCTACTGAATATTCGAATATTCGATCGAGTTGAACGACAATGAATGGCAAGGCTATTATTTTTTTGGCCTCCATTATGTACACATTTGGACTTTACCGCTCGGCCGAACTATAATCGCGTGCCTAACGCTTGCTCTGGTGCACGTTCGGGTGTCCGGGATTATAGTCCAATGGTCTTATGACCAATGATAATGTCAGCTGATGTTTGTGACCCACGTTGATCGCACTTGTGGTGAAATATGACCTTGCTATCCTTACAGTGTTATAAAACTATAGGTGAAAGTCGACAGTTTCGTTCGTTTGTGATGCTCTTACAGTTTTGTCAGGAATCGAACGGCAAACGACAGATGAAAAGTCATGTTGTGCTTCCACGGTAATGTGGTTGGCGTCCACTGCTGGTCGTTCAATATAACCCCGTTCGATTTAAGCCAAGGGGAGGAGGGGGATTGAGCTGGCACTGACATTTCATATCAGGATGACCAGGTACGCTGAGGAAATGTTTCACAATGAAAAATGTCACTCTCCTCCATATCACGAATCTTTTCTATAACAGCCCCATTGTCGGGCTTGCTCTCAATAGAACAATTTTAATAGACCGCATACCTATGAAATATCTCGTATAGTATAAACAACGTTCCGCCCAAAGAAAAACAGGACATATGAAGGGTCTGTGATCGATCCTGACTACGCATTCAAACAGTAGGGCTTTTTATTGACCAACACTGTAACCAAATTTGAAAATTGGCAAAGCATACTTTAACTGGACCGGATCCAGTCAATTTTTTTCTTTGCCAATAGTTCAACTAATAGTTCAACTATAGTTCAAAAGCTCCCTGTCAGATTTTCCTTTGTTTGTTTTTTGACAATAATGTTACAAGTTAATAATTTGGCCAACATTTTATCAAAATGATGGCTTACCATTCGCCGACGTAGTGTAGCAGAAATCCATACAGACAGACCCCTATGTAGCCTCAATGACTACACATCTTTCAAATAAACAAGAGAATAATCATGTTTCTTTCATTTTTGTCTGAAAGGTAATGCCTTCGTCTGCACCTTTAAAAACGCTAGCCTTACGGCATAACATAATTTTATGGTCGAGCCAAAAGCTTGCAATATCGAATGGCAAGCATGCTTCCAGTGTTTACAGAATCAATATTATCCCCTCTCTCTCTCTCTCTTCTTCATGCGTCGACTGAATAACAAACGTAGCCTGGCATGGCTTTTCCCCCCTATATATATTTTTGTCATTGAAAAAAAAAAAGCGAAAAAAAAAAGCGAAAACCGCTGTGGCTTTTGTTCAACCTCTTTCTCATGCTTCGCCGTCCACTGCAATACGTGCTCTATCGCTTCTGCTTCTACGATTCCAGGCAAAGGTGCACAAGTACCTATCTTCGCAGCCTACTTCTCTGCCTTATAATTTGGGGTATCTCTGATGGGGAGGTAAATTGGCAACGCACCAAGATTTTGATTCAGTCGTCCTGCGGCCGCCGGCTTGAAAGCGCTATTCCAACTGACTGAATAATACGATTACTTTGCAATGTATAAAGAAAAAAAATGCTTTGAATGTGTTTTTTTTTCATTTTTTATTATGGACATGTGCTTTGGTATTGTTAGGAAGCTGTCATGTTATTATTATTATTTTTTCATTTCATAAAATGTGCTCAGGTCGGTTATGATCATGATTATCATAATGGAAGAATGGAAGCGGGATCTTTGTTAGGGGTTAGGAGCCCTTTTCGTTTGTCCGTCTGTCTGTCCAAAGTCTGAAAAAAGGTGATCTCAGGAGAAGGATGGTGGTGATGGTGGTGGTGGTGGTGATGGTGGTGATGGTGGTGGTGGTGGTGGTGGTGGTGGTGATGGTGATGGTGGTGGTGGTGGTGATGGTGGTGATGGTGGTGATGGTGGTGATGGTGGTGATGGTGGTGGTGGTGGTGATGGTGGTGGTGGTGGTGATGGTGGTGATGGTGGTGATGATGGTGATGGTGGTGATGGTGGTGGTGGTGGTGATGGTGGTGATGGTGGTGATGGTGGTGATGGTGGTAATGGTGGCGATGGTGGCGATGGTGGTGATGGTGGTGGTGGTGGTGATGGTGATGATGTTGATGATGGTGGTGATGGTGGTGATGGTGGTGATGGTGATGGTGATGGTGGTGATGGTGATGGTGGTGATGATGGTGGTGATGGTGGTAAAGTCCGTAATTATGGGGACAATAGCGATTATGACAATGGCCATAGGGACAATGATATGGTCGATGGTAGATGTAGACTGTATGTAGACTGTCTCTGAGGTTTGCGTTACAGTAGAGAAAAACCACAACCTGTATTTCAGGTTTTTGCTTAACGTATTTCTAATGGTGATGTTGGTGGTGGTAGTAATGGTGGTAGTAATGGTGATGGTGGTGGTGATGGTGGTGATGGTGGTGATGGTGGTGATGGTGGTGATGATGGTGGTGACAGTGGTGATGACAGTGGTGATGGTGTGGATGTAGATAATGTGATGAAGGAGCCTATGTTAAAGGTGGCGATGTGGAAGGTCGTGAACGGGCTGAGCGAACCAACCAACAAAGACCTAAACCAATGCACGTCTCATAAAAACTAGTAACACGTTCATCCTTCAAACCCATCCCATATAACGCCTACAATTTCCTTTTGTGTCCCTTTAATGCTTGCTGTCGCCTAGCAACCAGCCTCCACGCCGCGCTGTCGGGCGGTCAGTCCTAGACAATGGCAATCTATAAATATCCCTTATTTCCATCACCCTGGTCTTCTGCCGTGTCTCTGGGGATGAGGGGTAGAGAAAGGAAATAGGAAAACACGTCCGAAGAGATAGAAATGACATGAAGAGATAGAATTGAAAATTAGTTTGTTTTGTCCTACGCTAGCTAGGCGCTCGATAAACTGAGATTCATATTCAGACGGAAACGTTCAAAATAATCTTTAAAAAGGGGGATTTTTTTCCACTCTTGCCAATAATGCTAATGTAGTTACCTCGGCAATTTATGTAGTACTTATTTTTACTCTTATAACTTCCCATAAGGTTTCTTATTCAGTATTCGTGTAGGTTTTCGTGTGAAGCCCTAAATTCAACCCAACTAGAAGGGCAAGAATGTCGGCCGTTCCTTCCCCTTGTGGTTTGACTGACAGCAATGCGCCTCTAATATTACAAAGGTAGGCCTATGTTCAAAAAACACAGAGATGGAGAATGGAAGCGAGCGTCTGGAATGGTGTGGAAGGTTCGATAAACGCTCAACACGATACCGTAGTGAACCACGACCCCGTTCGCCAAAAAGAAACGAGTCGACGATTGTCCGCTGTATTTCCATGTGAGATTATCTCTCTTTTCCGAGCCAAGGGCCATTCTAATGTGATATTATACCAAGGCATCCCAATAGACAACCCGTGCCAGCTATCCTCCACCATGAACAGCCTGAAATCCCGTATGACAAAAGGCGGCCACAGCAGCTGAGCACCATTAAGTGACAGTTGAGCGAATGTACCAACTGCCGTAATGAAAATAGTAATGTCTGGCTTTTCGTCATCATATCTCTTCACCGTGCTAATACGCGGACTAGGTTGCTGTCCGGTGTCACGATAGGTGTAAGACAAGTTACATGTCCATGTGGTGATGTGCATCTGTCTGGCAGGTCACCATCGGTACGGTCTCGTAATGCGATGGAGAAAAAAAAGGGAAAGTGGGCCGGGGGAGAGAGACCAGGGAGAGAACCCGCGTGCCACGAGATGCGACTCGGCGGGTCGTAAACCAGAATTACGCCTCGGTAGCAGAAGACGGCCAGCACCGTAATAGATTGTGTCCCTCCGTCCTCCGCAGCCGGGGGCCGGTAGCTGTCCATTTTGCCCCGGGGGAGTTAAGCGTGATGAAAAACCGCAGCCGCTTCGGCCTGACAGTCTCCGAGCGTCGCACGCCGAGGCACACGCACAGGCGAACACAGCAGCTTCATACTGACTTTTAATAAGCGACAGCGCCGGCCGATTAAATTCTTTTACGCCGTCTTTATCCAATGACGTATACACGGGCGTGACAGTGGACTTCGCCTGCGCTATCAAATATTTACAGTCGTGGGTGATCATATAAATGAGACCCCTCGCTTCGGGAGGTTTGATATCAGGAATATGAAGCCCCCAAAAAACTAAACCGTAATAACCCATCTTTGAAAAAAGAGAGGATAAATTACTTGAAGCGAGACTGGTCGTATATCGCCAATATATGGGTGGGTGGTGGCAGAACCATTTTTCATCTCCAAATCGTTCGCTCCGAGGCGGAGAAGATACCGTTTGGCCCACAGGGCAAAAGGTAGTTACCGTTTCAATATGTCAGCGAGACGTAATTCCCTATAAACAGGGGTTGTGATACTGCCGTAATGAGCAGGCGCATTCCTCCCCGCTTCCTCGCCTCCTCCCCCCGCCGCACGCACGCACGCACGGCCCGACCGTATTCGTAGGCAGTCTCCGAGCTGCCTGGTTTTCGCTGCAGGGCCTCAGTGGCGCTGTTGGAAGCAGAAGCCTCGGCCCTCGTCCATGGCCACGCATTCGAATGCGACCACGCAGCCTATAATTATACCCGGGCACCTTTCGGGATTAGCGCATCGAAGACGAGAGGGGTGAGACCGACCGTCTCACGATGCGCTCCCACGGACGGCATTAGGCCTCGTCGACACCTCCTCGATACCGAACGGTGAGCTCCCGTCACAAAACTCGGCCACTCATGTCACGCCTTGCATCCGATGCTTAAAAAAATACCCCGACAGAAAGCTTCCAGTGCACGGATAACGGAGCGTCCGTTATCCTTCTATACAGCTGGACTGAGATTTCGGTTTTCGCCGAAGCGCTGTAACCCGAATCGTGACATTTTGTTTTTGATGGGCGCAGAAATCTGGACACCGGACGGGAATTTAGGCATTGAGAATATGAACTCCTTAAATATGAACACGGAGAACTCATTAGAATTTAAATAAGATTTAAGGCTTTGCACGGTGGGTGAATCAATATAGGAAGGTTTGCGGTGACACCATGTATACGGTCTCTTAAAGAAGAGGTTTGGTTCTGAAAAGAACTTGAGTGATATCTCGACGTTCAGTATTCTCCTGATGACGGTCAGAGCATACTGGTCGGAACGTCGAGTTACCACTCAGGTTCTTTTCAGAACCACATCTCTTCTTTAAGAGACCGTATACATGGTGTCACCGCAAACCTTCCTATATTCATTAAAATTTCTTTGCAGTAAAAAAAATAAAAAATGTTCTTCTTTGTTTTTCTCCGGCGCCTTCTGGAGAACAAACATGGCGGATGGATTGCACGTGCACGGTCTGCATTAAACCAAACACCGACTGTAATGCCGTTATCAGCTCGGATATAATCTACCAGCCAACTTCACTATAACGGAAATGTCTAAACACCCGAGGATTGACAATCATGCAAAAGGGTAAAATTAGACGCGGAGGTTGGGGTGTGTGGTTAATAAACACCGAAACGACGAGCTATACGCGCCCAACATATACACGGTCGGAAATTGCTTAGAATGTGGCAGCGGGTTGCGTCTGTCAGCGGAACGCTTCGGGGACTGGAGCGTGCGGGATTAGACGGGCCCGCCACATGCCCTGGCGCTTAGACTCCAACGGTTCGATTTGTCAGCCGTCACAAGTCGCCCAGCCATCCAATCCCCCTCGCGTTTGTCCGATACCTAGCCTCACAAGCACATCACACGAACACAATCTCAGCGTTGACAAATCCTTGTCATCAAAGATGTTCCGTGTGAAGGAGATCCTTTACTTTTTACATGCCTTTATTTATTCCATGTCTGAAATGGATGGTATACGGGCACGCGAAGATTAAAATGTGCATATCTGTTGAGGTGATCGGTTTTTTTTTTAAAGAGGTATTACAATATGTTTGATGCATGAGGTATAGTATTAAAATGTCGTCGCTAGAACTCTGGTAATATCTCTATAAGGATAATGATAAACAGATGATTGGAGATAAACAATGGTAGGTTTCTTTTTTTCTAAGAGAGCAGACGACATGCACAGCAATTTGGCGGCGTGCGTACAATGAATGCAACCTTGGGTTGCACATTACTCAAGTCAGCGCACACGCATCTTCGGCTGGGCAACCCCGATTGAATCTTTGCGCCCGGCTAACGCGATGACGCTTAGCCTGATTAATGAGCGGCGGCTTGCTCGACAGAAGACACACCCCCCTCGCCCGTTCGCTCGTCTCGCGCCCAAATGTGACCCGGCACAGCGACATGAGGAATATCCCACCAAAACACTTTTCGAGTAAACAACGCCTGAAGTCAAAGTATCTTCTCAATTCGATTTAATTTTTTTTTATTTTTATTTTTTTATTTTCGGAAAGTTAATGTAGGGCCTATTGGAGGATATGATGTCCAAAGGATTTTTCCGAAATCCGTCTCTAAATGTTGAAAAAACGAGGATTTCGGGGAAGTGTTTGTGTGCTGTTTACATGAAAATATAAAGTTCCTGCATTTTTGAATGGCCGCTTTCGAGGAGTTAGACTGGTGCTGCTATATTGTGTCTGGTGCCAAATGAACGAGCTTCATTCGAAAGCTAATGGTATACTTGTTCACATCATTAGAAATCTCAAAATCTCGAAAATGGGGGTTATTCCTCATTATGCTGTGCCGGGTCACAAATAGGTTGGCACAGCTCTAGGGTATAGAACGCAGAACCTAGGTCAAGGGGAGTCGGAAAGCGCTCCGCAACCGTGTGAAAAAGCTCGTTTACAATCAACTGTTTCTACTGGCAAAAGGTCACACCCAAATCACGCCTGATAATCGTGTGCGACGAGTGAAAGGTGCGCTTAACAAGAAGGGTACGGTTTCTATCCATCAAGTACTGACCCGTACACACGAAGGTGTTAGAGAATATCTTAAAGTGAAAGATCTAGGACATGAGGGAAAACATCCTCTTGTACTAAGAGAACCGTATTTAAGTTACGTCGATACAATACGTACATTATTGGCCGTTCAAAATAATGACTAATTCCCACAACCAAAATATAGGATGAAATGTTCGGATGTGCACGCACTAATCCAGACAAATACACCCAACACTAAAATCAACGTAAAGGAACATTTTACAAGTCTGCAAATTACATTTTGTATTGTAAATAGAAATATACACACATAGTTCATGGTTAGAATCAATTTGGTCTCTCTTCTTTTTTTCTTTCTTCGCATTTTATGCTAAATCGAGGTTTTTTGTGTAAGGCTTTTGTATCTATAATTGCGCAGATTATTCCGCTCGTTTTCTCAAACACAAACAGGCTGAAGATCCCAAATGTATCAATTTGGTGAATAAAAAAAATTGCGTTTTTCTACGAAATTCAATTCGATGATATTCTTCCTCGAAAGTTCGGAACACGTGCAAACTAGTTTTACAGACAAAAGACAAAGCGTAAGGCGGATGGTCAAAACCCAAAACTCTTTCGAGGAACATCGATTTTCAAACCCAGTATTTCGTTTACAAATTGTAAAAATAAAAACCAAAACGTCATCTTTTCAATACTGATTGACATGCGTCTGTCCTGCTAATATTCCAAGCCAGTGCGTTTAGATTGGACATTAACATAGGTGGGTGTTTTTTGTTTAGCATCCACAACCTTCATATGGTGGTCTAGAAATGAGATTGGGATTAGAATAGTTTTCCCCGGGCGGTAGAACCCAGTTCCCAATCCAGACGTAATTATCCACAACTCCGGGCAAGGTCTGCGCCTATCGGATGCCTGACTTAGGAACCTCAGGACAAAAACAGCCGAAACGACAACCTTCCCAGGCCACACAATGACTGATTAATTTGACTTCATTCTTCAAGCGGACTTACCTCGGGGAGGGGGGTGGGGGGCTGTGCGAACAACTATAAGCTATTAATATTTTTTGTGTCCCGGTAAAACAGCGAGAGCGCCGTCACCAGAGCGTAACAGAGCACAGCTGTCGACGTGTTTAATGTTGATGGGGTTTTTTTCGAGGAAAAAACATTCCCGTGTTGTCGGTGAATGAGGAATACACAAACGGATCGCACGTTTGGATCGCCCGCAAGCAACTGGTAGTTACGTCGATGTATCTGACGTGGTGAAAATGAGTGGCTTGAGGACGAACGGTTGTCGGCGGCTATGAAGACTGGGTTCTCGAGGGGAGGAGAGAGGAGGAGGACGGGGGACTCAAACCTGCGAGTCCCGACAGATGTCCAGAAGGCTTGAGATCGTGCTGTTCTGAGAGGCGTTGGCCGCCTTACGGAACTTGTTCTTGCCGAAAGGAGGCAAGAAGACCAGGCAGAAGGCCGACCGGTAGCGGCTGCTCATGGCGATGTAGATAATGGGATTGACGGCCGAGTTGACGTAGGACAGGCAGCGGAAGGCCATCTCCAGGTTGGCCGTGTGGATGGAGAGGTCGGGCAGGATGGCCTTGACCAGCGACAGGATCTCGTAGGGGCCCAGCAGAAGGAAGAAGACCACCCCGTTGACGATCAGCATCCAGGCGATCTGGTTGCGGAGCCGCGAGTTCTTGTCCTTGATGCTGGTCAGACGGGCCCGGCGGACGCTGGCATTGAGACCGCGGACGATGCTGAAGTACAGCGTCACGTTGATGACGAAGGCCACGATGAAGGGGATCGTCTGAACCACGTGCTTGTAGTATGTCCACCATCGCTCCACCGGCTGGCAGTTGCTCCAGGTGGCCGGCCAGTGGCTGTACTCATCGGGCCAGACCATGCAGTTGGTCTCGTACTTCAGGTAGCAGGGGATGAAGGTGGCGGACACGGCCAGGGCGCCGGCCCAGGAGCCCATCAGCAGCCAGCGGTAGGTCTTGGTGCCGGTCCGGTTGTGGCTCTTCTGCGGATGGCAGACGCCCTCGTAGCGCTCCATGGAGACCAGGGTGACGGAGCAGAGAGCGGCCAGGTAGGTGGTGCTCTTGGTCAGGTTGCCCAGCTCGCAGCCGACCAGCCCCAGGGGCGAGGCGTCCGAGTAGATGGGCGACTTGCAGTAGGTGTACAGCCTCTGCCCGATGGCCGACACCAGAAAGATGATGTCTGCCACGGCCAGGTTGGCCAGGCAGGCGTTGGTCACGTTCTTCATGCCGTTGACCCGGTAGACGACGAAGAGGAAGGCCACATTGTTCAGGATCCCGAAGCAGAGGAGGATCGGGAAGAGCACGGTGATGGCCAGCCGCTCGGCGTTCGTGTAGCTCAGCAGCTCGGTGGCGTTCTCGTCCAGGATAAATGTGTTGGAGCAGCTCTGGTACTCGCTGAAGTTGGCGTAGATATCCATGATTTTTTCTTATCAGCGGCGCGGACGGGGCTTCATCGGACGGCTCATCGTCGGCTGACGTGAGACGGAGCTTCGCATCCGGTGTAATGAGACGCTGCCCGGTAGGCGCAGCGCTGATATAAACAACTCGCCCGGCACACAGACACGCATGCGCCAGCTCTGGGTGGCCGCCGTGCGATCCGCACGTGACTGCGGAGGTGGGTTTTGTTTTCCGAGGGGGGTAGAAGAGGCGCTGACTGCGCATGTCACTGATCCCACGCATTCGAGGTCTCTCACGATCTCTCTAGCGCCGGGCGCGCAGCACCCACCGGCGTGTATTTTAGCAAATGCGCCGACACGAAGAAATAAAAAGAAAGTGCGCCCTTTTTACATTTGTCCACATTTCCTTTTGCCAATGTTCTTGCGAATCACGTACAACGCGTATTAATCCCGCGCTGGGGCAGGTCGACTGCATCTCACTTGCACCTGTCTTGTCGTATTTATTTCCGGATAGTTTCAATAATTATCTACCGAGCAATTCTTTACTCTCTTAATGAAGTGAGAGGCGGGGGCACGCACACGGGTAGAAATGGGAGACACAGAAGGAAGATGACAGGCAGAGAGGGAGTTGTGATGAACCCTGCTAACAGATTCCACTAGGGGGAGGACAACAAACAAGAGAGGCAGAGTAAAAAGAATCTGAGTGAATGAAAGGGAAACCGAGGATGAGGAAAGGAGGAATAAAGACACCGAGACAGAGAGAGGGACAAGGAGAGAACGCCCGGAGAGGATAGAGAGGCAGGGAGCCCGGAGCGGAGGAAGAGAGATGGCGAGAGCCGTGGAATGAACAATGCTGACAAATTTCGGGCGGGAAAAGGAGGGAGAGAGAAAGAGATACAAAGAGGGAGACAGACTAGAGAATGATAAGAGACAGCGTGTGGCGAAGAGACTGGGAGAAGGAAAGAGAGAGAGATCGACGACGAGAGAGACGGAAAAAGGTGAAGAGACAGAAAGCGCCAGAGAGAGAGAAATAGAGAGGAAGATGCATTAAATACAGTACCCCATGAAAGCCAAAAGGATGATTTTCAACGATGGGCGGGAGTGTAACTACATCACTGTAAATGCCTATCCACACTTTCTTGACAAACTCCACCTAATGTACTCCCAGAAACAGTAAGGTAAGGCCTACATATGACGCAACCACGAACAAGTTTGGTCCCCGATTCTACTCACTTAAGGATTTAAAGTGATATAAAGGACCTTACTCTGCCTTTGGTCCTGCTAGGATCGAAACGTCAGGCCCACTAAATGTTGAGACTAATGTATTTAATGTACTCGTTATATAAGATTACCCACGTTGCAACGTACTAGGTAAATACACCAGAGACAAGGTCTCCCGACCAATTATTGGCAATTCCTTGCCTCATTAGTTCTCTTCTAAGATAGTTTTCTCCTAAACTACAGGTTGTCGGTCGATTGACGTAAGACGTGCGTCACCTTATCTTGCCTAATTACGTGTGTTTCGGACAAATTCTAAGAAAAAAAATGAACAGCAACTGTTTCAGAATATTAACGGGCCTGTTTTTACGTATAGTGATATCGTTTAACGGGATCGATTACTTTTCCGACTTTGACCCATAAGAACGCAAACAAAGACGTCCCTTAATAAAATCCTAATGGCCGAGAAATTGTTCCATGTGCATTGTATCATGTATAGCCATTAATTGCAGATAGAATCATATGTCGTATCTCCATGGTAAACCCTGCGATACATGTATATACTGCCTCGGTGAAAACCTAAGGAATAAACGCAGGATGTATTCAGGGTGGCAAAACGAAGAAATCTCAAACCTTTCGATTTGTCACAAGATGTCTTACTACCCCCCGTAAGATTTTGTTTTAACCCATTATAACGCGTTCACTCAAACGGACGTTCCTTTTAGTTAATGCAAAGTAGCACTATTTTTAGGTTTATATGTGACCCGGCACATCATAATGAGAAATAACCCCCACTCTTGAGATTTTGAGATTTTCTAATAATGTGAAAGAGTGTACCATTAACTTTCAAATGATATTAAATTTTCCTCCAATACATTAACTTTCCGAAAATACCAAGAAAATAAAATATTGATTTTTAATCGAATTGAGCAGATACTTTGACTTTAGGCGTTGTTTACTCGAAAAGTGTTTTGGTGGGATATTCCTCATGTCGCTGTGCCGGGTCACATAATGTTTTTCTTATTTAAATAACCCAACGGCCTGGTCCAATAGGAGCGAGCCGTTGGTGGCGGGAACCCCTCCCTGTACAAGAATTCCTAGTCAGACACGTACGCGAGAGAACCGAGTCAGACCTAAGATTGGATTCTAAAAGAAGCAGAGAAATAAAACCGAGTACCACCGTGAGTGTAATTGCAGTTCCTTAACTCCCTTTTTATGACTCTCTTTAAGTAAACCATCCCAAAGAAGGGTCACAGATTGAAGGGTCGTGGACAGCGTATAGGAAGGAACACGACCCAAAGCAATTCGAAACAAAAACAAGTATAATGCAGAGTCATAGGCCTACGTACAAGAGCTTAAATTGTTTGTGTCCGTTCTGCCTTCGGGAAAAAGATCCTGCTGGGATCAACACACGAGGCCCGCTAAACGTGGGGAGATCTGCAGTTTCGTCTTTTGAGTCTGTACGCAATTACATTTCTGTTGTTCTGTCTTACAAACCTATATACCGGAAACTCAATACCAGTTTGGGTGGAACTCGACACCCAGTGACCAGTAACTCTAGAAAGTAGGCTACGAATCAGAACATCGGGTGTGAAATTTCGATTACGCTTCAGAATGCCGTCTAAATGCTCGCTGGTACCCTTCCTCCACGAGGATACCGCCCGCTTAGAATGCCTTCATTACGCCCTAACCGAAAACTGGTAGCCTCGCCTCACGCGTCACGCTAGGTGGAAATCCCCCCTCGAGGTGTTAGGGTACGCTGACCGCTCGGATCAATTTCTCTTCTCGCTGATGTCGTTGACTGAGGGATTACGCCTAAATTCCTCCGAGACGGAATCGGGGTAAGTAAGAAATAGAATCTTTTAGAGCCGGCCACTGAGGGAAATCATCATCTAAAACGCCCGCGTTTGTTGTTTTCGAGTCAGAGGTGTGTATTTCTGTCGCGCCGGGAATTTCCGGCGACTCTACTCGGGTCATCAGATTATTAGGTGCGTGGATCGGAGCGTTAATGCTGGCCCCGGGCTATGGGGAGAGCGGTAAGCGGCGAGTGATTACGTAGAAAGCGGGGCAAAGGACGGCAAGGAGAAAGACGAGGTGCATTAGCGGCGGGTGGATACGCGGTGATATTCGAGGGCTAGGGGAAAAAAAGGTTAGATGGCTTTTTGCCCCTTTCGTAACTATGCCTGCAACTATACTGAACTCGCCACTGCTCTTAATTCCCGTTATCTGAGTACGCCGACTGAAATGATCAAAGGCATTTGTATCTCATGAATGTTTTCGGAAGGGTAGACATTGTACAAATCTTTTATACGGTCGGTTATTTGAGTAACCAATTTCAAAGCGTCGTTGTTGTGCATGTGAGTTTGGGGAAACCGAAGGAGTGTATTGACAGAGCAAAAATAAATCAAAAAGCGCCACCTGGTCTATCGACAGCGCGACTATAGGCCTACAAGTTAAGATCGAAATCAGGATAGCGTGCAACAAAATGTGACATGCTTGATCGATTTGAAGGCACAATGATTCCTTTACTTAATTTTGTAGTTGCTGAATTAATGAAAAATGCGGTGTATGCCAAATCTCGCGAGAACCGGGTAAGAGTTGGAGGGCATTGAGAGGTTGGAGTGTTGAGAGAGATGGGTGAGGTGAATGATGAAATTGGGTGGAGGGGGCTAGTGGGAGAGTATTGAGAGAGGCGGTCGATGGAGAAAGAGAGAGAGAGAAGTTGGGAGGGAAAGAGGGAAGGGGAGAGGGCACGGATGGAGAGACAACATTCACAGACCCGTAGAGGGGCAGAAACGGAGAGACAGACACGGGAACAGGCAGAGACAGTGACAGAGTCAACATAGCAGGACGAGGCAGAGACATTGGCTGATGAAGCGACAGGGCCGAAGCAGAGACAGAGGCAGATATATAGACAGAGACAGAGACAGAAACGGAGACAGAGACACGGGAACAGACAGAGACAGAGACAGAGACAAATTCACCATAGCAAGACGAGGCATAGACATTGGCTGAGGCAGAGACAGGGCCGAAGCAGAGACAGAGGCAGATATATAGACACAGAGAGAGAGAGAGGTAGAGACAGGGACAGAGACATAAACGGAGACAGAGACACAGGAACAGACAGAGACAGAGACAGAGACAAATTCACCATTGCAAGACGAGGCAGAGACATTGGCTGAGGCAGTGACAGGGCCGAAGCAGAGACAGAGGCAGATATAGAGACAGAGAGAGAGGCAGAGACAGGGACAGAGACATAAACGGAGACAAAGACACGGGCACAGACAGAGACACAAAAGGAGATCGAGACAGAGACATTGGCTGAGGCTGCGACAGGGCCGAAGCAGAGACAGAGGCAGATATAGAGACAGACAGAGAGAGAGGCAGAGACAGAGACAGAGACAGAAACGGAGACACAAAGACACACTGAAAGCACCAACAGACTCGCCCGTAGTCCCCTCCCACCTTATTATCCGTTGAATCTTTGTCTGGGGGTGTGAGGAGAGAAAAATATGACACATGGGAAATTAACTACCCCCCATCCGACGGGCATGGGACGGCGGTCCCAAACCTTTACGCATTGCGTTTTGCGATAATGGACAGCGAGAACAAAAAAATCTCCCAGCGGCCGTTTTACGCCAACGCTAACAAAGAGAGGTTTTCAGGAAGGCGACCTGTTGTGAGCAGCCAATCCTGCAGACGTCTTTAGAATGTTCTTTATGAGTTGGTGGCGATCTTGTTGCCGCATGTTCAGTAGTATAATAAGTTTTACCAGCAGCCGATTTCAAGAAAAGTTGCGTAAGTTACGCAACGTGCAAATGTTGCGTAAGTCTTGCGCCACAATGGCTCTTTTGTGCACTATTCAGCAGCCGATTTCAAGAAAAGTTGCGTAAGTTACGCAACGTGCAAATGTTGCGTAAGTCTTGCGCCACAATGGCTCTTTTGTGCACTATTCAGAAAAGGCAGCAAAATGTTACGTAAGTTACGCAACAAAATGTTGCGTACGCAACATTTGAAGTTTCGTGAAATCGGCTGCTGGGTGATTACATAGCAGATGCGTACAGGTATCATAGCCACGTCAATCAGATGGAATAAACAGGACAAACAGGCCAAAAACCAAGGTCTTGATGTTTTCGATTGTGCTGATGTGAACTCATTGGCGTAATATTATACAAGAGGAGTATACTCAATATCTACATACGTGTTGATCAACAACAAAGTCATTGCAACACAAAGGTTATCCAACAATGATCGTTTTGTTTCAATCATGCTCCAACCATTATCGGTTCGATGTATACGGCACAAACCTTTTAGTAGTCAAAAAATCAGCCGACTAAGAAATCGTATCGATTTTTAAATCAAAATAGATGCATTCAATTAAATGAAATTCATTTAAAGTAGATAAATACACATGTAGGTTACTGACAACAGAAATGGCGTTTAAAGCCCCTACACAACATTGGTAAGATCGAAAAACAGAAATGTTCACCTATTTACATGAAACTTGTACAGTTTGAAGATGGTTATAGTAGAAACCTCGCATTGAAATATTTCTGCCTAAAATGCTGTATTTTTGGAGAAAAGAGTAAAGATGCATATTTAAATAGCCTGATGCATATTTAAATAGCCTGATGCATATTTAAATAGCCCGATGCATATTTAAATAGCCCGGTGCATATTTAAATAGCCTGATGCATATTTAAATAGCCTGATGCATATTTAAATAGCCTGATGCATATTGATTGCGAGGATGAATGATAAGCCGTGCTGAGCACTGGATAAAAAACAAATGAGCGTGGTACAATTTTGAAACCATCACAAATGTAAGCATTCACCTTTTAATTATTTAAGCCCCAATACAACATTTGGAAGATCGGAAAACATCAACAGATGAACAAAAATGTCCACAGATTTCCTTCTAATTTACACTGTTTGTAGATGTTGAAATCTTACTGCCTATATGCTTTTTAACACCGACACCTTTAAAAAAGAAAGGTCCTGCTAGGATCGAAACGTCGGGCCCACTAAATTTTCAGATTTACATTTTGGTAATTTTAGTCAGTAAGCAGTTTGCAACATTTTTGTATATCACCAAACGAAATACTAGAGATTCCAAATTCAAAATCATATTTTGACGATGTGACCTTTTAAATGTTGTAAACTTCAGGAGAAAACGCAAGTTTTTTTGCGAGACGGCTAGCACATTTCTGGAAAACAAACGTGACGTCATAATCATATGCATTGACCCCAACACTTAACTATTAGGAAAGCTCTATCACATGCTACACTACACAGTTGGCCGATAGTACAAAATGTGTGTACACATCAGTTCGACATTCGCCGATTCAGGCTTTGTCGTACTACATATCTATAGCCCATTCCAGCCATTTGTATTTCTGCAATCAGCGCATGAAATGCCATTATCGTGAGCTGTAGTTGGCTGCACACGCAACTGGAAAACAAATCCAGACGTCAATTTGCTGGGGCTCCCCAAAAACAAACCAACGCGAAGGGAGTGGATTCGTTTCATTAGTCAATTGTCTATCTTCTATGTGTTTGTTTTGAGACCTAGGACGTCAGCGAACTGACCAGAGCTGAGTATAGGATTTGGGTCTCGCGTAAGATGTCAATATTTACGCCTACACCGCGATAAAAAACAAAAGTGAACAACAGTGAATACTATAGGCTCCCCCCACCCACCCCAACCCTTCGTCTCCGTCCGACAAGTGACAGTCATCGGTCAACAAACAATGACGGTCCGAGCGCCCCTGTAACAACACCGGGATCAATCCGACAATGACCGCACACACACAAAATGTGAAACCCGAGACTGTCCAAATCCGATAGACCAATAGAGAGCCAGTTGGTGCTCGTAACCAGACACACCCGGTCCCCCGCCAGTTATTACGGTATCTCCTATTGGTCCATTCTGCACGGTGACGATGACATTAGCCGGGATTGCTGAAGTGGAGATGGGGGCCAAAGTCGAAAATCTGTATATTAAACCATCTCCATCATTCCAAACCTCCTTTAAGGAAATAATTTCACGAGACGGTGACGCATTAACCAATATTGCTGTTTGCTCTGGAAACAAAAAGCCCCCCCCCCCTCTTGAAATATATCAAATTTATTTTCAGCAATCGCGAGATATTATACGACCACTCAGAACCAAACTACAGTATCTCATATGTGGTGATAAAGTGCCCAGCACGAATTGCATTGATGTCCACACAACCAAACCAAACACAAAATTACGATATACACGACGCTAACCCAACCATAACACCTCGATTAAATGCACAGTAATACCAGGCTCCTAGATCATCTTGGCACGTTGATTGTAATGATCATTTACGACCGACGAATTTTGAACGGAAATCGGAGTGCCAATCAATTACGGCTTGATGGTCCTGCGAGTTCAAAAATAAAGTGATTTCAGTATTAAGGAGGACTGGTTTGTTTGGTCTATACTGTACATCTGGATAAGTCGACAATTTAACGTTTTTAGAAGGGCTTGGGCTTCAGCGATATCGCGCTATGGCTCGTCCCACTTCATTCAGGCAGCCACGCTTGTCTTGTGACATGTGACGTGTGATTTGCATGTCATTTGTTATGAGAGAAACGGCGTGCTGAACACCGCAGCGGTTTAAATTTAGAGGAAGACACGGATTTACGGCATCCTGCTGATTCTGCACTTGTGGCTCTGACACGGCTTTATTTGCTAAAGAAATGTAGTGATTGAAAGTGGTCGTAATTCCTGCTTCGAGCGGCACTGTCGTATCCGTTCGTTGTCTGTCGTTACGCCGTCTGGGGCGTGAATACTTCCCGAAAGGCGGTCGTAGCCTGACGTCACTTCCTGCAGGGGTCACACTCGTTTCCATATAGCCCTGGCTCACGCTACTTCGGCAGAAGCTCAATCGTCCATACAATTTGCCCTTTACAGGGCGTGTAAACGCCTTGCTTTCATCGTAAATTAATCGAAATATAAAAGAAAGATGGAATAAATAGTGGTTGGCTGTTTTTCTGTGTACACATAGGCATACCAGTGAGAGGTGCTATTGTAGTCAGTATAGTTTCCAAACCCAGGAATCCGGTGAATTTCCCTATACACTGTCGGTAGCAAAGCCTGAACCAGTTGCCGTGGTTGCACTGATGTCCCCGATCACAACGGAAAAAAAACCTAACCATTTCGTGGGGCATTTCACAATGAGCCAAATCGTATTGCGTGTAGCTTGCGGGCATGTAACTGCCACTGCGTGCTAGAATCTACACTCCAGCGTGCAAAGAAAAGCCTTTTGGACATCGTCTCGATATCCCTTGCAATGCCAAACTGTGAATCGATAGAGTGACGCTTTTGAAGAAAAAAAAATGTGATTGAGGTGACACCCTCTAAAATTAAAAGTGTATCCCTCTTTTTGTCTAAGGATGTGTCTGTGAGGAGAGCCACAGGGGCTACATTACCACACGCGAATTGATAAAAAAAACAGACCAAGGTAAAAGCAGAGAAAGAATTCCAACAAGTGTTTGCCCTACTGGAAGTGTAATTAAACACTGAACGCCCAACGCATTACCCAATCGCCTGCTGAAATAATCCAGGCAGCTCGGGCGGGATCCGGCCCGCCGATGATTCTTTACTTCGTGCACCTAAAAATGAACAAAATTCACAAAGGGACACCTGAACGTCTATAATAAAGATTGTTATGGAGGCAGCCGTGTCAGTATTTGTACCTTGCATTAGTCCGCTTTGTTGGTTTTTTTCCGAGAAACTTCCCAAACCAATTCAGATGTTTGTGGAATTATATATCAGTGTATCCAGATGGCGGGAACTGAAGTCTGTAAGCCGTCATTGTTGGAAAGGGCAGTGTACTTTCTACCACGTCCCATTACCGTTAGACTGCGGCATAATATTAACACGTTCTCTTTTGAAGCGCTCCAATATTTCGCGTTTTAATGGGCCTTTAAAGGGAACATGAAATAAAAATCCGATTGCATTTTTGGTTCTTATATCAATAAACTGTGATGTTCTGAACAATATGATGTTTGCGGTTGTGTTTATTTACCGGAATAAATCGAGGGATAATGAGTTGTAAACGTGTTTTTTTAACGACTCCGCCCAACGGAGGGGAGCTTTATTTACATAAAAACTCGCGGGAGTATGACGTAAATCAAGGCAGGGACTTGCCTCGCTGCGGGGGGTCACCGGCATTCACGCACGCGTCACAGTGAGTTTTCTTCACGTTGTCGGTGAGAAATATCCCCAGTTTTGAGAATGCCAACAAGGTGTGTGGCTGATGTATGTAGCAAAACTTCCGAGGATGGAGTAAGCCTTCATCTGTTTCCAGTTGAACGGAAAATGTTAAAGATCTGAGACGGCCAACGTCGAGGTTACCAGAGCAAAGTGATCTGGGACAAGTGAATGTTCGGCCCTGACGTAGCGCCCACTTCGAGCCGTCGTGCTTTGACGCGTTCCTAGACGTCTGTGTGGGACCCGACTATCGAAAGATTGATCTGGATTTTGTTCTGCCTTTATTTACGGCCCTCATTTGGAATTGCCGCGAATTTCAAAAAGTGGAATCCATTTTGGACGGCAATTACCAACACGCACACAAATAAATGGATATTGAAAACGCGAAAATTCCACACTGCAAAGCTCCTTTAAAGGTGAAACATTTATCCGTTGTTGCAGTTGCTTATAGCTCAGCCAGACAGGGACAAAACCGTTGGGTCATTATCACTATATTGTCCACAAATGTCACCAAAGTGCGAGCGTATGAATTACTCCAGCACCTTTCTTTGTTTTGTTGACAGTAATGTATTTCGACTCATCACAAAAGCCACGTTTCATTACGGGGGAAAGACACTACCTTCAAAGAGTGGATTGACAAAGTACGCATTGAACCCAATGAGTCACGTAGGGCTATGCCAGACGATATTACTATAAGCGTCAATACAAGCCGAAGTCATCGGCCATTTCTGAATTATTATAGGCGCGCACTTTAAATATTGCGTAAGTGCCAAATGAAACTCAATAGTACAATGGAATCCAACGGACATGCAAGGTCTGGACGTGCTTTGTCGATGGATTCGGAAAACCGAGGCCCCTTCAGGTTATTGATTTTGTTCGGGGTATCCGTCCGTGGTTTTCAGGCATCGGGTGGTTTCCATGGAAGCCGGTGCTGGAATTTGAATATTCCACCGCCTTCGCCTTGCTGAAGTTGGCTTGTCTCTGCGAGCGGACGTAGCCGCATATTCGTTAGGTACCGGTACGTTTTCGCCGATCCATATGCGACGCTGTGTCTTTTTTGGGGAGGATCGTCCAAGGTCGAAAAACAAACTGTAATGCAATCATGATAAGTCCTTTCTCCGAATTCAATTCAAATGGAAACAAAAGACTGGGATTTGACCAACCTTTCTGCATAAAAATAAAGGACATATGTCTTAATCTACTCCAAAAGAAAACGTTTGCTTGTGCATTCACAATAAAGGGCTGCTGTATTAGACATTAAATCACTTAAATCCATGCTACTGAACTGTTTTTCAATGTTGCTAAAATCACAGTGTCTTTCAAACTCTTGGGGTGTATTTGCAAGTTTCAAGTTAAATAAGACTTAAGGCTTTGCCTGGTGGGTTAATCAATATAGGAAGGTTTGCGGTGACACCATGTATAGGGTCTCTTAAAGGAAGAGCTGTGGTTCTTTATAGAACCACACCTCTTCTTTTTTAGAGACTACTCTTTTCAGAACCACACCTCTTCCTTTAAGAAACTTTATACATGGTGTCACTGCAAACCTTCCAATAAAGATTCAAGTTTTTATGCTATAAATTAATATTCTTTGAAAGAATTTCATTAGCAGAAGGAAATCTGATTATTTTACTGGAACATATTTTTACAGGAATACTAAAGCATTGTGTACCAGGTGAAATGATTTTGCATCGATGAGAGTGTACTTTGGAGTGTGTTTGCTGTACTAGTCGTGTAGTTAATCTGCTCAATGCTTTGCCCGATTGTATGCACACACAAAAGGCAACCCGATCGGGCAAGATTCGAACCCGCGACTCCTGCATTCCAATGCAAACGTCTCGTGCCAAGCGGGTCAAGGTACCGTAAATGACTTACGGGTGGTTCCATTGATTTAGCTCTCATAAATATTACAATAACAATACTGAACATTTCTAGAGCGCCAGAATTCATCTGCAAAGACGCTCAAGGCGCTTAACAACATTATCAATACAGAATCAAAGACAAAAATAATATTGATTAGGAGAACTACGATCGAGCTGATACGTATTTAGATACGTATTAAATATGAAGGACATACTACGAACTTCTTGAGAAAGAGCATTCCAGAGGGTAGGACCAGCATGGGAGAAAGCCCGCTTACCACATGAATTATGGATGTGTGGGACAGCAAGCAGATAAGTATCTGATGATCTGAGACATATACCGGGTTTGTAATTTGATGTTTTTAAAGTGATGGTGAATCGAAACAAAATTCCCCCTGTTTTGACTTGATGCAATCCACTCTTCGATTGCCACATGTTGTTTTGGAGAATGAGCCATTGATCTATCTATATAATAAGTTAGTAAACAGTTTTCATATTGTGGCGCAGCACTATAGACATGAGTGGGAAAACCAACAACTGAAATTGTATTCAACACGATCAGTAACAGGCAGCAGAAACTCTGTTAATTAAAGAGAAGTCATTATAATTAACACATTTCCCGTTTTAAAATAATGCTTGAATTTTGTAAACTGCTAGCACTCTTCAATAAACAGAATGCGAACTCAGCCTTTGAGAAACGTCTCTGATAGGATCTTAACGCCAGACCCTCTTTTTCGGATTTGCTGGGTACTTCATTTAAAAATTTAACTTTATCGTGGTTTCGGTGATGGTGATATTAACGGGATACGGTTATGCATGACAATTCGTGTAGTGTGTAAATTGAATCTTTCTGCATGACAACTGGATGAATAATGATATCGGGTGTTAAGTCACCTCCAACTGAACGGATGCATACTGAATATTTCACGCTTGGCTTCATGAAACAAGTGCATGATAACCCTAGCTTGGATGGCGGATAAAGAAAAACATAGCGTTGAAGGTTGGGACGAGAAAGGCACTAGAAAGTACACAGGGGTTCAGGGCGTGGGTACGAGGGTGTGAGTCATGACTGAGAGCGAGCGGTAAGCGAAGCGAAGACTCCCCAAGGATCCACCTCGATCTCAACCATCAACCCCTCCCCCAGACGGACGTGAATGCACCGGCGTGCCGTAACGTGCACTCCTTGCCCCCACCAACAGGCGTCCGTCCGACATGGGGCAAGCTCGGCTCTGGAAGTGCAGTATCACTCAATTAGTCCAGTACGGAGACTGGCACTCCGTGCAGAATGAGCTGCAGCGAATCAATTCCACGTCTCAGTAGCCGTGCATTAGTGGAAGGGGCGGACCATGAGACGCCCCCGCTCAAAATTAATAGTAATTCTCCCGTTAGATATCCATTGTTTATGCAAATTTAAGCTATACCCATCAATAACAAATCACGCAGCACAACATAAGTTTAGTGAACAGAATGAAACAGAATGAAACAGAATGAAATAGAATGAAACAGAATGAAACAGAATGAAACAGAATGAAACAGAATGAACAGAATGAAAAGAATGAATAGAATGAAGAGAATGAACAGAATGAAACAGAATTAAACATAATGAAACAGAATGAAACAGAATGAAACAGAATGAAATATAATGAAACATAATGAAACATAATGAAGCAGAATGAAACAGAATGTAAAATAATAAACAGAATGAAAAGAATGAACAGAATGAACAGAATGAAACAGAATGAAAAAAATACCGAACGCAGGATCGTCGAACCGTTGAAGAAGGTTTCCTGGAGACGCACAGTGCATGATTTCCTGTCCATTTGCAACAGACCTAACTGCCATCAAACCTCAGAAAGCCTCAAATTGCATGGAAATGCCATTGAGGATGAGGGAGAATTGGGTTATCTTGGAACCACGGTAACCGAGGAAGAGGGAAGTAAAGAGAAATCAGTACACTGTAGTCGAATGAACACTGGGTGGTTTCTTTGCGACGGCAATGCTCCGTGTGACCCGGGACATCGTCTCGATGTCAGCAAAGTATGAATGCCTTTATATAAGATCCATTCAAATCCACGTCCTCCATGATCCACTGCACAGTTGTGTCCCTGGACGGTATACGTCGCTGCGAGAAACACCCGACTTGCACCGTCCCTGCACCCGTTGACTTTGCAGTCGATGAAATGTCGTACAGACCAGTCTCAACGTTGTTTCTTACCTCGTGCTGTCGGTCTGTGGAATTCCTTGGACGGTGATACTTGTGCAACAACTAACAGTGTGCATGCCTTCTATTCTAAGGACAAGGGGTTTATTAGGTCTTGTTGGTGGTTTCATCTGGTACATTTTCTTTCATTCTCTGTTGTCCGTTGTCCGACGCTTTACGCGTGTTGGGGGTTGCCATTGTTCCTCTTCAAGTTCGTCTTTCTCCTGAAGACGAACAGAGTTGCACACTGTTCACAATTTCGAGTTACACCCCCGGTTCCCTGCACAAACACTAACCCGTGAAGGAGAATTCACGTCACACAGGGTGTAACCGAACACCTTCTCACAATCTGTACTTCCCAATCTATGCAGTCTTATTCAAAACAAGGATAGCATTTAATATATAAACTGAGGTTACTGAGATTTATTTATTTCTTTATTTATTCCATTTTTCGGGATACATGGACAGCATTCACATCACAGCACACAAGTAAAAATAAAAATAAAGTTGAAAATATAAATCAATCAATCAATCAATTAAAACAAACAAACAAACAAATACAGCAGCAACAACAGCAACAATAACAGAAACAACATCCAATTCACTTCCGCAGGATTGCCCAAAAGAAACTAGTTTCTGTCAGGGGGCTCTCCAAACTAATTGGATGACAGAAAACAAAAAATATTAAATATATACATGTACCGTATATGGAAAAAGAACTAACTAAATTACAAATATGCCAAATATACCAATTACCTAAATAAATAATAAATCTTTAAAAAGATAGAGATTTCATTATAATAACGACTATTAGATATATATTTAAAATATATATATCCAAATAGATCCCAATAACTTTTTATCTTGAGATCCAAATATATACAAATTATAAGGCGCACTAGACTCGCATCAGGTCAGTGATGGGAAAACCTTGATGGAATTACATTAGCCTCGATCGACGCAACCATCATATAATACAATGCGGTACCCGCAACTATACATATTTGAATCCGCCACAAGACCTCGACCAGCTCGGTGGTCAAGTTGCTAAGACGTCTGCACTAGAAAGCAGGAGTCGTGGGTTCGAATCCAGCCCGAGCTGCCTGTATGTGGGTTTTATTTGTTCAGCACTGCAGGCACTGACTACATAGCGCTTTGTACGTCGAATCGGGCAAACAGGTTGACGACACTGAGACCGTTATCACGTAGCATTGCAGTTGGTAAAATAAAACAGTGTACGATACAATGTACACAATGTACTTGTAATTAGATGGTAGCAAAATGTGTAGATCCGTGTGTGACAAGCGTAAAATCCAGTGTTAATTTAAAGTTCGAATTTCTAGTCCCCCATTTATTTTGATTGCGTAATAATTGCCCATGCGAATAGCGCCCTCTCTCTACCGCAGAAGACGCGGTCTTTTCAGTATTTTCGCGGGCTTGTTATTATCCTGTTAGACGGAGACCCAACAAGGTGTATTCTGGTCTTCTCCCTCAGATCAAATAAACAGCGATCTTCAAGGTGAAGTCTAACTACTTGCCAGATCCTCAATCCATTCATTTCTAGACCAACTAAATTGGCAGGAGTCGAGACGTGAACGCGTATTTACGAGGTTCGACTGTCTACAAGGTCGTACGGGGTTACCTGAGGTCAAGCTGCTAGACAGGAGGGTCGTCATGGGATCTCTCCATCCCACACCATGTCCCATAATGACTCGCGAATGCTAAGCGTCGTACTTCAACTGGGTCGAAAATACCTAAGAGCGTCTAACCACTCTAGCACTGAACAAAAAAACAACCGGTCAAGTAGTGGGACGAGCTCAAGCGACAGGACGAAGCGAGACTGCGGTGCCCCGGGCATCAATTGGTTATTAAAAACTAATGACGAGACGAGGAGGAAAAAGAGCGAAATAGTGTCACAACCTAAATCATGACGAAGGGGTATAGAGCTTTTAACAAATTGAATTGTATTCAGGCAAAAAAAAGCCAATCACACTTCTTTTGTTGCAAAGGAGTTGGTTATACCTTCAATGATTCAGAAAGCATAACGTTGGGGACTTGAAATTTAATTGAAATCAAAGGCCGAATGTCTTTGAGAAAGGTTCCATTTGGAGAGAAACGTCCGACCCTCGATTTTTTTGTTCCTTTTAAAGATTTACAAGCACTTACTGTCTGCGCGTGAATGAAGATGGAAGGGGGTTGTGATCCCTGGAGATTTATGGCAGGTTAGTGGGCAAATGCTTCAGACATACTCCCCAACCCGAGACCCATTGTCGGCTGTGTATTGGAGACACCCCCGCCCGCTTCCCGCTCATGGACCGTATACAGCCGAGGCGGTGGAGTGTCGGTTTGCTTGAACCATTTGCGATGATCTATTGCTTAAATGAAATGTCTTACGTCGGGGGGAAACGCCGCGCTGAAATCGCTCCGGGCGGGAGTGAGATGACGAGCCCCGATCATATGACCAGACTATTGCCTCGCCTGATATCGCGCGGCGTTCTCATCCACTCGAGTCACTCTATCAAACATTGATGCTGTGTCGACACCAGCCGCCAATTCGGCTTCGGCGCCATAGGATTGGCTACAGCGTCGGACGGGTACTTGGCGTTCACATATTTTTCGTTCACAGTTACCGTAGGGCTGAGTGGAATGGTCTAAGGCCGCTGATCCAGCGCTTTGTAACCGACTATACAGCTTTATTGCTGAGCAAGACTTCGGGTGCTTCAGCAGTTCTATGGGCAACGAATAAAACAACTTGCTCGCTCACCCCCTCCATCCACTTCTGAGCCTTGTGGCACTAGATGCAACACAGAGGATCTACTCCTGGCTCTAGATCTATCTGCTGGTGATCTAGGAACCGTCTTGAGGCTTATTCAGTTGCTCCTTAGCTCTTTTTCTACCACCCCTTGTCGGTTTTTTGCACCCACCCATCCGATGGTTCCTCCTCCCTCCCTTCCCCTCCTCACAATGTAGAGCTGTTCCGCAAAACAACACAGCAATGTGGAACCGTTCTCTTTAAAAATGTGGGAGGACCTAACGTGCTGATCCTAACATGACCTTTCTCAAAGGCAGAAAGGCAGGGACAACAACATATACAAGTATAGGTAGGAGATATGGGAATAGGACACGGATGGCAAAGGGGAAAGCTGATAGGGTAATATCAAAGGGAAGGGCAGGGAGTGGGGTACAGGCCCTCAGGTTTAATGAGCAGAGAGGGGAAAAGATCAAAGAGTGAAGTGTGGAGGAGTGAAGACAAAAAGAGGTATATCGATCATTACCCTCCTAGATGTTGAGGTAATGTGGTTACATAGTCCGAAGACGCTTCATCCACATTTTTCTCCCGGCTAAGACGGACGGCATCTCTACGGCAAGTGATTCTACGCCCTGCATGTTTCTGTTACCGAATGTTGGTCAAAACATGAACCAGTAACTTTGTCAGCCTATGATAGGCCAGCTGCTGGATTGTGCTGGTCAAAGTCAATCACGGACTCGCAGCATAATTAATACAAACCAGACCAAGAGTTGGAAATCCAGGGGGAGACGGCGCCGACCTGCCAATCATCAACTGAGACTATACATGACGCTTCGATGACGTGCCCGCTCCTTGCTTTTACCGACAGTCGACAGCTTTCAACGAAGAAGAAATCTTACCACCACCTTGAAATGTTGGTTTCTCTATCTGTGCGTTCAGTTCAGTAGTTTCTTTCCATTTAGCTCAATGCAAAGGAGGACTATTTTTGTGTTACGTATAACTGCTTCTTCGTATCATTCAAATTGACCAAATGCGTCATTCGATTGTAACCAACCCTTGGGGTAAGAAACCCCACCCTATATGCAATTACCCGTTACGATACATACAGCAAGAAAAAAAGGGTGATTTGGCTGAAACTGTTCGTGAAGATAGGGCCTAAAGATGGCTCCGTTGAGTTGATCATCCTATAGATGCATATGTGACCCGGCACAACGACATGAGGAATATCCCACCAAAACACTTTTTGAGTAAACAACGCCTGAAGTTAAAGTATCTTCACAATTCGATTACAAATCAATTTTCTCTTTTTTTGTATTTTCGGAAATTTTAAGTATTTCAGGATATTATATGTTGATATCATTTGAAAGCTAATTGTATGCTCTTTCACATCATTAGAAAACCTACAAATCTCAAAAGCGGGGTTATTCCTCATTATGCTGTGCCGGGTCACATATCCTCACGCAGGAACATAAATAATCCCTGGATTAATAAACACGAACTGCCTCCATGTTCTTCCCGAGTGAATATGTTTGTAATTATATATATTTGAACTTTGGCCATTAAGCCCATAGACCATTTTGTCATACCAGACAGGTTTGGTGTATAAAGGTGAAGCCAAAGCTATTCATTATCATCAGATATCTCTTGACGAGGTTACACCATAGGCAATGCGTGGGCTGATATCATATGACGAAGAACGGGTGATTTATTTGTTTGTCGTGGTATTCTGAGAGAGATTCAAAGTTGATCAAAACAATTTAATTTCACCGGTGGGGGAAAAACATCGTTTGACCGATGGGCAGCGTTATCAAATTTGTGAAGTTGAGAGCCGTCCCCTCACAAAAAAAATCTATGGCAACCTTTCCTCATAACACAGTAAAAACAATATTATAGAAAGTGAAATTTAAGCAAGGAAATCTATATGGAGTTGATTAGGTTAACCCTTCGATGGTGGGTAGTGAGAGTAAACAGTTGTATCGTCTCAAAAGGGAAGGAAGGGTCCTTCTCGTCATCGACACGGAGACAGGGAAACCCAATCAGCATCGACAATTTCTCTCCCCGACCCGGGGGTCTATCGTCCGCTGGCGTTTTGGGCGTCGACACGGTCCAACTTCTGTCCGTCATGTGCCTTTTTAGCTTTTCCGCCGCGTAGCGGAAAAGCTATTGTTCTTGTTCTGATTTTTTTTTTTCTTCTTCTTCTTCTTCTTCTTCTTTTTCTTGTCGGAAAAATCCCATAGACAAAGCACAGGGTTTTTTCGGAAGGCATTTTTGCCATTGAACAAATTTTGATTTTTTTCAAACTTGGTATATGCATAAAACCCTTGCTGAAATTTTGCGTCGTAGTCTTGAAAACGTCATGACGTCACCACGTGTCACGTGACAGTGCTTTAAAGTGGCAAATTTCAAACTCCATTTTAAGCAAAAATGTAATTTCGTTTGGTTTCAATTTTGCAGTATATCCAAGTTGGGAAAAGGTGTATCCAAAAATTGCCCTATTTGATCTTGACGTTATCTCATGAATATTAATGAGGTCATAAACTTTTAAGATTTTAACATTCAATTGGGCATATTTGGCCCACGGAGCCAGATTTTTTTCATTTTTTCGATTATATCTATTGGGGATGTAGTTTCAAAACACCATCCGGGGCCAAAATGCCATGACGCAATCGTGACGTCATCAAAATGCGTGTTTTTAAAACGCATATTTGTCAAAGGTCAATCGTCTCGAAAGTTAGTGGGCATTCAGCTATTGGGCTAGAGATTCTAAATCCTGAGTTTGGAAGCAATCGAACATTGTTCGGAATTATTATGATTTTTTGAAAAATATAACGAAGTGCCATAGACTTTGTGCACAAAATATGCACGTGCGTTTTGGGTTAGGAATGGAGGTTACGGGTTCGAATCCCGTTGATGTCATTTTTTTTTTCATCTTTTTTTTTTTTTAAGATAACCAGATGCGGAAAAGCGTTATGTTCTGTTTGCCAACAGACATAAATCTCTAGTTTCTCTCTATTGTTTTCCCTCAGCAAACCCGTGCACGAGGAATCTGGGGCTGGGGAGCTTGCTCAGCCTTGAACATCCACGGAAGAATTACCGGAGTCTTCGGGAGATGTTACGGGAGACCAAGCCTAGAGAGTTTGTAATCTGTTTTTTTTTGTCGGGATATAAGCCTATAGACCCTAATTATTAGTGCGAGCATCACGGGGTATGTTCACGCGCTTTACCAATCGATGTTCCCTCCTAATAAACGTTTGTTTAGATAATGGGTTAGCAATGTCAAGGCTTACGGCGATGCCATGATCGGGATTTTCTCGTGCGCGAGTTTGGCATTTAATAAGAGCCAGTAACTCCAGACGAGATTAAGGATGTGCACGATGAGTTCACAATGTAAGGGGTTGCAGTGGCGCAGTCTACATTATTTTTGTTTGTGATTAAGTGTAGTTCTTGGACGACCCGCACTAACTCAAACTACGAAAGGTTGACATGGTGGGTTCACAGTGTAAGTGGTCTGTAGTGGCATCGTTAATGCGTAGTCTCTATTCGTGTGCTTGGCTCCATCTGAGCGGACCTAGCCACACGGTGTCCCCTGTCGACGGGCCGGCGATTATTTTTTTCCGTACAACTAACGCGTCAAGTTGGCCCCTTAATTGCAATTGTGCGACTCGAATGAAGACCAACGCGATTTCCGCGGCTCGTTGGCAAGGGGCAAGTAGACTAGTGGGCGAGTTGGCTAGGGGCAAGTAGACTAGTGGGCGAGTTGGCAAGGGGCAGGTAGACTAGTGGGCGAGTTGGCAAGAGGCAAGTAGACTAGTGGACGAGTTGGCAAGGGGCAGGTAGACCAGTGGGCGAGTTGGCAAGGGAGGTATACTAGTGGGCGAGTTGGCTAGGGGCAAGTAGACTAGTGGGCGAGTTGGCAAGGGGCAAGTAGACTAGTGGGCGAGTTGGCTAGGGGCAAGTAGACTAGTGGGCGAGTTGACAAGGGGCAAGTAGACTAGTGGGCGAGTTGGCAAGGGGCAAGTAGACTAGTGGGCGAGTTGGCAAGGGGCAGGTTGACCAGTGGGCGAGTTGGCTAGGGGCAAGTAGACTAGTGGGCGAGTTGGCAAGGGGCAAGTAGACTAGTGGGCGAGTTGGCTAGGGGCAAGTAGACTAGTGGGCGAGTTGGCAAGGGGCAAGTAGACTAGTGGGCGAGTTGGCTAGGGGCAAGTAGACTAGTGGGCGAGTTGGCAAGGGGCAAGTAGACTAGTGGGCGAGTTGGCAAGGGGCAAGTAGACTAGTGGGTGAGTTGGCAAGGGGCAGGTTGACCAGTGGGCGAGTTGGCTAGGGGCAAGTAGACTAGTGGGCGAGTTGGCTAGGGGCAAGTAGACTAGTGGGCGAGTTGGCTAGGGGCAGGTAGACTAGTGGGCGAGTTGGCAAGGGGCAGGTAGACTAGTGGGCGAGTTGGCAAGGGGCAAGTAGACTAGTGGGTGAGTTGGCTAGGGGCAAGTAGACTAGTGGGCGAGTTGGCAAGGGGCAAGTAGACTAATGGGCGAGTTGGCAACGAGCCACGGAAATCGCGTTGGTCTTCATTCAAGTCGCACAATTGCAATTAAGGGGCCAACTTGACGCGTTAGTGGTACAGAAAAAATAATGGCGACGGGCCGAGCATGCACTCTGTCCGAAACGTTGGGCCTTTCTCATATACACACGCTGAATCATTTCATATAGAACGATGTAAATACACTGCAAAGGAATCGGCAAGATCCAACCAACAGTTCCATCGTCCTCGGTCAAAATAGGAACTGCATGGTAGCATTGATGGTCAATGTAAGTCCTACTGATAAATTGCGTCTGATAATAGCCAAACCGTAATCTGGGTAGACGACTTTGGCCGAAACCTTTACGTCCCATAGGTTTCACAGCGCAACCTGACCTGCCAACCTCTTGCATGCATAACATAGAAACGGTATCGGAGAAATCAGTGATATGTCGGCAAGGTTGTGTACACATGACACGCGGATCAACATCAGCAAAAATCAAAACCACCGAAGACCTTCTCATTATTAACCAGCTCCTTAATAGCCAGAACTACGACGTGAAGATCTCGTCAGACAACGCATGCATGGCCAACACCTAGAATTGCCAGGGATTTGAGTTCGTTCAGCTGCGGGGAACTGTTTGACATTCATTCCGCCGACCTTGGCACATCGACGAAACGCAAGATCCAGTAATCAAGTTCTCTAATCGCTCCGCCACCGTGGGAAGCACAAGGCGAGAGGAAAGGGAGCATGCAGGGAGACTCGAGCGGATACAAGGACACGGGGAGAGCCCGTGTTTACAGTCAAAGCATCCCCGTCTTCTCGGGCCCGTGGCTTCACTAGCAAGTCGTGCAGATGTGATTGCTATAGGCGGGCAGGGTAGGAACTGTGTCAGCTATAGACCGTACGATTGGGGAAGGTCGCCAGTGCGAAAAGAAAGGGGACAATTCAATCGTTTCCGAGCGAAATGTTGGCCCCCCCGGCCCCCCCAACAAAAAAAAATAAATAAATCGGCAGCTCTATGCATGCATGCACTGGTCACGAGCAATTGAGACCTAGGTCTCCGTGTCTCTGAGATTGTTGTTTTCCACATATAGAGCAGAAAAAAATTAAATATTCAAAATGATGTGCTACATGAGCTTTGTATGTGAGGGGTTCGTGTGTTTTGGGAGTTTCATTGAAATTCGTGCTGCAACGATTTGGTTTAAATATTCATGTTTACTGCGCGAAATGTGTGTACGGTTTTCGCTCCTTTTATACTTTTTTAGAATTTCAAAATTTAGAATTTGTACACGTTTTCGCAATAATATAGATATATAATCGGTGGTATTAAATCTAACTTGAGATACATTTTGTATCTGGTGACCTTCGCGTTTCAACAAAATGAATGGAAAAATGTATCCAGATTGGTATTTTTCTTGCGAGTGATATAAATTTCCCCCCGAAAAAAAAATAATACCGAAGCCGATTACATTTAATCCTTTTAATTTCAGCCCAGCAAATCAGTTCGGGAAAAATGTTAATAAGTTAGCGTTATATATATAGTGCGCTATTCAGATACTTACCTTTAATGAATGTGGACTTGATGGTGAAATGCAGATCTTGTTACGCGTGACTCTTTGTCTCAACGCCATTCAGTGTTGGCCAATGGCTCCTCCGCTTTCTGAAACAAAAACACGTGAATGCGTTTTTTTCTTTACAATAACAACTTGATAAGTAAGGCTTTGCATGGTGGGTGAAACAATATAGGAAGGCTTTCGGTGAACCATGTATAAGGTCTCTTAAAGGGAGAGGTGTGGTTCTGAAAAGAACCTGAATGGTAACTCGACTCGACAAGACATTCTCCTGATGACGGCCAGAGCATACTGTTGTTGTTTTTTCAGAACTACACCTCTTCCTTTAAGAGACCTTATACATGGTGTCACCGCAAACCTTCCTATATAACTTGATAAGTCACTCACTGCGACGTGATACGGACTTTGAATGGAGATGCACCATCAGATAAGATCATTCAACGGGCCTGACGTTTCGGCAGAAAGGCGAAGATAAAAGCAGACGGGAATGGGAGATGGATAAAGTAGGGAGGCAGTTTGACTGATAACTGGAAGCTTAAAGAGATGGGCAAGCAGTACATGAAAGGAAATATAAGAGAAGAGTCAACGGGAGAGGTGAAGGGGTCAACAAAAAGCGAAGATTTCAACAAATGAAGGCAACACTGACTGGGAAGTTTTAGTTTTGAAAAATGGCAAAGAGAACTTTGATTGGATCAGAACTTGAACCAGAAGACCTCTATTCTGCGCATGAGCGCTCTTCCCATCTGAGCTATCCAGCTCGTAGAGATTGCGGCCTTGCCAAATGGTCAACTAGACTTTGCCATGGTGGGGGCGCAAGTCAGAAGCATTTAAACATTAACTGCCGTATATCTCCAGAGATGTACTCAGTAATCATCCGAACAGCATAAACATGGGGCTAGTCATCCCCTCTTTGGGATGCAAGAAAAAAAAGAGTGTAATTTGAATAATAATATCAAAATAGGACAATTAGGTTTGCGGTGACACCGTGTAAATTCTCTTTTGTGAGTAAGTGTGGTTCTGAAAAGAACCGGAGGAACTCGACGAGCAGGGTACACTGTTCGAAACGTCGAGAAACGTTCGAAACGTCCGATTCTTTTCAGAACCACACTTACTCACAAAAGAGAATTTACATGGTGTCACCGCAAACCTAATTATCCTGCTATTCTCACCATGCAAACCTTCAAATCTCAATATATAAATAGATCGGAAAAGTGAAATACATGTAGTTTCTCACGACGGGGTTATTGGTTACGGGTGAGTTTCCTGTTCATATATAAAAGGAGTCGGTATATTGCCTTGGACGTTTTCTATGCAGTGTCCTGCGTGGAATTCTTGTTGAGGCGGAGGTAGGCACGCTTTGGCTATGTGGGGAATTTGCATGTAGGCCTACGTACAGTGTACTTGTATCGTCAGTTTCGTTGGTAACCCGCATAGTGAAATGGCAACAGAAAGCAACGTGCAGGATCCGAGGCTGAATGATGCCAGTGCGTACGAATGCATAGCAACTGTTGCCATCACTTACGTTTGCTCAGCGTGTGTGGGTGTGTGTGTGTGTGTGAGCGCGAATCTATAGCGCCTTGTGGAGACCTAATACAACAGGTTGAATAGGTCTCCACAGGGAAGTTGTAAAGGTGTATAGGTCTCTACAAGGTTTTCACGAAACTGATATTTGGAAATAACTCAAAAAAATTGTCATGGGTATAATATAATAATTATGTCACAAATTGTGTTATATATAAATGGGATATACGGTTCAATTTTCTACCCAGGAAAATGAATGTGGTTGAAATGGGAGCATTTTTAAAACATCGTTTCTCGTTCGGTTGTATACTGCACGATAACAAAGCAATGTCTCCACAAGGATACAAGAATCGGTGTGTGTGAGTGTTTGTGTGGGGAGCTTCGATTCCATTCAGTATAGGTAGCATTGTGCCTGAGTAAAGATCGAGTTGTTTGTCTGTAAACACCCTATTCCTGCGCTGCACACGCCCATGTACGTTTGACCAAATGAACCCATTCACTGCCCATGATTCCCCACTCGTTACCTTATGCAGTCTGGTACGATTCGCGGTGCCGGATGTCCGTTGCCGTGGCAACGCTAATGCAGTCTCTTAGCGCGTGAGGAACTATAACCTCTTGTGGCCGGAGTGCCGGCTCCTACCTCAGTCATCATCAGACACACGAACCCCTCTCCAGTCGCGAGGCCTTTATGTTCTGTCCGTTTTCCTCGTCGTTCTGTCAGGTCGGATTTCAGCTCGCTTTTTTTGTTACGTCTTACGTTTACGTCTACATTTACCTGTGCGGCTAACGGTTGCCCGGTTGCAGAACCTCGTAAAAAAACACCTCCCTCAAGATATACCCATCCCAATCAGAGCAAATGCAACGATGAGGGCGTCATTTAGTTCCGAAACTATGGCCGTTTTCGAAATGAAGGCCTAGGCTCGGGCTCGGGCTGACAAAAACCTGAAAAACCAGGTTGTGGTGTGTTTCCGAATTTGAAGGTTTGTTGGCTTGATAGGTACAGGGTATTCCCCAAGAAACTGGGACCAAACGCTTGTTTTTAGATGCCTGTGATATCATAACGAGTAAGATCAATACGGCCGAAGCTATAAGCCCGAGCCTAAGCCTTAATTTCGAAAACGGCATAGAAACAACAAGAGCTCGTCCATCCATGAAGTGACGTATCTCTAAGCGTTGCCTAAAAGAGAACATTTGGGTATTCCTGGGGCATCCCTTTAGATGATATACCTTTCATAAACCTTCAAATATATACCTATCAAAATCGTTATAATCTGGGAGGTGTGGTAAAGTGTCTTCAGGCCTAAATGTAGGCCCTACATACGTGCATGTTTCTGTAGAAATGCATCCGAAAGGAGACTGCATGAGTGGAGAGTAGATTTCTTCCTTTTGCAAACCGTTCGTTTATTTCATGTCAGTGACGGAACAAACGGAATATCATATTCAACGAGAGCCTGGAGATTCGACGCTATAGTCGATGCTATGGACCTTTCTCAAAGGCAGAATGACAGGGAGAAAAACAAACAGATTGAAAGTAATAAGATGCGGATGGCACGCAGAAGATTGACAGAGGACGAAAGCTGGTAAAAAAGACTAAGGTTAAAGGCCCAATACAACATTGGGAAGATCGGAAAACATCGATGCCCACAGATTTCTTTCAAATTTACACAGTTTGTAGATGGTCATGATACAATCCTCATGTTGAAATCTTACGGTCTGATATGCTGTACCTCTCTAGAAATCTTCACTCAAACATCGACAAATCGTTTATTACTCGCAAGTCATAGTTTGTACACATATTTCTTACACTACAGAATGGTGCAAAAACCGTGACGGTTTTTTACCTTTTTCTACTTTCTCAGATCACCATTTGAGCTAAAACCTTCGCAGGATTGCTTTTTTGGGATGTTTAATGGTTTAACACACAAACTGTAGCAATCCTTTGACCTTTACCAATGTTGTATTGGGCCTTTAAATCGTAGGAATATGTGTATATTATAAGTGAGTAAGCAGCTCACGATATTTTCATAATTAAATATTCAACAAGGCATTGCTCCTCTCGACGCGTAGTCAGCACACTGTTGTTGCTCGTTTTCTCGCTTGCGTAAAACCGAAAACAAACAACCCGAGACACCACGGATAGGATTCCGCCCCCCACCCACCACCCACTGCCTGGCAGACAACGTAACTACCGAGCCATCGTAGCCTTGTGACGGCGCAGACAGTCCGATTCATTTCCGTTCAACAGACATTTCAAGGATTGCTAGGGTGATTTACATTCGTGGAAATTCATTTTTTTTAATTAATTTATTTATTTCATTTTTTCGGGATACATGTACAGCATTCACATCACAGCACAAGTAAGAATAAAGTTGAAAATAGAAATAAATCAATCAATTAAAAAATAATAATATTAATAATAAAAAATAGAATAAACAAACAGACTAATAAACAAACAACAACAGCAACAATTACAGAAACAACTTCCAATTAACTCCCGCAGGATTGCCCAAAAGAAACTAGTTTCTGTCAGGGGGCTCTCCAAACTAATTGGATGACAGAAAACAAAATATAAAAAATATATACATGTATATGGGAAAAGAACTAAGTAAATTACAAAGAGCACACCTGTGCGTCACGTTGGACAATAAGTACCCCAAAGCACACGACACGGCCCATTTCTTCCAGTATGGCTTCACACTGATTGCATGCCGTGTGGGCTTGCCAGTCTATAATTCAAAATTGATTTCAGACAAAACGAAAGTGGGACACGAATGTCGCATGTGTGTCATTCACCTGTACTGAAACTCTCTAGGCCTATATATATATGAACGAGCTCGGATAACAAGCAAAATATCACATTCAGGTTATTTCCCTCCGTTTACAAATCAATAAAATGTGACGGTAGCTAGACTCTACGCTCCCCTTATTTTGGCGTAGTAAATTGTTATTCACCAGTAGAATATGTACAACTTAACCAGTCTTGCATCATCGGCTGGAATGGGAACCTCCTAAAACGAGTGTTTCGACGCCTTTTGGGTCGCACGTTCCTATACCCTGTTCCTAAGATCGAAGTGGCTCTCGTAGTTTCCTGATCGTCTCTCTGAAGATTGAAACGTCAGGGAACCAGATATCATGTCGTTTTCCGCTCATTTCCTCTAAGCCTGGTCGCATGAAAATCTGATCCGCACGAATTCAAGCCTGTTGCAGATTTCGACCGAACGCGGCCGAACTCAGCATTGGTTAATGTACGCGTGATATCGAGCGTAAGGTTTGCCGTGACATAATGTACGTAACATCTCTTTTGATACGGAGTGTGGCTCTGAAAAGAGGTGGTAACTCGTGTTATGTATTACAGGTACGCATCCCCCCGTGACGCCAGTTAAACCAGGGTCCAATTAAAGTTTCAGTATTCAATCCAATTCCAGGATTCACCAAACACCAACCATTTTTCTTGTTGTAATCGCAAACCTCTTTGTAATAATGTTCATAGAGCCGCATATGCACGATAATCTGCTAAGCAGGGAAAGAGGTCATTTTTGGGGGAACAGCCCTGAGTTCTCATTAATGGTTTCAGAGTACGTTCTATTCTTCTTTACATGCACGAATATTGACTGAGTGTGTTTCAGCAAACTTTGGCGATTAAGCAGCTCTGTAGAATTGAGCCCATGTCATGGACTGGGCCGGCTCGCTGGGCTTCTTGTTGGTGGGCACGCGCCCAAGAATAGTTTTACCAGCTAATTAAAGCCGTATTTCCACTGGACATTCCACTGAATCCAGGAAGTTTCCGCGTTTCCACTGGATTTTCCACTGATTCCAGAAACTTTCCGCATTTCCACTGGTTCCACTGAATTTCCACGTTAACACTGGTCTTTCCACTGGTTGCTCTGACTTTCCACTGGTTCCACTGACTTTCAACGCTTCCACTGGACATTCCACTTCTTCCACTGACTTTCCGCGTTTCCACTTGACTTTCCACCGATTCCAGTAACTTTACATGTTTCCACTGGTTCCGCTGACTTTCCACTGGTTCCGCTGACTTTCCACTGGTTCCACTGACTTTCCATGTTTCAACTGGACTTTCCACAGGTTCCACGGATTTCCAACTGGTTCCACTGACTTTCCACTGATTCTGATTCCACTAACTTTCCATGTTTCCACTGGTTCCACTGACTTTCCAATGGTTCCGCTGACTTTCCACTGGTTCCACTGACTTTTCACGTTTCCACTGGACTTTCCACAGGTTCCACTGAATTTCCACTGGTTCCACTGACTTTCCACTGATTCCACAAACTTTCCATGTTTCCACTGGTTCCACTGACTTTCCACTGGTTCCACTGACTTTCCACAGGTTCCACTGACTTTCCACGTTTCCACTGGACTTTCCACTGGTTCCACTGACTTTCCACGTTTCCACTGGACTTTCCACAGGTTCCACTGAATTTTCACTGGTTCCACTGGACTTTCCACAGGTTCCACTGACTTTCAACTGGTTCCACTGAATTTCCACTGGTTCCACTTGATTTTCCACAGGTTCCACTGACTTTCCACTGGTTCCACTGACTTTCCACTGGTTCCACTGGACTTTCCACAGGTTCCACTGACTTTCCACGTTTCCACTGGACTTTCCACAGGTTCCACTGAATTTCCACTGGTTCCACTGGACTTTCCACAGGTTCCACTGGCTTTCCACTGGTTCCACTGAATTTCCACAGGTTCCACTGACTTTCCACTGGTTCCACTGACTTTCCACTGGTTCCACTTGACTTTCCACATGTTCCACTGACTTTCCACTGGTTCCACTGAATTTCCACTGGTTCCACTGGATTTTCCACAGGTTCCACTGACTTTCCACTGGTTCCACTGACTTTCCACTGGTTCCACTGGACTTTCCACAGGTTCCATTGACTTTCCACGTTTCCACTGGACTTTCCACAGGTTCCACTGAATTTTCACTGGTTCCACTGGACTTTCCACAGGTTCCACTGACTTTCAACTGGTTCCACTGAATTTCCACTGGTTCCACTTGATTTTCCACAGGTTCCACTGACTTTCCACTGGTTCCACTGACTTTCCACTGGTTCCACTGGACTTTCCACAGGTTCCACTGACTTTCCACGTTTCCACTGGACTTTCCACAGGTTCCACTGAATTTCCACTGGTTCCACTGGACTTTCCACAGGTTCCACTGGCTTTCCACTGGTTCCACTGAATTTCCACAGGTTCCACTGACTTTCCACTGGTTCCACTGACTTTCCACTGGTTCCACTTGACTTTCCACATGTTCCACTGACTTTCCACTGGTTCCACTGAATTTCCACTGGTTCCACTGGATTTTCCACAGGTTCCACTGACTTTCCACTGGTTCCACTGACTTTCCACTGGTTCCACTGGACTTTCCACAGGTTCCATTGACTTTCCACGTTTCCACTGGACTTTCCACATGTTCCACTGAATTTCCACTGGTTCCACTTGACTTTCCACAGGTTCCACTGACTTTCCACTGGTTCCACTGACTTTCCACTGGTTCCACTGGACTTTCCACAGGTTCCACTGACTTTCCACGTTTACACTGGACTTTCCACAGGTTCCACTGACTTTCCACTGGTTCCACTGAATTTCCACTGGTTCCAATGGATTTTCCACAGGTTCCACTGACTTTCCACTGGTTCCACTTGACTTTCCACTGGTTCCACTGACTTTCCGCGTTTCCACTGAATTTCCACTGGTTCCACTGACTTTCTGCGTTTCCACTGGACTTTGCACTGGTTGCTCTGACTTTCCACTGGTTCCACTTGACTTTCCACTGGTTCCACTGAATTTCCACTGGTTCCACTGACTCTCCACGTTTCCACTGGACATTCCACTTCTTCCACTGACTTTCCACGTCTCCACTTGACTTTCCACTGATTCCACTAACTTTCCATGTTTCCACTGGTTCCACTGACTTTCCACTGGTTCCACTGACTTTCCACTGGTTCCAAAGACTTTCCACTGGTTCCAAAGACTTTCCACTGATTCCAAAGACTTTCCACGTTTCCACTGGACTTTCCACTGGTTCCACTGACTTTCAACGCTTCCACTGACTAAAATGAATGAGAAGATTGCTAAATGTCAAATATTCAATCTTACCGCCATCTGAGGGGAGCCATTAAACAGCCCGTCTACCGATCACTTCCCGATGAGTGAAGGGGCGACTCGTTGCCGTGTTCAGGGGACTCGTGATCCACTGGAACCATTTGAAGCCACGCACATCGAAATCGAAAACAAAAATCGAAAAAAAAATCACCTAGTCTTAATATCCATAAACAGGCATGGACCCATAAACACGTTTTAATCAGTGAGGGTGCTGGCGGAGATAGAGATGAAAATCCCACACGCGGGACGAAACGACATGCCGAGTGCCGAGTGCGAAACAAGAACTGGGCAAGATTGATTGCTCACTAAACTTAAAGTCAGCTATACTATCGAGAGTCGTGCTTGGTTTCAATTTGTATCTCTTTTGAATGGTCCCACTTATAGGACAATACGGTTTCATTCTCGGTGCGTTAGGACACCATTTCTGGTGACGAGGTCAGAAATGGAGAATGGGGAGGAATCTCATGGCCTGTTCTCTCTCTGTGGTGTTCAGCAGATCTCATCTCTGGTAATCAGTACATCCTTGCATCCTATACTACGAGTCTCTCTCCATTTGATGCAAGCTATAGAAACCTTTTCCAAAACCCGGCTTGGTCTTTGGCTCCGGCTTCGTCTCTGCTATCCAAGAGCTGGAAACACAGGTCGGAGTTCTGTGTTGCAGTTGAAGCTTCGGATTCCCTTTCAAAATGCAGTGCAGCATTAATCAAATCCAAAGCCGAAGGTCTCCCGTTTTCACGCCTTGTATATACTTGAAAATGGACGAAAGAAAGAAAGAGGTTTTCGAAAAGGACATAATAGCACCAATATTCGCTTCCTTCCTCTTAGAAAATTTCCTTCTGTAGACGTACCTCATCTTTGGCCACATCTCGCCGGGCCACCTTTCAGAGCCCATCACCGCCACGCGTTTTTTTTCTAATAATGTGACATTATTTTTCGAAACTTAAAATTTAGTGGGCCTGACTTTTCGATCCCAGCAGGACCTTTCTTTGAGAAAGGTCCTGCTGGGATCGAAACGTCATGGCCACTGAATTTTGAGATTTGCATTTTGCTAATTTTAGTCAGTAAGCAATTTGCAAAATCTTTGTATATCATTTTCCAAACTTGCTGAACTATCGGGAACAATACCAAATAAACCGATGAGTACGTTATACAAGCGAGTCTAACCCGGTATATAATCGGATGTCTCTGTGTCTTTCTTTAGGTTACATATTGTTTTGTATTCGGCTGAAAATGAGTCTTTGTTTAAAACTTTGACAATAGTGGTGCCCCCGAATTTCAAGAACATTGCAACAACACCGGTGCTCCGAATTCGAAGGTGCCAGCACGAAGTGGTTGCAAAGTCCATCGTGTCCTGTCCATATATTTTTGTCCACTCTTATCGAACGTCTGCCACGAAGAAAAACGAACTCGATAATTTGACCACACATCTCAAGCACGAATTCATTATCGCTCCAACATCGCTGTTAAACGTTGTTTCCATTGAAAGCAACAAAGTGTAGGCTAAACCTCTAGTACCTCCCCTCTTCCCCTTGGAAATGCCACTGTTTTGAGTCCATGCATAAAGCTATGACTTGTGTGGCCTAGGAATCCGAGGCATAGGCTTATATATAGGTAACCTCTAATCACAAGGCCGGAGAAAAGAAGAGACAGAGGTTGAACGTTCACTGGTGTACTTTTGGTGATATACAACAATGTTGCAAACTGCTTACTGACTAAAATTACCAAAATGTAAATCTTAAAATTTAGTGGGCCTGACGTTTCGATCCTAGCAGGACCTTTCTCAAAGGCACAGTGACAAGGACAAAACAGTTACATGTACACGAAGGAAGGGGGAGAGAGAGTGAATAGGACACGGATGAGAAACAAAGGACAAAGAGTGAAGCTTGTAGGGAGAGATCAAAGGGAAGGGCAAGCGGTGAGGTAGGGATTAGTGAGAGGAGGGGGAAAGATCAAAGAGAAGGGCAAGGAGTGGGGTAGGGATTAGTGACAAGAGGGGGAAAGATCAAAGAGAGAAGTTTGAAGGACTGAACACAAAAGAAGGATTATCAGAAAGCTGCATGGTGTTAGTCATTACCCTCCTGGATGTTGAGACCATGTGGTTGAATAGTCCGAAGACGCTTCATCCACATTTTCTCACGGCTAAGATGGACAGCATTACTACGGTGACCAAGTGATTCTATGCCCAGTACACTCATATCTGATATCGAATGATCAGGGAGATTGAAGTGATACCCAACAGGGGTGTCCATTTTACCGGTTTTGATACTAGACCTATGGCCATAGATCCGTTTTTGAGGGTGTTTTTGGTCTCGCCAACATACTGAATATTACAAACTCTACAAGAGATGAGGTATATAATGTTTGAGGTAGTGCACGTGATAGAGCCATAGGTCGTGTGGGTGCTTCTGATGCAAATGATTGATGCACGTTCATCGTCGTTAATGTGCTTGCGGTCCCGGTTGATCCTTTTTGTCGAGACGCCGAGAGCTCCTATGTCTCACGCCGACTCTCGACTGGAGAGGTCTGCACCATCAAACTCCCGGGCCTGAAATCACGCCACTGGAGCCGAACAAACCCCCTGCCATCCGGGCCCCTGATCGATCGAGAGGGCTTTGTTTTCACAATGCGTACATAGGGTGGTGACCGGGGGGGGGGGGGTTTACGAATCCATTAACTGACTGCAGTATGGACTGCATACACGAGGGATGTGTTTTATAAGAACTCGACTGCATTATTTTTTATACGGGGTGATGCGTTGTGTGTGCTGCGCTGCACTACACGAATTTCACTGCACACAGAAGAGAGAAGCACCCTGTAAGGGCAAAACCTCTTTGAATTACATTCTCCTCGACGCAACATCATGTTATATCTATGATGCAACGCGATACCCGCCGCTATACATTATTCGAATCCACCACACGACCTCGACCAGCTCGTTGGTACAGTGGTTAAGACATCCGTACTAGAATTCGGGAGTCGCGGGTTCGAATCCCGCCCGAGCTGCCTGAAATATTTTGATCAGGCACCGAGCAAAGCACTGAGCATTCGGTGTTTACCACGTCGAGTAAGGGCAAAACCTCTTTGAATTACATTCTCCTCGACGCAAACACCATGTTATATCTATGAAACTGTATAATAGCTTCAATATCCCAAAGCAAAATGTGTCCAATAGTGCAGATGGCATGATGAAGTTTCAGGGAGATAGACTTCAAGGTTTGCAGTGACACCATGCAGCGCTCCTCTTTCGAGAAGGAGTGTGGCTCTGAAGTGTGACTCTTTTCAGAGCCACACTCCTTCTCGAAGAGAAGCGCTACATGGTGTCACCTTAAACCTTTCGGGTCCTTGCAAGACTTTCTCAAATGGACTTTGGGTATTGTCCTGCACGGATCGAAAGGTCCTGCTTCTAAGATCGGAAGATTCAGGCCCTCGAGCTCTTTAGACATTTCGGGGGAAAGCTATAGGGTTAGGCCTAGGCCTCTTGTCAAAAAGATCATCGGTTGGGTATCAGATGATTTGACTCGTCCGATGTCGTTTCCACTGGATAGCCATCGTGTATTTTTCACCCCAGAGTCCAGTACAATCGGCTTTCTACCGAGGGGGAAATTGTATCGGTCGGATGAATTCAACCGGCACTCAACCGATGGTCTTTTTGACAAGAGACCCTATTTGACTGTTGGGCTTCGTTATTACATTCTTCATTCACTGCTGCATCTCACAAATGGAAACTGACAGCTATCCGGGTCGGACGTGCACTGCACGTTCTTGCGTTTACAGTCGATATATTGCACAGAGATTCGGCATAAAAATGCCATTGGTTTAGCCTCATTCAGATTGCCATCGTCACATCTAGGGGGAAAAAGCAATATCTCGGGGTTAGATGTAACTGGATTGGTCCTTATACGTCCAACGATTTGGGCGATTCATTACTCGCGGATTTCGGGGTCAGGTATCGCTTGTTGACACGACCCCGTTGTGAAGTAGGTTATGTCAAGAGGGCCCCCGCCTTCACCTCGCAGGCCCCACTCCCCCAAGCCCAAAGGAACGGCCCCAGAAAATCTCTGCTCATCGGTGAGATGAATTCTGGAAGCCTTGACTCCCATTCTGATTATTCGTGATTGTTCCAGATGCCGAAGTGGATATCCCACTCCTAGTTTCAATTCTGAAACAAAATCGACTCTATAGTGTAGATTTGTTTTTTCAACTATGGGCAACTGGTTAGTGCAGTAACCAGTTGCACTTCGGAGGCTTCCCTGTCAGCAATGTTGGGTAAGGCCTCTTGTCAAAAAGATCATCGGTTGGGTATCGGATGATTTGACCCGTCCGATGTCGTTTCCACCGGATAGTCATCGTGTATTTTTCACCCCAGAGTCCAGTTCAATCGGCTTTCTACCGGGGGGAAATTGTATCGGTCGGATGAATTCAACCGGCACTCAACCGATGATCTTTTTGACAAGAGACCCAATTTTGGTGGAAGAGTTTGACCAACCTTGGACAAGATATCAACTGGTAACATTGTTGGTTTACCAGAAGCTAAACACCCTGAGCCCCTTTACGTCGGAGCGCTGCTGTATAGCAATTCCGGGACCTTCGAAATTCGAACGCCACTATTATCATCCAAATTTTCAGCAATATATAGCACGCAAAACACCAGTTTGATGTCAGCCTACCGCACACATTGGCAGATTAGTGGCAACAAATACGCTATTGTGGGACGTCATTATGGACGATCGAGGGGTGGCGCTCTTTCACGGAAGACAGCGTGCTGGCAGCGATATTTTTTCCGTACCACATATTCGCTATGGGCCCATATGTTTGTGCACAAACAATTTACGGGGTGGGGGGCAAGGGGGAGGGAGGGGGCTGTACCAGTTGAAGTTTAAGCTAGGGATAGGCTGTCTATTCTAATAACCACCTCATTCCGATCAAACCATAACAAACACATACAGATACATTGTTATCTGGAACGGCTTGCCAGGCAGCAATAGATTAAACAGGATTAAAAACCAGAGATAAAACTCGATGAGCAAAAACTCCGGAAAACCTTTGTGGCGAAAAATAATAACTTGCCTTGCCTTTGCATGTTCAATAAGTACGACATTAATCATGAAAAAATATTTACACATGCAATAATAATTGGAATACCTTTCAAGTTGCCGACTAATAACCCTTAAACCTGATCCTTCTTTGGAAAAACTGATGAACGATTCTTAAACTTATAATTCGTCTTACTCAAAACTACTAAAAAACAAACATTTGTGTCCGAACTGCATTGAGCAGGGTCGCAAGCTAGAATGCCATTACCTGCGCATTCTGCCCCTTATATACACATTCTTCGGCATGCAAATAAACCAACGCCAGCCCTTGTCCTGCTGCTTAATAAATCCGCTTCGGAATTCCTTCATTTAAACGCATAGACATTATTTGCCCGCTATACAACCGTACCGCGGGCAAAAGAAAATTCTGCACAGCCAATAAGGGTTGCTTTCTGCACAGCCAATAAGGCTTGCTTTCTGCACAACCAATAAGGCTTTCTGCACAGCCAATAAGGATTTCTGCACAGCCAATAGGGCTTTCTGCACAGCCAATAAAGGCTTTCTGCACAGCCAATAAGGCATTCTGCACAGCCAATAAGGCTTTCTGCACAGCCAATAAGGCTTTCTGCACAGCCAATAAGGCTTTCTGCACAGCCAATAAGGCTTTCTGCACAGCGAATACAACGTACGTGAACAATCTGAGTGACCTCAGACTCAATTCTTCTTACTTTGTGGACAAACATATGGCCCCCATAGCGAATATGTGGCACGGAAAAAATTCGCTGGGTGGCACGCCCCACAACCTAACGGTTGTCGGACAGACAGTGGAAACGAACCCACTGCCTTCACCGCAAATTGAGCACATAGCACTTCACTAAAAGGGCCGCGTTTTAGGGCGGATAGTCCCTTGGCAAAAGCCACACAGACTTCAGGATTACGACAGGATAGACTCTGGTACAGATACTGTATTCTTAATCATTCATTTTGCAGGTATACTATTCTCCGATTGTTTATAGCGAGTTTGAGAAATGGCACTGTGGTGGAGGATTTTACCAAACGCTCCCCCCCAAAAAAAAAAAAAAAAATCGGTCGGTGTATCCATGCCGAAATCACAGGAAACGAATTCCCAAAACGGAATCGAAGTAGTAGACGTCACTGGTTCTGGTTATAATGCTGTTTTCATTATTTTGTAGAGAGTGTTCCCTGACAATAATTGCGTATCTAATGGTTTCATGCCTCGGACAGACATCCCCACCCCAAAAAAGCATACTTGAAGACTGAATTCAATCCCGGTACAAATAATTCCAGATGCTATTATGATTGTTTTCTTTGTGTCTTTACATTTGTATATTTTGGTCAAAATCTCTTGACGAAGTCAGAGTACACACTGCCTGAAGCGTTGAGTTGCCGGCACTTTTCAGAGCCACACACTCCTTCTCCAAAGAGACGTGCTGCACGGTGTCACCGCAAACCTTCCACTCGGTACTTCCACCGTGCAAACCCACAAATCCTATCAAAACACGGCCTCAGTGGAAGTCCATTAAGAGCGATACAAGAACACAAACTCCAGGGAATCCCACACAGAAAAATCGCAAATCCACACACTGTATAGAACACGAAGCAGTGGCAACGCAGATAATTCACAATTACTTTCGGATTATCAACGCACTTTCATGCTTTACCGATGGCCTTTCACTGTCCTGCCCTTTTTGTGAAGACATTCCGTAAAAGTGCTAATGTGCGAGATTGTCTCGAATTCGGAGAAAATGTCCGCTCTTTTCGTTTTTGGACACTGACCCGCACCGATTTCATCCACAGCCACCGACTCCGGGGTAGCGACGCGACGTCGATACGGGAAAACGATTTCTCACCCGCCCAACCTTTGATTTAGACGGAGAATATTGGCCCACGAGTCCTCGGTAAACATCGTATCACTCAAGCGAGACGGCATGTTAGATTGGAACGAAAGAAGAAGGGAACAAAAAAAGAGAGAAAATGAAAAAAAAAAACCTTTACCCACCACATCATGTAGTACCCAGCAAGGCGAATGATTCCGCTGCTGTTTTTTATGAGAAAAGTCAATTTACAGTAAACGTTCTGGCAATTAAATTGAACCCGTCGCCGGGGGAAAGGTATATTACTCCTGCAGCCATTAGTGCCCGCGGTGTCGCGATGGAGAAGAGAAATTACCCCTTCTGATATGAAACTGCGGAGAGAGAGATATTTTTGAGAGGGATGGGATGGCTCTCGAAAAGATATAGAGCGGTTGGCTTGCTCTGTGATGAGAGGAACGGGATGAGATGGAGGGTTTGGGGTTGGGACGGTGCGGTGTGTGTGTAAACAACGATGGCCAGCCTCCGGTGACCAATCAACCCGCAGAGGGTTAAGACTCCTTTTGGTATGAGGTCTTAATTGTCACGGGGCGCGTAAAGCGTACATGCATCGCACGGAGAGGGGAACAGTCTGGTGGGGTCTTTATGGCGGTACACCCAGCAGCCATGAAGTCGCGTTACCAGGTACCCTTGACGTCATTAAACGCACAATGCAAAACAAAAAACAACCAGAGTGTACGAGGCAATTCCGGTCTGCTTATAGGTTCCTATACTGGGGGTCGGGCTTCATGTAGGCCGAGTGATTCCAGAGTCCCCCATAAAAACCCATGCCTTTAACCCATAACCCCTCCCGAACCTTCAACGTGTAACCAGTGTTTGGTTTCGTGGGTGTTTGACCGTGGGTGTTAGGGATCAGACACAAAACAAGGAACCGTTCCTTCTCCTGTCTTCATGTTGTCGACTTGCCTCGTATATTCGGGCTTCTGTTCATTCGTTTGTGTGCGGTTTTTTTTTAACCCTGCAGGCCCTACCGCTTGTATCTGCACGCGAGGTTTTCGATCAAAGCATCCAATTCGGACGGACCTATAATTGGTCATTAGCAATGCAAACAATATAAAGCAGCAAGGTAACGTCATCGCAACAGCCAAGCTCATTATAAATAAGACTTAAGGCTTTGCATGGTGGGTGAAACAATATAGGAGGGTTTGCGGTGACACCATGTATCATGTTTGATTCTGGAAGAAGAGGTTTGGTTCTGGAATGAACCCGAGTGCTTCCCAACTATCACTTAGCACGCACGGCCAGGGAGTGAGAAGGGGAGAGGAAACAAGTCAACTACAATGAGCGTGATATAGGAAGGTTTGCGGTGATGACACCATGCATAAGGTCTCTTAAAGAAGAAGTGTGGTTCTGAAAAGAACGGAACGTCGAGTTACCACTCAGGTTCATTCCAGAACCACACCTCTTCTTTAAAAGACCTTATACAGGGAAGCACTATCTGGGCTCCAGCCGGGTAGGTCATAAATAATTCAACAAAGTGACGTAGAAGTGAAGTGAATAATTATCTCAATAATTATGTTCTGTACATGTACACTGTACATTGTGCAGTACATGTACATTATTCATTTACATCATAATGTTGAATTATTCATGACCTACCCGGTTGGAGCCCAGATAGTGATTCCCAAGTTGTTCATATACGTCATAATGATGAATTATTCATGACCTACCCGGCTGGAGCCCAGATAGTGCTTCTCGTGATAGTTCATCTTTCAGGGCGTCCCTCTCTGATCAATAGCCGTATCATAGTCCCTGCAGTGCGCACACAGTGTGATGGGAACGATACGAGTGGCCCATTAATGGCAATCATCACGCAGTAGACACATTGCGGCCTTGACCGGTCCGAGTGAAGCCTTATAGAGCTTTTCACACTACGAAAAATCTCCGTGTTGGACACGGGTCGGACCTGTGTCTACTAGACTGAGCTTTTCACACGTGCACGATTTCAACATGGCGTCGACCCGTGTAGAGCGCTCGACACGTGTTGAAACCATCCCTGCTCGGGATATTTTCTACTCGGGAGATTCTTTCTTTTGCTTTCGGGTGGGGGTTGGGGGGGTGGTGAGGGCTCAGTTGCCGTGCGAGAAAGCCCGTGGGGTGCAGAACACTAAATAGAGCTCCCATTGGACACTGTATAAAAACACTCACTTTCAAAGCCAATTATCCCACACCCAAAAGTCTCTCAGTTCTTGTAGCTATACTTAAAATCGTAGTTTCGACCTTCATCTCTCAGATTCTTTTCAATTTTAGTGCCCTTAGCCGATTAGATTTTTTGAAAGATTGCCCAGAAAAACACACACCCAAAATGTGTAGACGTCCAAGCCGAATTTCTGCAAGGATTTTGGGATGGACCCCTTCAATTCTACAGCCAAATAGGGCCATATTTAAAGCCGGATATGGTCCAAATGACATACCAAATTGAAGAGTGAACCCCAAGGTTGTCTTAAGCTTCACTTATTCTACCATGTATCAGTTAATTAGACCCCTTATTAAAAGAAAAAGTTGTGGGTCCACACTTTATGATAATCAGCTCGGCGGAGCCATCTTGGATGGATTTTGTATGCTGCTCCGGTAATTTACTGTGTATGCTTCAGGGGACCGGGAGCGAACGTGCAGCCACCAGTGTCCGGGACTATTATGAACATTTCGACTGCCGATGGATGTGCAAATGAACCAGTAAGGTCGGTAACTCGCTTTTTTCATGCAGGCACTAGTGATGTGCCGTCCGTGGTCGCGAATGAGTGCCCCAGCGGCCGAGGGGAGGGGAGGGGAGGGGAGGGGAGGGGAGGGGAGGGGAGGGGAGGGGAGGGGAAGGGAGGGGAGGGGGTAAACATGGCCGGACGACTGAGCATGGTTTGGCTCCGCTCAACGATCCTTCTCCCCGGCCCTCCCCTCTCCCCATCCTTCCCAATTTCCCCTCTCCCTTGTTTCCGCCGCTTCTGGCATAACAACCCCGAATCAATAGCTTGCCGCTCAGAGTGGAAATTGTTGTTTTTCAATTGTTTCGAATCAGCGACATGCCTTATTAGATTGAAGATAGGGTGCACGAGAGTGCAAGACAGAGAGTGGGGCATTGACAGAAAAATAGACAGAGAGATAGTGGTGGAATAAGCAGGAAGAGAATTGAGGGAGAGTTTGAGGAGAGAGTTGGAGAGAGAGGGAGAGAGAGAGGGGGGGGAGATAGAGGCTGAGAGAGTTGGAGAGAGAGGGAGAGAGAGAAAGAGGTGGAGAGATAGAGGCTAAGAGAGTTGGAGAGAGAGAGGGAGAGAGAAAGAGGTGGAGATTAAGAGGCTGAGAGAGTTGGAGAGAGAGGGAGAGAGAAAGAGGTGGAGAGATAGAGGCTGAGAGAGTTGGAGAGAGGGGGAAAGAGAAAGAGGTGGAAAGATAGAGGCTGAGAGAGTTCGAGAGAGAGAAGAGGTGGAGAGGTAGAGGCTGAGAGAGTTGGAGTGAGAGGGAGAGAGAAAGAGGTGGAGAGATAGAGGCTGAGAGAGTTGGAGTGAGAGGGAGAGAGAAAGAGGTGGAGAGATAGAGGCTGAGAGAGTTTTGAGAGAGGGGAGATAGAAAGAGGTGGAGAGACAGAGGCTGAGAGAGTTGGAGAGAGGGGGAGAGCAAGAGGTGGAGAGATAGAGGCTGAGAGAGTTGGAGAGAGAGGGAGAGAGAAAGAGGTGGAGAGATAGAGGCTGAGAGAGTTGAAGAGAGAGGGAGAGAGAAAGAGGTGGAGAGATAGAGGCTGAGAGAGTTGGAGAGAGGGGGAGAGAAAGAGGTGGATAGATAGAGGCTGAGAGAGTTGGAGAGAGGGGGAAAGAGAAAGAGGTGGAAAGATAGAGGCTGAGAGAGTTCGAGAGATAGAAGAGGTGGAGAGGTAGAGGCTGAGAGAGTTGGAATGAGAGGGAGAGAGAAAGAGGTGGAGATATAGAGGCTGAGAGAGTTGGAGTGAGAGGGAGAGAGAAAGAGGTGGAGAGATAGAGGCTGAGAGAGTTGGAGAGAGAGGGAGAGAGAAAGAGGTGGAGAGATAGAGGCTGAGAGAGTTGGAGAGAGAGAGGGGGAGAGAAAGAGGTGGAGAGATAGAGGCTGAGAGACTTGGAGAGAGGGGGGAGAGAAAGAGGTGGAGAGATAGAGGCTGAGAGAGTTGGAGTGAGAGGGAGAGAGAAAGAGGTGGAGAGACAGAGGCTGAGAGAGTTTGAGAGAGGGGAGACAGAAAGAGGTGGAGAGATAGAGGCTGAGAGAGTTGAAGAGAGCGAAAGAGATGGAGTTAGGTCGGCGGGAGAGTGGGAGAGTTTGGGAGAGAGGGAGGGACAGAAGTGAGAAGTAGAGAGGCCTCGAGAAAAGGCGAGAGAGTGAGGGGGAGAGGAAAGACAAGAGTGAGTGAGAGGAGAGACAGAGAGACAGGCAAGGAGAGACAAGGGAGACAGTGAGAGAAAAAAGGGCCATCATGGGAGAGAGACATAGTGGGCGAGAGCTCGGGGTAAGGAGAAACAGGATAGTGAAGGGGAGGGACAGATATAGAGAGAGAGGGAGAGAGACGGGGGTAGAGTGTGAGAGAGGGGAGAGTGGCGAGGGGGAGCGAGAGCGGACAGAAATAGACACGGGGACAAATAAAAAGAAAGATTAGGGAGCTAGAGAGGGGAGAGAGGTAAAGAGAGATAAATACACAGAAGGCCACACAGAGAAAAGAGAAGACGGGGAGAGAGAGCGAGGGAGGGGGGAGAGAGTGAAAGAAGGAAAGAGAGACAGATCTGTACAAGAGGAGAGGACTCAGCTGGTTTACAGAAAAGTGTCAAATTCCATTCCGGCTCCTTCCCTGTCCATTAAACGGAGAGCAGATTTTGTTGTGATTCCAATGCTGGACTTGAGCTTGCCTCATTTCCTCCCGCACCTCTCCCACCCATCGGAATCGATGATCAAGCAGCCAGGGTATATATTCCTCGGTGACTGGCTTCCTCTCAATACACACGCGGCTGGTATTGAGCAGAGGGAACTGGGGTGCGGAACGTCCAACGTATAAACGACCCGTGCACGCACTCGGGAACATCACGCCAGTGGCATGCAGTGCACAGAGGGAGATAGCTAAAATTTAGTGGGCCTGACGTTTCCATCCTAGCAGGACCTTTCTCAAAGGCAGAGAAAGGTCCTGCTAGGATCGAAACGTCAGGCCCACTAAATTTTAGATTTACTTTTTGGTAATTTTAGTCAGTAAGCAGTTTGCAACATTTGTGTATATCACAGAGAGAGATAGCCTGCAATTTGAGCATCACACTTTCGACTCTCTCGAATAACTCAGAAACAAATTTCAAAGTCTGGAGGTGATTTTTGAGTCGCATCGATCAAAGAAAACGATTTCTCAAACCGAGACCCCCCGGGTTTCTATTTTCTTTTCAAGATGACATGATAAACCACTCTTGCTCGCTGTCCCAAAATGTAACGATCTTTTTGAAAATGAAAGCGCTCCTTCTTTTTCTTCGAAATGGCATGTCACCCTGGAGAATTTACAGGCAATCAGTTACAGGTATAGTTAAAACGGGAGAAAAGGTCGCCCGTCGATTTTGTGATAGGTTTCTGGCCATAAAAAGTAGTCGTTTGTGTTGTACCGTTGAATTAATGTAAGGGTGAAAGTCCCGAGTCATCCAGGTCGTATTCGAGTACAAGTCACGGGGACAGCAGTCGAGACTGGTGTGCGAGACACGAGTCACCTTTGCATTTGCTACTTTATTGGGAAACAAAATATTGTGGAAGGTTTTTTTTCTTTCTGCAAGTCACATTATTTTAGGGGTTATAGGTTTGCGGTGACAAAATTTAGAGTTCTCTTTTGTGAGCATGTGTGGTTCAGAAAAGAACCGGAGGAACTCGACGTTTCGAACAGTGTGCTCTGCTCGTCTTCAGGAGACTGAACATCAGACGAGCAGAGTACACTGTTCGAAACGTCGAGTTCCTCCGGTTCGTTTTAGAACCACACTTACTCACAAAAGAGAACTTTGCATGGTGTCACCGCAAACCTATTTCTCCTACTATTCTCACCATAAAAATAAAATCTCATATTTTCTCGATAAAGGCCTTATCGCAGTTTATCGAATGATATAATTATAAAAGTCAAGAAGAACCGTAGACACAAATTCATTTGATCAACCCATCTACTTGTTTTTCTACTTGTGTTAATTGATGTTGGTCTCGTTTCGTTGCAAGTCACTCACGCAAGTCGGGTCTCTAGTGCTAGTCCCAGTCAGTGGATCCGCGTCCGAGTCGGAGTCACTTGCTATCGTGACTCGAGTCCGTTTCAGAGTCAGCTCATGTTTGACAACACCGTAAGAATGCGGGTCAAAGATGTTGCAAACTGTTCCCTTTACTTATATGACTAGAATTTAAAATGTATCTCTCCAAATCAGAGGTCTTGACGTTTCAATATCAAGGAATACCATGTGTTTGTTTCCCCTAAAAATGAACATTGGAGAGAGAGAGGGAGCAGGGGAGTGAGAGAGGCGGAGAGAGATTGGGAGAACTGGGGAGAGCGGGGTATAGAAATGAGTAGAGAGAGGGTGAGAGAGGGGAAGAAAGAGGTGAGAGAGACAGAGGGAGATGGGCAGAGAGGGGCAGAGAGCGGATAGAGAGGGAAAGACAGGGGGGGAATGGGAGAAAGAGGGGGAGAGAGGCGGAGGGAGAGAGGAGAGAGAGGGGTAGAGAGGGAGAAAGGGTGAGAGGGGAGAGAGGCGGAGGGAGAGAGGAGAGAGAGGGGTAGAGAGGGAGAAAGGGTGAGAGGGGAGAGAAAGAGGGGAGAGAAAGAGGGGAGAGAAAGAGGGGAGAGAAAGAGGGGTACAGGGGGAGAAAGAGGGGTACATGGGGAGAAAGAGGGGGAGAGAGGCGGAGGGAGAGAGGAGAGAGAGGTAGAGAGGGAGAAAGGGTGAGAGGGGAAAGAAAGAGGGGAGAGAAAGAGGGGAGAGAAAGAGGGGTACAGGGGGAGAAAGAGGGGTACAGGGGGAGAAAGAGGGGTACAGGGGGAGAAAGAGGGGGAGAGGGGCGGAGGGAGAGAGGAGAGAGGGGTAGAGAGGGAGAAAGAGTGAGAGGGGAGAGAAAGAGGGGTACAGGGGGAGAAAGAGGGGTACAGGGGGAGAAAGAGGGGTACAGGGGGAGAAAGAGGGGGAGAGGGGCGGAGGGAGAGAGGAGAGAGGGGTAGAGAGGGAGAAAGAGTGAGAGGGGAGAGAAAGAGGGGTACAGGGGGAGAAAGAGGGGTACAGGGGGAGAAAGAGGGGGAGAGGGGCGGAGGGAGAGGGGAGAGAGGGGTAGAGAGGGAGAAAGAGTGAGAGGGGAGAGAAAGAGGGGGAGAAAGAGGAGGAGAAAGAGGGGGAGAAAGAGGGGGACAGGGGGAGAAAGAGGAGGACAGAGGCGGAGGGGGAGGGGAGAGAGGGGTAGAGGGAGAGAAAGAGTGAGAGGGGAGAGAAAGAGAAGTAGAGAGGGAGAAAGGGGAGAGAAAGAGGGGAGAGAAAGAGGTGAGAGAAATAGGGGGGGGGAAAGAGGGGAGAGAATTGAGGGGAGAGAAAGAGGGGAGAGAGAGGCGGAGAGAGATGGGGACAGAGAGGGGGAGAGATGGGTAGAGAGGGAGAGAACGGGGGAGAGAGAAGAGAGAGGAAGGAAAGCAAAAGTGGAGGGAGAAAGGGTGAGAGAGGGGGGTTAAGGAAAGGGTGTGGAGAGAAATAAATAGAGAAAGTAGTGACAGGGCGAGAGGGAGTGTATGTGTGGCGACAAGTCTTCAACTGCTGTGACTCATTGAAAGGAACCGATTTGATTGCTCTGGTATTAGAAGCAAGCCTTTTCGCTGGGCGGCGAAACCGGATCTTCTCCGAGGCGAGTTAAAGGGAGGGGGTGGGGGGAGGCAGGTAAACGAATCCTCTGCAAACGAAGGAGCGCACTTTTTCCCCCACTCGTCGGGTATAAAGACGGAGAGGGAAATGTCAGTTTTGTATCAGTCAAACACGATTCCATTAAGGCTTATTGCATGGAAGCATTGGCGTTGCAGTTTGGTACTGGTCACTTCTTTTTTTTTTTTCCCGGGACGACGCCATTTTGAAGGCAATAAACTTGAAGACGGGCGTGCCTTGTGTAAGCCTTTTTTTTCTATAGTGCACTGTGCCGGTAAACATTTTAGTTCGTAACGGTGAAAGGAAATATGGTCGGTTCTTATATTTCCAACTTGCAACAGCGAACAAATTGATGTCGTGGGTGGGGAGGATGGGATAAAATGTCTCTTTTGATGAATGCTCATGGAAAGAGTCTTTTTGGAACTGAATCGAACTGCCGATTCTGTGGAAGCAAAAAGAGAACAGCACACGATGTCAACTTGCTCGACGCTGGAGATGTCAGAGCTATAGAGAAAAGGAGAAGTGGAATCGAGTACCACCCTGGATTTCTACTATGGTTCCAGGATTATCTTTTTCTAGATATGGATTTGGACAAAGAACCGAGAGAAAGATGTAAAGAGTGATTGGGATACAAAGAGAAAGGGGTGGAGGAAAGAAAGGAGGGTGGGATTGTAGAGAGAGTCAGAGGGAGAAAGGGAGAGAGGGGGAAGGGAGGCAGGTGGGTAGGCAGGCAGGCAGGCAGGGGGAGAGAGGGGAGAGGGAAGGGAGGCAGACAGGTAGGTAGGGAGAGAGAGAGGGGGGGAGAGGGAAGGGAGGCAGACAGGTAGGCAGGGGGAGAGGGGGAGAGGGAAGGGAGGCAGGTGGGTATGTAGGTAGGCAGGGAGAAAGAGAGAGAGGAAGAGAGGGAAGGGAGGCGGGTGGGTAGGTAGGTAGGCAGGGAGAGAGAGAGGAAGAGAGGGAAGGGAGGCAGACAGGTAGGCAGGGAGAGAGAGAGGGGAGAGAGGAAAGGAAGGCAGGTAGGTAGGTAGGTGGGCAGGGAGAGAGAGAGGAAGAGAGGGAAGGGAGGCAGGCAGGTAGGCAGGTAGACAGGGAGAGAGGGGAGGGAGGCGGGCAGGCAGGGAGACAGGTATACAGTGAGTCAGGGGATCAGAGAGGGGGGGCAGGGAGGGGGAGGAAGAGAGGGATGCCGGCAGGCAGGGAGACAGGTATACAGGGAGTCAGGGGGTCAGAGAGGGGGAGGCAGGGAGGGGAAGAAGAGAGGGATGCAGGCAGGCAGGAATGGAGAGAGAAAGAGAGAGGGGAGGGAGGCAGGCAGGTAGGCAGGTAGACAGGGAGAGGGGGAAGGAAGGCAGGCAGGTAGGCAGGTAGACAGAGAGAGAGGGGAGGGTGGCAGGCAGGCAGGGAGACGGGTATACAGGGAGTCAGGGGGTCAGAGAGGGGGAGGCAGGGAGGGGAAGAAGAGAGGGATGCAGGCAGGCAGGAATGGAGAGAGAAAGAGAGGGGGAGGGAGGCAGGCAGGTAGGCAGGTAGACAGGGAGAGAGGGAAGGAAGGCAGGCAGGCAGGGAGACAGGTATACAGGGAGTCAGGGGGGTCAGAGAGGGGGAGGCAGGGAGGGGAAGAAGAGAGGGATGCAGGCAGGCAGGAATGGAGAGAGAAAGAGAGAGGGACGGGAGGCAGGCAGGTAGGCAGGTAGACAGAGAGAGGGGAGGGTGGCAGGCAGGCAGGGAGACAGGTATACAGGGAGTCAGGGGGTCAGAGAGGGGGAGGCAGGGAGGGGAAGAAGAGAGGGATGCAGGCAGGCAGGAATGGAGAGAGAAAGAGAGAGGGGAGGGAGGCAGGCAGGTAGGCAGGTAGACAGGGAGAGAGGGGAGGGAGGCAGGCAGGCAGGGAGACAGGTATACAGGGAGTCAGGGGGTCAGAGAGGGGGAGGCAGGGAGGGGAAGAAGAGAGGGATGCAGGCAGGCAGGGATGGAGAGAGAAAGAGAGAGGGGAGGGAGGCAGGCAGGTAGGCAGGTAGACAGGGAGAGAGGGAAGGGAGGCAGGCAGGTAGGCAGGTAGACAGGGAGAGAGGGGAGGCAGGCAGGCAGGCAGGGAGACAGGTATACAGGGAGTCAGGGTGTCAGGAGGGAGAAGATTATGGAGGGGAAGAAGAGAGGGATGCAGGCAGGCAGGGATGGAGAGAGAAAGAGAGAGGGAGAGAGGGGGAGAGATGCAGGCAGGCAGGGAGACAGGCAAGCAGGAATGGAGAGAGAAAGAGAGAGGGAGAGAGGGGAGAGATGCAGGCAGGCAGGGAGACAGGCAAGCAGGGAGTCAGGGAGGGGGAGGCAGAGACGGGGAGGCAGAGAGGGAGGCAGGCAGGCAGGTAGGGAGGGAAAGAGGTAGGGAGGCGGGGAGGCAGGGAGTGATGGATTGAGGGAGGGAGATGGGGTTGATAGAGAGGGAGAGGGAGAGAGAATAATGGAGAGAGTGGTAGAGAGAGAGCATAAAATATGTGGAGAAAAGGAGAGTGGGTGATATTGGCACACAGAGCATACCGATTGCCGAACATGCCACAATCATATACTGCAACAACAACAAGCATTTGAGCCTCGCATATACGGTGCTTGATACTAAACGCCACCTATAGCAAGCATCTTGAATTTCGTTCTCTTAGCTGCACATCATTCTGTACATATACCCTACCTATGAACAGCTGTCCCTTCCCAGCCCGTCGGGCGGTCCCGCCGGGACATTTCGGGGTTAATGCGACATCTCGAGACGATCCTGGGGTATGGACGGACTCCGCGAGATGGATGACCCGGAAATTAAAATGCGGACTTATACCCCGACGGAATTAAGAAGGCAGCGTGCCTTCGATCCAGGTAAAGAGAGTTTGGCCAATATTTTATAATCTAACCCAATGCCGGTGACCAAGGTCGGTCCAAAGATCAACTGGTAACGTGATCTGTAGACGGTCTTGGTCAGCACCGGTCGCAAACTCCCCGAATTTCTGATTGAAGACAGACCAACCGTTGAGCGAGCCATTTTGCCCGGCACTTTTTGGCCACCGTTTATGCTGTGCAATCGACGTGGAGTCGACCCCGTGTATGGTGGAGCGCGGTAGAGTTCCAGTTTCCGAAACGACCGGGTCCTAACTCCTAAACGGGCTTCCAGAGCAACGGCTAGGGCTATTGTCTTCGCATCTCCGTGTGTTTCCAATAGGGGGAAGACCTAGACCTAGCTCTAGACGCCCGTTTCGGACACGGCCTTCGTCCTAGCGTACAGTGTGTCCACGCACTATACACAGCACGATTTCAAACACGAAAATCATTGGTGTACGCGGAATGCATTGCGCTACACGCTCAAGCGGGATGCCAGTTGTTTACGGTTTGTAGCGCTAGCTGCACAGTGAGTGTCCTGAATTATCTGCCTCAAATCGGGCTGGATATACGCCACGCACTCAGCACATCGAGACAGGTTTACCGAGCCAATGTTCTCACGTAATATGCCTCTTGTGGGCACTGCTCATATGTGACCCGGCACAGCATAATGAGGAAAAAAACCCACTTTTGAGATTTTGATAATTTATTATGATGTGAAAGAGTATACCATTAGCTTTCAAATTATATCAAAATATAATATCCTCTAATACTTAAAATTTCCGAAAATACAAAATTAAGAAAATTGATTTGTAATCGAATTGTGAAGATACTTTAATTTCAGGCGTTGTTTACTCAAAAAGTGTTTTGGTGGGATATTCTTCATGTCGTTGTGCCGGGTCACATATAGGAAAGCACTTAAAGTAATGCAAGACTTAAGCTGTATCACCGTGTGATTTGACCATTTCTATTTTGGCCACTTCTTTAATGAAGCAGATGTTCTGTGGTTTAAGGGAGAGCTTAATGGAGAGCTCTTTGCGAGACATGTGCAATGTCTTGGTGCTTAATTGGGCTCAATCAACATAGCTTTATGCAATATTCATTATTTGAAACATTCAAGTTGGAGAATTCCCTCTGAGAAACCAACTCCGTATGTTTTCATTGATGCAATTTTGTTTACTAATCTATCTTATGAAATGTGATATGCGAAAATGTTGCAAACTGCTTACTGACTAAAATTACCAAAATGCAAATCTAAAAATTTAGTGGGCCTGACGTTTTGATCCTAGCAGGACCTTTCTCAAAGGCAGAGTGACAAGGACAAAACAGATACATGTACACGAAGGAAGGGGGGAGAGAGTAAATAGGACACGGATGAGAAACAAAGGACAAAGAGTAAAGCTGGTAGGGAGAGATCAAAGGGAAGGGCAAGGAGTAGGGTAGGGATTAGTGAGAAGAGGGGGGAGATCAAAGAGAAGGTCAAGGAGTAGGGCGGGGATTAGAGAGAAGAGGGGGAAAGATCAAAGAGAAGGGTAAGGAGTTGGGTAGGGATTAGTGAGAAGAGGGGAAAGATCAAAGAGAAGGGCAATGAGTAGGGTAGCGATTAGTGAGAGGAGGGGAAAGATCAAAGAGAAGGGTAATGAGTAGGGTAGGGATTAGTGAGAAGAGGGGGAAAGATCAAAGAGAAGGGCAATGAGTAGGGTAGGGGTTAGTGAGAGGAGGGGGAAAGATCTACTTAAGTGTTAAATATTGTTTGTTCTTTTGTGTTAACCCTTTATGTGTCATTTTGATGGTTTTTACTACATGTATGTAACATTCCATGTAATTCAGTATACAGCTGCGATTTGGTAATGATAAAATAATAATAAGAAGAAGAAGAACGATGCAAAATGCTTGACCAGAATGAACATCTGTCCTAGGACTGAGGCATAACAAGAACAAACGTTTCCTTTTCGAAACACAGGCACATCTCTAAGAGAGAAAAGAAAAAAAAACTTATAAAAATAGACACAATTCCATAACATATTCTGCTGATTAGCATATAAATCTCCGTCCTTAACCTCTCTGGTCACTGTTTTGCTTTTAGAGAAAGATGACTGATGGAATGAATGAATGCATGCTTTCCGTTTTCGAGGGAGTATGGGAAGACGAGGGGATTAGATTCAGCCCTTCGGAATCTAAATGCTAACCAGGAGGGTGGGGGTTGATTTCGTTCGTCCGTTTTGTTTCGCCTACGGGGTAGGAACGGAAGAGAATCCTGCCTGGGGGGCCGGGGGGGGGGCTAGCTCCGCTCCATCTCACTTTTGACATTCCTCCACAGCCGCCGCATTCGACTGGGAAGTGCCAGGCTTGTCAAGTCCGACTATACTCCGTATGACATCGAAGAGTCGTCGTGGCCCCGACGCACACCAATGGATGCCAGACGAGTGGGGAGGGGGAAGGTGGGAGAGATTCGCCAAATGGTTCTAAGATTTTACCTCGCACGCCTATGGTCGTGCCAACGGGGTGTTTACGATTAATAAGCCGAGGACGCGAAAGCCAGGGGAGCATTTTATAACTTTCCCCCGCCCCACAATGCAGCGTTTCTTTCTTTTTTTTCATTTCATCCATTCCTGCGTGAGGAAAAGAGAGAGGGTGCGAAGCCTTTTCTCACCGTGCCTCTTCTGCATCCCATTCGGAAATCATCTCGCAGTTTTTGGTAGAACGGTAAGTGCGTGCCCATGGATGTATTATAGGAGAGCTGAGTGGTCAATCTTAAATATTCTGTTTGCAAACTACGCACGCTTCGGAATACACGTTGAGCAATATCCCACCAATGTTTTGACAAATGCTTGTCAAAATATCTCCCGTCAAAATATCTACCGTCAAAATATCTACCGTCAAAATATCTACCGTCAAAATATCTACCCTCAAAATATCTACCCTCAAAATATCTACCGTCAAAATATCTACTGTCAAAATATCTACCTTCAAAATATCTACCTTCAAAATATCTACCGTCAAAATATCTACCGTCAAAATATCTACCGTCAAAATATCTACCGTCAAAAGATCTACCGTCAAAAGATCTACCGTCAAAAGATCTACCGTCAAAAGATCTACCGTCAAAATATCTACCCTCAAAATATCTACCGTCAAAATATCTACCGTCCAAACATCTACCGTCAAAATATCTACTGTCAAAATATCTACCGTCAAAATATCTACCGTCAAAATATCTACCGTCAAAATATCTACCGTCAAAATATCTACCGTCAAAATATCTACCGTCAAAATATCTACCGTCAAAAGATCTACCGTCAAAAGATCTACCGTCAAAAGATCTACCGTCAAAATATCTACCGTCTAAAGATCTACCGTCAAAAGATCTACCGTCAAAATATCTACCGTCAAAATATCTACCGTCAAAATATCTACCGTCAAAATATCTACCGTCAAAATATCTACCGTCAAAATATCTACCGTCAAAATATCTACCGTCAAAATATCTACCGTCAAAATATCTACCGTCAAAATATCTACCGTCAAAATATCTACCGTCAAAATATCTACCGTCAAAATATCTACCGTTAAAATATCTACCGTCAAAATATCTACAGTCAAAATATCTACCGTCAAAATATCTACCGTCAAAATATCTACCGTTAAAATATCTACCGTTAAATATCTACCCTCAAAATATCTACCCTCAAAATATCTACCGTCAAAATATCTACCGTCAAAATATCTACCCTCAAAATATCTACCCTCAAAATATCTACCCTCAAAATATCTACCCTCAAAATATCTACCCTCAAAATATCTACCCTCAAAATATCTACCCTCAAAATATCTACCCTCAAAATATCTACCCTCAAAATATCTACCCTCAAAATATCTACCCTCAAAATATCTGGTCACAACACTTTCCATCAAATATGTTTTTACAGTGTACACATTGCGAACGAAGATGGGTGTGATAAATCAACTGAGCTGGATTCAGTTCGTGTCCCATTTTGCAACAAATCCGCACGTATATTATTTGGTGTTTGATTTGGTTTAATTTATGTAGAAGATAAATAGTCACCAACAATGCTTCAATGTTTTCCACTATCGGCAGCATCGAGTGAGAACGTTTCGGAGAACGATACTAGATTAAAGACAAATGTAACAATGTCAGTTTCACCGCTGGAATTTAAAGTAAATCAAAAGCCTTGATATATATTATATAATTACTGACCGGAGGTTTTCGACGAAGGTCTCACAGGGACCGAAACGTCGGGCCCTGAAAAAAAACTTAAGATCGGAAAGAAAGAGCAAAGTTGTATCCAACTATGCGGTTGCTCTTACTTGGAATATTGATTTGATAGAGTTTTACATTATTAAAAGCATACTTACTGAAGTCCTTTTTGAATGGTATTTGTTCTAGAGATTTAAGGCCATGTCACATAGCCTATGGCCAGCCAATTTCACAGAACGAGACAGTTATACACCTTTCAATTACTTTGAACAAGCCAGGACAACTGGCCGGGTAATATTACGATAATTCCTGAAAATAACAAAGAAACAATTTGACTGGATCAGGACTCGAACCCGGTGTCATGCCAAATAGTGTCCCCTGCCAAATAGTGTCCGCTCATTAGCATACTGATCGCTGATTGGTTCAATACGTACGACATTCAACCACCGTGGTTGGGGTATGGTTGCGCACTACACACGTATGACGCATTGTGTACGGTTGCCGGCCTAACAAACGCAACGTTGGGCACTTTGGTACCGTTTGACCCTAACTGTAACCGTAACGTTAACCCTAACCCAAACAGCCCTAATCCTAACCCTAACCCTAACCCTAATCCTAATCCCAATCCTAATTCTAATCAAAACCCTAACCCTAACGACCCTAATCCTAATCCTAATCCTAACCCTTACTCTATCCTTAACGCTAACCAATCAGCGATCAGTATGCTAATGAGCGGACAGTATTTGGCAGGGACACTTTTTTGCAGGACACCGGGCTTCCGGTGTGACGCGCCAGCATTCTACCGCCTGAGCTATCCAGCTCCGTAGTTAGGGGCGATGCCTGGCCAGATAGCCGAATATCTTTATGCGGGGGAGGGGCGCCAGTCAAAACCATTCAAATTCAATTTCAACCTTCTAACTCTGATATAGCATTCTCGGCGCCAGTACGGCTCGATCAGAAAAGCACAAGGTCTGGTGGTGCAACAAGAAAAGATACGTCCTGCACTCAATGCAGCTGTCTGTCAAAATAAAGGCACCACGTGTGAAATCGCCCATACGGTAACAAGTAGCTGCGTCTACCAGCCCGACACGTCCGATCTCGCTCTTATTATAGGTTTCCTATCTGCGGGAACGCGATATAGAACTGTTGGCCGAGAATGCTACACCGGAGCGATTATCGGGGCGGGTAACTTCGTCTCTTCCCGTCCCGTTGGGGGCGGTATGTGGGTCATCCCCACGCTGGGTCGTGGCTATAGATGCCTGGAGCGCTTGACGAGTCAGTTGTCGCCGCTGATTTCCGCGTGACGGATGGGCGCCAACCTACTGGCTTGCCGGTGGCGCAATTGTACACAGCCGGCATTCCGTGCACCAATAAATGCCCGCGTAGCAGGCGCACATGGGAGCACACTGGGGTCGTTATACATACGTGACCCGGCACAACGACATGAGGAATATCCCACCAAAACACTTTTTGAGTAAACAACGCCTGAAGTTAAAGCATCTTCACAATTCGATTACAAATAAATTTTCTTATTTTTGGATTTTCGGAAATTTTAAGTAGGCCTATTAGAGGATATTATTATCATTTGAAAGCTAATGGTATACTCTTTCACATCATTAGAAATTCTCAAAATCTCCAAAGTGGGGTTTTTCCTCATTATGCTGTGCCGGGTCACATATACGCATAACTCCATCGCGGAGACGAGTTCATCGGCATTTCCCTGAGGTGCGTTGATCACTGGGCTCCATTTTCTACGACCATTAATGCTCATTCGTCAAGCGTTGACAAGACCATCCCCCCAACTATTCACACACAATCACACGAAAGAGAAACTGGCTCCAGACGAGGCGAGTCAACTGCTGAAGACTTTGGCTGGCTGTCTCCACGGACATCGGACAGATGTGGTACTCTCTGGTTTCGATCTTCAGCTGCACTCTCCCTCGGACACGTCTCCTTCTCCTCCTCCCTGTCCTCGCTGTTCTACCCATTCTCCGCCTACTCCGCTTCCTCCTCCTCCACCTCTTCTTCTCCTTCCTCTAATCCCCTACATCCTTATCTCCTCTTCCTCGTCTTTGCCCTCCTCTCCCGTCCCTCCTTCTCCGATCACTCCTCCACCTCCTCCAGTCCTGTAACTCATCTATCTCGCCATCTATGCTCCTTCTACTCCTCCATATCCTCATCCCCCATGCTCCCCCACCTCCGCCTCTCCCTCCAACTACTCCAACTACTTCACTTCGCACCCTTCTCGACCTCTTCTCTCTTCTCCTCCCCAACCATCCCTCCTCATCCCTTTCCTCAGCCTCCTTCGGTCTCCCCCCTCTTTCTACTCGTTCCACTTTTCTCCCCTCATCTTCCTTATCAAAACGATTTGAAGATTTGCATGGTGGAAGTACAAAGTGGAAGGTTTGCGGTGACACCGTGTAAGTCGACTCACTTGAGACGGAATGAGGCTCTGAAAAAAACCCGGTAAATCTCCCTTTCCCCTTCTCACCCCACTTCTCCTTCCCCTAACGCCTCCACCTCCTCCTCCCCTTCCTCCTTCCATACCACTCTGAGGAGGGGACAGCTAGTCAGCTACACAGCTAGTATACTTTCACTGGTGCTTCCGTACCTCGGAGCATCGTTCAATTTACGAGATCGTACGAAGAGAAAGGCTGCTCTCTGTGTCCCTTGGGGTATAATATAAATACACCCCGTAAAGATGGATGGGGTGTAACTAATGGGCCCCGTGGGTGAAGCACACTATTTCAATTCATGATGGCTCCGCCTAGTTGATTATCATAAAATGAGGACCCACAACTTAATAAGGGGTCTTTGGAGCCTAATAACTTAGGCCTATTTATTGTAGAAGTGATGCTTAACACATCCTTGGGGATTCAAGTTTGTGTGTAATTAAAGAAGAATTAAAGCTTTAAAATGTGGCTCTATTTTGACTGAGGAGTATTATAGGAGGGATGATTCCCAAAATCCTTGCAAAAATTCGGCGTTGGGGGCTACACAAATTGTTGGTAATTAGCCAAAAAATACAATCGGCTAAAAGCACAAAATTGAAAGGAATCTGACAGAAGAAGATCCAAACTACAATTTTATAGCAACAAGCACTGTAAGACTTATAACACGAGTGATAGACCGATTGCGCGACCAATGTTTACTTGCCATCACGTGACTTATAGTGGGTATTTTTGGATCTCATTTGGTGCAGAACAGGAGTGGAAATGAGCAAAGAAGACTATCGTATTGTCCACATTCTTCTTTGTGTATTTCCATCGCAGCTCTGTGCCAAATGAGATGCAAAAATACCCACTATAATTCACGTGATCGGTCTATTGGGCTACACGGTAAAACTTAAACAAGAATGGTGTGGAATGGTTCGCATCGAAAGTACTTGGTACTGCAATCTAGTTCTACACTATAAAAACGGTGCTCACATCATGCACATGGATGAAGTATGTTGAGGCACATGGTGCACGATACATGCGCACGAGGTGATGCTCACTTTCACTCCATGTGCTTGAGGTACAGTAAATAGGGAGATTTTCTTGTACATGAAGCACTTCATGCAACTCATCCCGACTTTTGCTCAAGTGATTACAATGCCACATGTGCTTGAGCTACAGTATTCCACGTGCATGAAGTACAGTAGGTGCCTCAAGTGTTCATGATTCTGGGACAAATATGTGCCATTGCAGAAATGCATGAGGTGCAGTTCGTTTTCACAGTGTATGGGAGCTCGATTGAGTGATCTGCACCATTAAACAGTATTATCATTATTATTTCCTATCGCTAAGAAGCCTTGTCTCCCCTTGTATGACTTGTATGACTCGTGACTCCAACTCAGACTCGGAGTCTAGTTCTCTGTGATGCGGACACGGACACTCGACTCTCGAAAACGATTAGTCGGAGTCGACTTAAACAAGTCGGCACCCGTGCACACTATAGGATAGAGTCTATAATCGCCAGCGGCTCGCGGTTTGCGCACGCTTGTACTGCACTATTGGGGATATATGGATTGTCAGGATGAATTTGTCCGTGCGAGTAGGCATGTTATTAGTTAACGCGATTCGAGATGATGATTAGGAAGTGTGTTTTTTTCCAAAACAGTTTTCAAATTTAATGGCGAGCCATGGCTCGAGCACTCGAGTTTTGTGACTCGGGATTCAGACTCGACCTGGATGACTCCCGTCAGGTCTCGTACTCCATATTTTGAGACTTGAATACAGGACTGCTTCCCGAGGCCTGAATTTTGTTGGGAGCACCTCACACGGAAAACAAGCATGAAGAATTCACCTCTAAAACTCCTCTTAAACCGTGTCTTGAAAACTCGTTAGATTATAACTTGTTTCGATCAACCTTGGTCAAAATATCAATAATTTGATATTGGTCAGTGAAAGAAAGAGTGTTGGACTGTGTTGTCGCTTAGCTGAATTTGCGTCTATAAAAATCGATCGCTAACTCATTTTCGATTGGCTACAACCAGACCGATCGTTAGACAAACTTTTATGACCGACGTTTTTACAGTGTATATTTTCATCGCTCATTTTTTTTCAAATCGCAACCAAAATGGTCTGAATTGAAAATGCCCGCAACCAAAAGGGAACTAAACTCCAATTTAAAAACAAAATGACTGGACTGGCATTTCCTCAAACCCTTCAAAAAGTTACCGTGAAATTGTATCTGAGGAACTCCATATGGCTCGTGTTTGTTTGGTACAAGCTCAGAATGAAGCGTTCAAATATCTTTGGAGCTCCGGGTTGTTTTTCGTCAATCTCCCAAGGCCTTGTTGAGTTTGAGATGACAAGGAAGCCCCAGAAGCCTGCGTGCATGCCTCTAGTCCCGGGGGATGAAGCCAGATCTTGGTGGAGCACGAAAAGGAACCAGTCACCAGCAGCGGGCACTGCAACGAATCGTCGCCGGGGTCGGCGAGCCGAAACGCCCATGACTCCTCCTTGCACGTGGCGCCCCCCGTCGCCCCTGCAAAATGTCCGGTATGCGTTTGCCATCTTCTTCTGCTTAATTGCTGACCACTATACAATTTCACGCAGCTGATACAGGCATGTGATGGACACGTCCGGTGTCGCATGCAATTATGTCCGCTGTGCAATACTATCCGAAGGATATTATTGCATATGTGACCCGGCACAACGACATGAGGAATATCTCACTAAAACCCTTTTTTTAAATTTAGTGGGCCTGACGTTTCGATCCTAGCAGGACCTTTCTCTGCCTTTGAGAAAGGTCCTGCTAGGATCAAAACGTCAGGCCCACTAAATTTTAGCAGGACCTTTCTCTGCCTTTGAGAAAGGTCCTGCTAGGATCGAAACGTCAGGCCCACTAAATTTTAAGATTTACAGTTTGGTAATTTTAGTCAATAAGCAGTTTGCAACATTTTTGTATATCACCTTAAAACACTTTTTGAGTAAACAACGCCTGAAGTTAAAGTATCTTCACAATTCGATTACAAATCATTTTGTTATTTTTTTCCCGAAATTTTAAGTATTACAGGATGTTATATTTTGATATCATTTGAAAGTTAATGGTGTACTCTTTCACATCATTAGAAAACCTCAAAATCTCAAAAGTGGGGTTATTCCTCATTATGCTGTGCCGGGTCACATATGCAATAATGTCCGCCCGGACCCATGTGCATATGCAATTGTGTCCGCCATCATGCAAAACGGTCCCGGCAGTAAACGCCCTCTATTGTTGACGGGACGGAATTGTACACATACATAAGTATACCAGATTGAAGCTGATGTCGAAAAAATAAAAAAAATAACTTCAGTTGAAGGGAGTGAGCCTTTCAAACTCAACAGCCCCGACGTCCAACGGAATAGAAGAACAAAGCGACGAAGCCGTCTAGGATACACGCTACATGTGCATCTACGTACGTGTATATTCGGTGCATGTATGCTCAGTTACGTACGTACGTACGTCTACGTTGGACAGTTTTGCATAGCCCCGGACACAATTGCACATGCAAAAGTGTGCGAAGCGGACAGGTTTGCATGGCGGACAGTTTTGCATCTGACACCGGCACTGGGTTGTTGAGATGTATGTAGGCATCCCCAGGCGGTCCAGGGTCCGGCCACTTGAAAGGTGGGGGATGCTTTGCTGTGCTGTTCTGGTGTAGGTCTATCACGAGTGGCAACCGGTTTGACTGGAGAGAGTAAGGATCGCACACTCTCTACCAGCACCGCCACGATATCAGTAAATCATCTTTAATTTGATCGGCCAATAGTAGTCTGTGCTGTGTATAACGAACACGGCGTATTTCATCAGAGATCGGCTTGCTTCAGTTGGGGAGGGATTGTCGATGGGATCTCCACAGAGCGACCGGTGCTGGATTCAGTCGGGGAAACCATTTTGCGGGTCATTTTTTCAGTTATTGAACACCCGCCTGCACGTGTCGCATACGGCCGGAAAAACAATTGTTCTGCTTCCGGTTACCCGCGACCGACCCTATTTCTAGCCTGCGAACCTATATTTGTTTTATCGGGAAACAATGATGATAAAAATTCAATGTGTAATTTGATCATTTCATGATTACCCTTAAGGCTTGACCACATGCAGATGCCTCCATATGACTGTACATAAAAAAATGGCAAAAAAAAATCCCTACCTACCCACCCAAATAATTTTTGAAATGCCATGTAATCAGACGCTGAACTACTTTTTTGGCCTAATAGGCCTAAGGCCTATAAGTTAATGGGTGACATATTGAAAACGGGTGGTCGTGTTATAAAGAAACGGCGTCTGTTTAATTCGAACCACGATGGATAGCTTGGGCCGCTTTATAACAGAGATTGGCATATTTGGAACATTGTTTTGGGGAATACTTAATTAAAGAATAATTACCATAAAATTTAGTTTCCCCATTTGCCTGTAATTTGATCTGATTCAGTGCCAATACTTTGTAAAGTGGCCTTGCAAGTATGGAAATGCTTTGGACAGTGGCCTTGCAAGTATGCCAATGCTTTGGACAGTGGCCTTGCAAGTATGCCAATGCTTTGTACAATGGCCTTGCAAGTATGCCAATGCTTTGTACAGTGGCCTTGCAAGTATACCAATACTTTGTACAGTGGCCTTGCAAGTATACAATACTTTGTACACTGGCCTTGCAAGTATGTCAATGCTTTGTACAGTGGCCTTGCAAGTATACCAATACTTTGTACAGTGGCCTTGCAAGTATACCAATACTTTGTACACTGGCCTTGCAAGTATACCAATGCTTTGTACAGTTGCCTTGCAAGTATACAAATACTTCGTACACTGGCCTTGCAAGTATGCCAATGCTTTGAACAGTGGCCTTGCAAGTATGCCAATGCTTTGTACAGTGGCCTTGCAAGTATGCCAATGCTTTGTACAGTGGCCTTGCAAGTATGTCAATGCTTTGTACAGTGGCCTTGCAAGTATACCAATACTTTGTACAGTGGCCTTGCAAGTATACAATACTTTGTACACTGGCCTTGCAAGTATGTCAATGCTTTGTACAGTGGCCTTGCAAGTATACCAATACTTTGTACAGTGGCCTTGCAAGTATACCAATACTTTGTACACTGGCCTTGCAAGTATACCAATGCTTTGTACAGTTGCCTTGCAAGTATACAAATACTTCGTACAGTGGCCTTGCAAGTATGTCAATGCTTTGTACAGTGGCCTTGCAAGTATGTCAATACTTTGTACACTGGCCTTGCAAGTATATACCAATACTTTGTACAGTGGCCTTGCAAGTATACCAATTCTTTGTACACTGGCCTTGCAAGTATACCAATGCTTTGGCCAGCGGCCTTGCAAGAGTAGCAACTTTTACTTTCACAAAATAACAGTCTTATGCAACTTCTACTTAGGCTACATTAAACGTCTTACATAAAACTTTCTTAACTATACTTTTTTTTATTCCTTATGTAAGTGGGATTGTTTTACGTAAGTCGCAAACACTTATTAAGCCTTACGTAAAGTTTGTGTAACGGAAGACTAGCTCAGTAGCTGGCTATAATTATAAAGTCCAGTGCGGACAAACCTCCGTAGTTCGACTCGAAACCCTGCGCACAGCTAAGTTGTTATGTAATACCAAAGCCCGCCTTGGGGTTATTTCTAGTTACAGTAGAAACAAAGAATGCCATTCTATCACTGCTAGGTTGATTCACTGCGATTCATGTGTATAAGAGTTTTATGAAGGAAAATAAAACTCTGATGTAGTAAATAGCAAAGTACCTTCTTTTGTTGCGTGTGATGATTAATTGGCTGAAAGTGCGACTTCATGTCTAAAGAAGATATTGAAAGAATTCATCCGTAACAACATTGGGAAGAACTTATCGTGGATCTAAAGTGATATACAAAAATGTTCCAAACTGCTTACTGACTAAAATAAACCAAAATGCAAATCTCAAAATTTAGCGGGGGCTGACGTTTCGATCCTAGCAGGACCTTTTTCTTCGGATCATAAGGAGAGTGGTCTTCTTGAATGCTTCCCACATGCCTAACATTCGATATTCACTAATTGTACATTTTGGAGACTATTTAAAGTTTTTTCATTTGTGAATTACATGACGATTAATGGTTGAATAATATCGTTTTTGACTGTTTCTCACCGCGATAGCTGAAATGGTTAAGATACCTGGTACGCAAAACCAACGGTCTCGGCTTCAAATCCAGGTCAAGTCAAAGATTTCTTTGCCATTTTTGTTTATATGTTTAAAAGTTCGCCGTATTTTTTCCGTTTTTGTTTGATTTTTATATTATCCATTAATCTTTCGAGTGTTTTTTTTTTCAGGAAGCTGCGTGCGATTATTTCCTGAAGTCAAACAGTGGAGGTGCAAGGGTGGGTGAGAGGCAGAGCAATATTGATGTCAATGCCCCCAAGACGGGTCTTCTTCCCTTCCACACCACCCCCCCCCTCTCCCTCCCTCACAGACCCAGACGTGAAATCAAGCGATCTCCAAGGGACGTGCAGGGAGTGCATGTATAGCTAATTCAATTTGGTTTAGAGTATACCCCTGAGCTGGAGAACGCTAGACGCGTTCCCGCGAGGAATCTTCGGAGCCGTTCGAGAAGGTGAGAGGCTCAGGGGGACGGGAGGCGTGAGACGGTCGGCAGGGTATAGACCGACCCGTGCCCGCCTCGATCCAGACCCCTCCGCGACGACGCTGTACTTGTGCGGAGACACGCTGCTGGTCTAGGAGTGATGAGAGGGAGGGGAGAGGGAAGAGGGGGATAAAATAACGGAGGCAGACAGACAGACAGAAAGAAAGAAAGACAGACAGAGACAGACAGAGAGATTGATCGAAATGATCCCCCGCAGAAAGAGACAGGAAGAGTATCGGAGATACCGGTAGCTAAAGAGAGAGAGGGGGAAAGAGACTTACAGAAAGACAGAGAATAGAGTTACCGAGACAAGCAGACAGGGTAGATGGAGAGAGTGATAGTAATACAGAGAGTAAGAGAGGGTGGGACTGACAGACAGACCAAATATAGACAAACATACAGATACAGGGATACAGGGATACACTGAGAGAGGGTGAGGTAGGGAGGGAGCGAGAGAGGGAGATAGAGAGAGGGTGAAGTATGGAGGGAGCGAGAGGAGGAGATAGAGAGAGGGTGAGGTATGGAGGGAGCGAGAGAGGGATATAGAGAGAGGGTGAGGTAGGGATGGAGCGAGAGAGGGAGATAGAGAGAGGGTGAGGTAGGAAGGGAGCGAGAGGGGGGATAGAGAGAGGGTGGGGTAGGGAGGGAGCGAGAGGAGGAGATAGAGAGAGGGTGAGGTATGGAGGGAGCGAGAGGAGGAGATAGAGAGAGGGTGAGGTATGGAGGGAGCGAGAGAGGGATATAGAGAGAGGGTGAGGTAGGGATGGAGCGAGAGAGGGAGATAGAGAGAGGGTGAGGTAGAAAGGGAGCGAGAGGGGGATAGAGAGAGGGTGGGGTAGGGAGGGAGCGAGAGAGGGAGATAGAGAGAGGGTGGGGTAGGGAGGGAGCGAGAGAGGGAGATAGAGAGAGGGTGAGGTAGGGATGGAGCGAGAGAGGGAGATAGAGAGAGGGTGAGGTAGAGAGGGAGCGAGAGAGGGAGATAGAGAGAGGGTGAGGTAAGGAGGGAGCGAGAGAGGGAGATAGAGAGAGGTTGAGGTAGAGAGGGAGCGAGAGAGGGAGATAGAGAGAGGGTGAGGTAGGGAGGGAGCGAGAGAGGGAGATAGAGAGAGGGTGAGGTAGAGAGGGAGCGAGAGAGGGAGATAGAGAGGGTGAGGTAAGGAGGGAGCGAGAGAGGGAGATAGAGAGAGGGTGAGGTAGAGAGGGAGCGAGAGAGGGAGATAGAGAGAGGGTGAGGTAGGGATGGAGCGAGAGAGGGAGATAGAGAGAGGGTGAGGTAGGGAGGGAGCGAGAGAGGGAGATAGAGAGGGTGAGGTAGGGAGGGAGCGAGAGAGGGAGATAGAGAGGGTGAGGTAAGGAGGGAGCGAGAGAGGGAGATAGAGAGAGGGTGAGGTAGAGAGGGAGCGAGAGAGGGAGATAGAGAGGTTGAGGTGAGGAGGGAGCGAGAGAGGGAGATAGAGAGGGTGATGTAGAGAGGGAGCGAGAGGGGGAGATAGAGAGGGTGGTGTAGAGAGGGAGCGAGAGAGGGAGATAGAGAGGTTGAGGTGAGGAGGGAGCGAGAGAGGGAGATAGAGAGGGTGATGTAGAGAGGGAGCGAGAGGGGGAGATAGAGAGGGTGGTGTAGAGAGGGAGCGAGAGAGGGAGATAGAGAGGGTGAGGTAGAGAGGGAGCGAGAGAGGGAGATAGAAAGGGTGAGGTAAGGAGGGAGCGAGACAGGGAGATGGAGAGGGTGATGTAGAGAGGGAGCGAGAGAGGGAGATAGAGAGGGTGATGTAGAGAGGGAGCGAGAGAGGGAGATAGAGAGGGTGATGTAGAGAGGGAGCGAGAGAGGAAGATGGAGAGGGTGATGTAGAGAGGGAGCGAGAGAGGGAGATAGAGAGGGTGATGTAGAGAGGGAGCGAGAGAGGAAGATGGAGAGGGTGATGTAGAGAGGGAGCGAGAGAGGGAGATAGAGAGGGTGATGTAGAGAGGGAGCGAGAGAGGGAGATAGAGAGAGGGTGAGGTAGGGAGGGAGCGAGAGAGGGAGATAGAGAGAGGGTGAGGTAGGGAGGGAGCGAGAGAGAGAGATAGGGAGAGGGTGAGGTAGGGAGGGAGCGAGAGGAGGAGATAGAGAGAGGGTGAGGTATGGAGGGAGCGAGAGGAGGAGATAGAGAGAGGGTGAGGTATGGAGGGAGCGAGAGAGGGATATAGAGAGAGGGTGAGGTAGGGATGGAGCGAGAGAGGGAGATAGAGAGAGGGTGAGGTAGAAAGGGAGCGAGAGGGGGATAGAGAGAGGGTGGGGTAGGGAGGGAGCGAGAGAGGGAGATAGAGAGAGGGTGGGGTAGGGAGGGAGCGAGAGAGGGAGATAGAGAGAGGGTGAGGTAGGGATGGAGCGAGAGAGGGAGATAGAGAGAGGGTGAGGTAGAGAGGGAGCGAGAGAGGGAGATAGAGAGAGGGTGAGGTAAGGAGGGAGCGAGAGAGGGAGATAGAGAGAGGTTGAGGTAGAGAGGGAGCGAGAGAGGGAGATAGAGAGAGGGTGAGGTAGGGAGGGAGCGAGAGAGGGAGATAGAGAGAGGGTGAGGTAGAGAGGGAGCGAGAGAGGGAGATAGAGAGGGTGAGGTAAGGAGGGAGCGAGAGAGGGAGATAGAGAGAGGGTGAGGTAGAGAGGGAGCGAGAGAGGGAGATAGAGAGAGGGTGAGGTAGGGATGGAGCGAGAGAGGGAGATAGAGAGAGGGTGAGGTAGGGAGGGAGCGAGAGAGGGAGATAGAGAGGGTGAGGTAGGGAGGGAGCGAGAGAGGGAGATAGAGAGGGTGAGGTAAGGAGGGAGCGAGAGAGGGAGATAGAGAGAGGGTGAGGTAGAGAGGGAGCGAGAGAGGGAGATAGAGAGGTTGAGGTGAGGAGGGAGCGAGAGAGGGAGATAGAGAGGGTGATGTAGAGAGGGAGCGAGAGGGGGAGATAGAGAGGGTGGTGTAGAGAGGGAGCGAGAGAGGGAGATAGAGAGGTTGAGGTGAGGAGGGAGCGAGAGAGGGAGATAGAGAGGGTGATGTAGAGAGGGAGCGAGAGGGGGAGATAGAGAGGGTGGTGTAGAGAGGGAGCGAGAGAGGGAGATAGAGAGGGTGAGGTAGAGAGGGAGCGAGAGAGGGAGATAGAAAGGGTGAGGTAAGGAGGGAGCGAGACAGGGAGATGGAGAGGGTGATGTAGAGAGGGAGCGAGAGAGGGAGATAGAGAGGGTGATGTAGAGAGGGAGCGAGAGAGGGAGATAGAGAGGGTGATGTAGAGAGGGAGCGAGAGAGGAAGATGGAGAGGGTGATGTAGAGAGGGAGCGAGAGAGGGAGATAGAGAGGGTGATGTAGAGAGGGAGCGAGAGAGGAAGATGGAGAGGGTGATGTAGAGAGGGAGCGAGAGAGGGAGATAGAGAGGGTGATGTAGAGAGGGAGCGAGAGAGGGAGATGGAGAGGGTGATGTAGAGAGGGAGCGAGAGAGGGAGATAGAGAGGGTGATGTAGAGAGGGAGCGAGAGAGGAAGATGGAGAGGGTGATGTAGAGAGGGAGCGAGAGGGGGAGATAGAGAGGGTGATGTAGAGAGGGAGCGAGAGAGGAAGATGGAGAGGGTGATGTAGGGAGTGAGCAATAGAGGGAAATAGAGAGAGGGTGAGGTAGAGAGGGAGCGAGAGAGGGAGATAGAGAGGGTGAGGTAAGGAGGGAGCGAGAGAGGGAGATAGAGAGGGTGATGTAGAGAGGGAGCGAGAGAGGGAGATAGAGAGGGTGAGGTAGAGAGGGAGCGAGAGAGGGAGATAGAAAGGGTGAGGTAAGGAGGGAGCGAGACAGGGAGATGGAGAGGGTGATGTAGAGAGGGAGCGAGAGAGGGAGATAGAGAGGGTGATGTAGAGAGGGAGCGAGAGAGGGAGATAGAGAGGGTGATGTAGAGAGGGAGCGAGAGAGGAAGATGGAGAGGGTGATGTAGAGAGGGAGCGAGAGAGGGAGATAGAGAGGGTGATGTAGAGAGGGAGCGAGAGAGGAAGATGGAGAGGGTGATGTAGAGAGGGAGCGAGAGAGGGAGATAGAGAGGGTGATGTAGAGAGGGAGCGAGAGAGGGAGATGGAGAGGGTGATGTAGAGAGGGAGCGAGAGAGGGAGATAGAGAGGGTGATGTAGAGAGGGAGCGAGAGAGGAAGATGGAGAGGGTGATGTAGAGAGGGAGCGAGAGGGGGAGATAGAGAGGGTGATGTAGAGAGGGAGCGAGAGAGGAAGATGGAGAGGGTGATGTAGGGAGTGAGCAATATAGGGAAATAGAGAGAGGGTGAGGTAGAGAGGGAGCGAGAGAGGGAGATAGAGAGGGTGAGGTAAGGAGGGAGCGAGAGAGGGAGATAGAGAGGGTGATGTAGAGAGGGAGCGAGAGAGGGAGATAGAGAGGGTGAGGTCAGGAGAGAGCGAGAACGAGTAGAGAGATATAGAGTGGAGAGAAAGCGATAGAGGAGAGGAAAAAGAGAGAGGGAGAGGAGGAGAGGGCGGAGAAAGGACAGAAAGAAATAGAGTGAAATCTTCGCCCCAAGCCCCAAGAGGAAGGAATCTGAGAGGTGATGACCTCGGGAGAAAACATGGTATGATAGACAGCCGGGAGCGATGAGGGCGGTATTCCCGTGGGGGTCTGAACCATTGATCTCCGTGAAGACACTCACGCAGTGATATCGCTATCCATACATATGCTCTGACTTGCATCCGTACTTTCAAGTTAGTCTATCACGTAGCCAAGAGGACCAGACAATGCAGGAAAGTAACCTCTGTGACATTTCTGCGGGGCTCGAAAAAAACAAAAACAAAAATCTGCTTGCATTTGCGAGATCGATACTTCCCCCCCCCCAAAAAAAGGAGGGGTATTCCCAGCGAAGATGCGAGTTGAAAAGTGGCAGTATAGGGATACCTGCGGCGTGCGTGCCTAGGTGTAGCTGGCCTGGACTCCTTGTGTATTCGCTTCCAATTCACTGTCACGGGACGCTGGGATTGAGCCCATCTCCTCACCCGCCCCCACCGCGACCACAGCGGCCCTTTAAATACGAAAACAATGTTGACTCTGGCGCGGGGCTTAAGTGTGCGTCGGACTGAGTGGAGCGACAGCTCTGTTGGTTGAACGTGCTGCGAGGTTGATGTTGTAGCGACGCCGAAATCGCATCCCCGTCTCGTCTTTCCTCTCCTGCGCAAACTTTTTTTGGCAGGAGGAAAGGGGGGCCTCTGTTTGAAACGACCATCAGTGAGTGAGCTCTTCGGAGACTCACTCTTTGTAATCTTTAGAAAGATATCTCGGGAGTTACAGGGGAAGTGGCTGGGTGCCACATCTCCATTGGCCATCGTTGCCAAAAAAAAAACCAGTTGTCAGAACAGGGAGGGTTAATCGTAGATGTAGAAGATATTTGGTATAGGCCGGAGCCCTTATTATCGGCTTCTATTTCGTCGTGGCTCGATTCCAATCTTACCCCGTGCCTGAGCTCACTCCGTGAGAAGGATTTCGCGCGTATTCCCTGGGGTTTTTTTTGTCTTAAAAAATAAAACATGCACGCAGTTCCACGGTAGTAGGCCCCTATAGTCTGCCGCTATTATGACTAAATTGCTCGCATAGATGAACGACCCACGGGAATAGTTTTGGCCGAGTTACAAAAAGGGAAGAGATGCCGTTGAAAGATGTGGGTGATTTATCAAATTGTGGCTTCTCAGAATTTGGTCTTAGTTTACTGCACTGTTATTGCGAGCCTCTGCGGGCCACCACAAGAATCTATACAGTTTGAAAAACAAGCAAAACAAAGCGTACGAGATAAAGGAGGGTATGAAGAGGAGGGGAAGGGAGAAAGGGGAAGGAAGGAGAAGAGGGGGAAGAGGTCAGGGGGAGAGGGAGGAGGGAGGAGGGAGGAAGAGGGAGGAGGGGGAGGGAAGGAGAGGAGGGGAAGGGGTCAGGGGGAGAGGGAGGAGGGAGGATGGGAGGGAAGGAGAGGAGGGGAAGAGGTCAGGGGGAGAGGGAGGAGGGAGGATGGAGGATGGAGGAAGAGGGAGGAGGGGGAGGGAAGGAGAGGAGGGGAAGAGGTCAGGGGGAGAGGGAGGAGGGAGGAGGGAGGATGGAGGAAGTGGAAGGAGGGGGAGGGATGGAGAGGAGGGGGAAGGGGTCGGGGGGAGGGGAAGAGGGAGAAGGGAGGATGGAGGAAGAGGGAGGAGGGGAGGGGAACGAGTGGGAGGTGAGGGAGAAGAGGAACGGAGGGAAGGAACCTCGCCTCATTCAGAGACAGATGGGTTGCTAGGGGGATTTGAATGGGGATAGTATAGCAAGGGGAAGAGATGAGTTTATTATACAATTTTGATTAATAGCAATATTATCTAATTTGGTAACTAAATTGACGAAAACGAAGACCCCGTTCTTTGCCCACAATCTTTGCAGGGATGGAGGGAGGCAGGGAGGGAGGAGAGGATGGGAGGGAGGCAGGGAGGGATTGAGGAGAGGGAGAAGCAGGCAGGGAGGGAGGCAGGCAGGGAGGGAGGCGGGGAGGGAGGAGAAGGGGGGAGTAAGTAGAGGGAGGGAGGAGAGGCAGGGAAGCGGGGAGGCAGGATTTAGGCAGGGAGGGCGGCAGGGGGAGGGAGGCAGGCAGGGAGGGAGGCGGGGAGTGAGGAGAGGGGGAGTGAGGAGATGGAGGGAGGAGAGGTAGGAAAGCAGGGAGGCAGGAAGTCAGGGAGGGAGGGAGGGAGGGAGGGAGGGAGGAAGGGGAGGGAGGCGGGGAGGGAGGAGAGGGAGGGAGTGAGGAGAGGGAGAGAGGAGATTCAGGGAGACAGGGGCAGGCAGGCAGGGAGGCAGGCAGGCAGGCAGGCAGGGAAAGAGGGAGGGAGGACTAGGGAGGGAGAGGGAGGGAGGGGAGGGGAGGGGAAGGGAGGGAGGGAGGGAGGGGAGGGAGGGGAGGGAGGGAGGGAGGGGAGGGAGAGAGGGAGGGGGAGGGAGGGAGGGAGGGACGAGAGGGGGAGGAAACCTACGATCTGGCCTCATTCAAAGACAGATGGGTTGCTGTCCATCCCCATCTCCTGCTTCCGTGTTTGCTCAAGCGGGTCCATCAATCACTCACTAAGTCGAGGCCCGGGTCAGAGCTGTCGGCACTCGTCGCTTTTCCCTGCTCCCAGCCCCGTGATGAATGAGCTTCCCATCCACCTTCCCGCCATTCCGCGCCGCCGAGTGCGTTGCACCGAAGCTCAGGCCTTCCAGCTGTGAACGACTTGACCGACCAGACGGCAGCGCGGTAAAGCCTGGTTGGGGGCTCGGATCTCTCCCCTCTCTTCAGTGGCTGGAGCTCTTCTTCTTCTTCTTTTTTAGCTGAGAGGAACCCGGAGGGGGTAGATGTGAAAGGTCTATACATCTTCACAGCACGGTGCAACCGTCCCGTGTGTTCGTCCGTCCATTGCTCGGTCCAATGTGCGCTACATGAGCGAGTGTCGCCAGAGGAGCTGAAGGTGCCCGGGAGTTGAAGGTGCCCGGGAGTTGAAGGTGCCCGGGAGCTGAAGGTGCCCGGGAGCTGAAGGTGCCCGGGAGCTGAAGGTGCCCGGGAGTTGAAGGTGCCCGGGAGTTGAAGGTGCCAGGGAGTTGAAGGTGCCCGGGAGTTGTAGGTGCCCGGGAGTTGAAGGTGCCCGGGAGTTGTAGGTGCCCGGGAGTTGAAGGTGCCCGGGAGTTGAAGGTGCCCGGGAGTTGTATGTGCCCGGGAGTTGTAGGTGCCCGGGAGTTGAAGGTGCCCGGGAGTTGAAGGTGCCCGGGAGTTGAAGGTGCCCGGGAGTTGTATGTGCCCGGGAGTTGAAGGTGCCCGGGAGTTGAAGGTGCCCGGGAGTTGAAGGTGCCCGGGAGTTGTAGGTGCCCGGGAGTTGAAGGTGCCCGGGAGTTGAAGGTGCCCGGGAGTTGTATGTGCCCGGGAGTTGAAGGTGCCCGGGAGTTGAAGGTGCCCGGGAGTTGTAGGTGCCCGGGAGCTGAAGGTGCCCGGGAGTTGTAGGTGCCCGGGAGTTGTAGGTGCCCGGGAGCTGAAGGTGCCCGGGAGTTGAAGGTGCCCGGGAGTTGAAGGTGCCAGGGAGTTGAAGGTGCCCGGGAGTTGTAGGTGCCCGGGAGTTGAAGGTGCCCGGGAGTTGTAGGTGCCCGGGAGTTGTAGGTGCCCGGGAGTTGAAGGTGCCCGGGAGTTGTAGATGCCCGGGAGTTGTATGTGCCCGGGAGTTGAACGTGCCAGGGAGTTGAAGGTGCCCGGGAGTTGTAGGTGCCCGGGAGCTGAAGGTGCCCGGGAGTTGAAGGTGCCCGGGAGTTGAAGGTGCCCGGGAGTTGAAGGTGCCCGGGAGTTGAAGGTGCCCGGGAGCTGAAGGTGCCCGGGAGTTGAAGGTGCCCGGGAGCTGAAGGTGCCCGGGAGTTGAAGGTGCCCGGGAGTTGAAGGTGCCCGGGAGCTGAAGGTGCCCGGGAGCTGAAGGTGCCCGGGAGTTGAAGGTGCCCGGGAGTTGAAGGTGCCCCTCGGCACACGAGGTGGCAGGAAAGCCGAGCTCTAAGCCCGACCAGGCAGGGAATCAACTCAGCCTCTTCCTTCACATTGCAGAGAGTCACTTCAAAACCAGACCAGCATTCGAGCCAAACAATGTCTAGAACGTGTACGCGTCAGAGTCCCATATTCAGAGTCCGAGTCCAATTCAGAGTCATAAGTCATCATCAGATTTTAATACCGCATTTCAAACATGGTTTTATGCTTATACTCGACGTACACCAACAATGCATGCTGAGTGATTTGCCCGACTGCGTGCTGGAAACAACTACAGGCAGCTAGGGCGGGATACCCACCTTTGACTCATGCTTTCTATGGCTCACGTTTTCGAAATGAAGGCTTAGGCTCGGGCTCAGGCTTCGTCTCCGTCTGACAAAACCGGAAATCCAGGTTGTGGTTTGTTTCCGAATTAGAAGCTTTGTTGGCTTGATAAGTAACAGAGTATTCACCAAGAACCTGGGACCGAACGCTTGTTTTTTAGATGCATGAGATATTATAACGATTAGGATCAAATATAACCGAAGCCTAAGCCCGAGCCTAAGCCTTCATTTCGAAAACGCAGCCGACCACGCTTGCACAACATTTTGTTGCGTACTTACGCAAAATGTTGCTGCTTTCCAAAATAGTGCACAAAAGTGCCACTGTGGCGCAAGACTTACGCAACATTTGTACGTTGCGTAGATTACGCAACTTGTTGCTGTCTTTTCTAAATAGTGCACAAAAGTGCCATTGTGGCGCAAGACTTACGCAACATTTGTATGTTGCGTAACTGACGCAAATCGGCAGCTGATATCTTAACCATTGCACCATGGTCGAGCTTGTCGAGGTCTTGTGGCGAATGTGAATCTGTATTGCGGCGAGTACCACTCGTTTACCATAGATGTAGGCTAAATGATTTGGTATCGAGGAGACTGTAAGTCAATAATATTGTTGCCCTACGCAACGTAACAATCCCACTGTATGCATCGAGGCAGGAAGACAAGCAAAATGTGACGATCTTTGCTGATTTCGACGATAGTTTTGGGGGTGGACTCGACTTTAAGCATTCCTATGAGGAGACACAACCTGACTTAACGTGTTTTTGTCCATATCATTCTGCCTTTGAGTAAGGTCCTGCTGTAGGATCGAAATGTAAGCCTGCCTTCCGCCTCCTCAATAAAACAAATGCGTTTTACACATGAGCCGCTTATAATCAAGTGAGCAGTCTGTATTGTCTACTCTATTTTTAGTTTTTTTAGCTGAATCACATTACTATCTAACGGCAGCATATTTCGCTATATCGCCCAATCATTGCCTATTCCTCAAATCCGTCTTTGTTTTCTCTGCTAAGTGTATAATCAATCTAATTAGTCCCTGTGTATAGTTTTCTATGTGTTTTGTGTTAATACTAAGGATTTGTGTTCTATTGATTGATTGCTTCACTTGCATTGAGCCGTCTCCCTGCCGTTTACGGTCTAAATTAGCATGAGCATTCCTTTTCCGGCTCAGTGCAAGTGTTGCAATGGGGCCCAACACTTAAAAGCTGTGCTTCTTGATGGGTCCCTCTGCAGTATCACATTCATGTTTATTCATATTAAGTTATCACTTAATGTGCCAGTCCTTTCCCTATTAATTTTACCTATTCATTCTTTCTGATGTACATTCTGTGATATGTGTTTTGTTGGTTGATGCTGTGGAAAAGAAAATAAACTAATCAGTGTTTGGGGTTTGTTTGCTCTTCGGCAAATGAAGTGAGAGCAACATCCCTTTCCGCCAATGGTCAGGTCAAACGACAAAGACTGTTATGTAAACGATGTAACCTACAGCCGAGCGGACCGTAACCGCAAAACTATTTGCCCTATGCCCAAGCACAATGTACCATTGTATTAAATTAAAGCCCTCCTAGGATATAAGGCATAGGGTGTGGCGGTTCGAGCCAGTGGACGTCGGACTGTCCTCAGGACACATCTCAACCTCGTTCTGTTCTGTGGGTTAAGTTACATTACATTATGTTTGTTTAGTTTTGTGCAGAACACGTTGTTCCTTGCCTTGGTTTGTTAAGTATAGTCCCTAAGTCGAGAGTTAACTGACCCTCATAACAAGACGTAGATGAATAGCAGTGTTTCCAACAAAGTATTATGTCCACAGCTGCATTTGCTCATCCGTCATTTGTCACAAACGGAGTCGATTCATCACTATAGGGTGATCGATATTTAGACATGGGTAGAACGACGAATGACCGCAGATACCGTCCTCCGCTATCTGGCTGACAGTCACATGCCAACGTGTTAGGGTTGCCAATGCAGTGCGCTTCGGGCCGAAACACATCTCCGCGGTGTCAACACGCTCTTCAACGTCAGCATACTCCCCTAGCTGCCTTAACAATGGACCTTTCCCATGAAATATGCAAATAAGAGCTGGCGCATGCGCTTTACTAAATTGGTGGGGAAACGAGTGCGCGTTGCGTGCAGGTTTCGAAATATGCGCGTAGGAGACGCTGAATAGCCAATGACCGCACGCCAAACTGTTAGTGAGAAGGAACAGTGCGGACCAAAGATCTTATAACGCGCAAAGCGCGCACGATGGATAACTCTGAGGAAAAGGTGAAGTACGCACTGGACGCCATTTTAGTAAGCAACGAAATCTTTCGTCTGCTTTCGGTGCTCCGAAAATGAAGCGAGAGAGTCACAAACAATAAAACAGATACAACTTTGGATGCGTGGACAGAATGTGATAACTTTCAATGTGATGTGACCACGAAAATGGAGAGAATGTGTGCGACTTTGCTTACTAAAATGGCGCCCGGTGCGTACTTCACCCGGATGCGTGTGATCTCGCAAGAATAGGCTATCTTGCGCGCTTCACGTGCAATAGGATCTTTGGTGCGGATCAAGCGCGCTCGCTGCGCGGCACGCATAATTTTTTTTCGTAGGAGGGTTAGGGGCAATTTTCAAGATTTATCATAAAAATGCGTGTCGTATTATTTTAAGGAAAATTACGATAGAAGAAGATTACGACACCCCATTTATGATACTTGCCCCTAACCCTCCTCCAAAAAAAATTACGCGTGCGGTACGGGGTACTGTACTACCCGACCAAAGTATTGGAGGACTAGGGAGAATGCTGACATATAAGAGCGTGTTGACATCGAGGAGGTGCACACACGTCCTATTTCGCGCACTGATCCGGCCCCTGTGCAAAAGAGACTTGTTCGTTTCACGGCCATCGATGAAAGCGATATCATGCGCGGGAGCCAGCGAGCAGATCGCCATCCGGCTCCGAATCGGCCGAGAGCAAACTTCGTAAAAGGAGCTCGGCTATCTGTGGAAAGGATCTTACTAAACTCTGAAAGACCGCCTGCAAGTCCGCACTGAGATTCACCCTTAAGTCACTCGGGAGTTGTTGTTTTTTTCGCTGCGAAATCTTACTCTAGAAACTAATGCCATTTACGTAAGGAAGGCTTAGGTTCGGACTTAGACCTCCGCGTTTATGATCTTATAAAACACAGCTGTTTTAAAGGCACAATACAACATTGGGAAGATCGTAAAACATCGCTGTCCACAGATTTACTTCTAATTGACACAGTTTGTAGATGGTCATGATAGAATCCTCATGTTGAAATTTTACGGTCTGGGATACTGTACTTCCCTATTAATCTTCACTCAAACATCGACAAATAAATACACTGAGAACGGTGCAAAAACCGAGTATTTGCTTCACTTTTTCTACTCTCTCAGATCACCATTTCAGATAACACCTTCGCAGGATTGCATTTTTGGGATGTTTAATGGTTTAACACACAAACTGTGGCAATCTTATGACCTTTACCAATGTTGTATAGGGCCTTTAAAGTCACAGGCATTTAGGTTCAAGCATTTTTGCCACAGACTGTTTTACTCTGTGATATACAGCACAGCAAACCTCCCTATCCTCCCCTCTTTCTCTCCCACCCCCTCCCTATGTCTTTCTCATCCGTGTTGCACTCCCCACAGTTGCTTCCCTAACCGGACGAGAAAAAAACCAGATTGATGTCTTATATTTTATAGTATTTCGGCATTTTAGTTACCAAATTGTATAATATTGCTATTGATCAAAATCGTATATCTTACAATTTAGTGGGCCTGACGTTTCGATCCTAGCAGGACCTTTCTCAAAAGGCAAAGGCAGAAAGATCCTGCTAGGATCGAAACGTCAGGCCCACTCAATTTTAAGATTTTCATTTTGGTAATTTTAGTCAGTAAGCAGTTTGCAACTCAATTCCCCCTAAATTAACCTACTCTCCCATGCCTGTCCTACCTCCCCTCCTCCATCCCTCCCTCCCTCCCTCCCTCCCTCCTCTCGATTCGATTAAAATGTGGAGAGGAAAAGGGCAAAGGGAGCGAGACATTTGACCCATTTTCTGTCGATGGACAACCACGACAACCCCCCCCCACCCCACTCCCCAAATTAACCGCGGGAGAATAGCAGTCGTTGGCCGTCCATTGCCTAATGTGCCAGCCGGGCTATAACGATTGGCTCCCGGTCGTTATTTTTCCTCCGGCCCCCCTGGCGAATTTATAGAGTTGCCGAAAAAATCATCTGAAATTGCCCCGAATTCGCCTGGCCGCGGTTCGTGCAGCTAGCAGGGAAGCCGACTTCTTTTCCCGTGTCTCCAAAATGACCAACATTTTTGAGCGCGTGGGAAATCTGTACAAGCTGTAAAAAATAGGCGGTTTTCGATTCCCTATCACGGATCTATACCCCGCTGGTCAGCTCCGATTGGCTCTGGTTTCATGTTTGTCCATACCCTACCGACAGAGTGAGAGCAGGGTCAGTTTTTGGTCAGCAGACTCGACGCTGCATGGTCCCGGAACCATAGCCAGGTTGAAACAAAATACGGGCTTAGTCGATATCTTGGTCTGTTTCCATGTATCACGTACAGTGATAAACGCATACACTATCAATCTCAAGAAAAATATAGCCTATAATCTATTCACCAATGTAGCTTTTTGGTTTACACTGCTTAAAATGTAAAGGAGTTTCTATTCTGATTCGAGCAAACGACATAGGCTTCTTACATCATGCGACCGCTATGGCTTCATGTTTCACACGAGCCTATGGAACCCAAAAGCTAGCGGCTAGCGTGATTTTTTTCCCAGGATGGGAAAGGCCACCTTTAACATAAACGCGCGCTATTGGTTGCATTTTATCCAGATATGGTGAATTACTCACGATATTTTTGCGCACGGACATCTTTAGTACACGCTTGTGGTGTAGTATACACTACATTACATTATGTAGGCCTACAGTGTACATCTACATGTACACCATAAATGTACTCGAATCACAATGTTAATGGTGGCCTTTCCCGTCCTGGGAAAAAAAATACGCTAGCGGCTACAGGCAATTCCTATTATTTTTTAGATAGTGTATAACATTTGGCCGTACCAAATGAATGCGTACCCGACCTTATTTTTACCAAGAGCGACTAATGACAGCTTCTCTGTGTGACGCTCAGCGATGACAAGAAAACACTAATCCCCAAGCCCATTAAACTCCTAAGATTGGTCCAGAAACTTGACGCTTCCTGTCGTGCTCTCATGCACTACTGCCTTGGTGTACACTTTCCTGCACGAATAACAAACACCGACTTGTACGCTTGTACAGGCATAGCTCCTGCCACAACAACCCTGCTGAAAAAAACGCCTCCACTTAGTTGGCCATGCACTACGGAGACCAGAGGTGCCTCTCGCTGTCTTCCTGAACCCACTCAACCAACCATCAGAACCCTTTCGGCAGGGTGGAAGCCTGCGCTGCACCTACATATCACAGATCATAGACGACCTCAACGCCATCGGCCTTCAACACGACCAGGCAGTTCGTGCTGCCCAGGATAGGGCTGGATGGCAAAAAAGAATTTCTAACATTGCAACAAAAAAAACGGTCACAACGTCTCGAGCCGAGATCGGCCCGAGTAGCGTTAATATTAAGATTGTTACGGGCCTTCCTGCAAACTTCAGATGCACAAACACAAATAATTACTGCAATTCAGGTCCGTAATTACACAGGTATCCTTGAGGTCCGCCAAATATGGCTGCCAAACAGTAAATTGAGCTCGGGAGTTTGCCATAAATAACCTATAATTGATTCGAAGATGCAATTACATTGCTCGCCCAGGTTACCAATTAAGGCTACGAGAGTGCGTCAAACAACCTGACTAACAAGACGGTTTCAAGACGCTTCCATTGTGTCAAAATCGTATACCGCACTATGGCACGCTGACCGTCCCGACTAGAGCCCACACAGAAGGTATTTGACGGCTAGTGGAGCATTGGGTGCCGATGTGAGACGCTGAGATTTGATTACAAGTGGCTCGGGGTGGTTAGGGTCGGGTCGATGCTAACTTTGCTTGAATGCGAATCGAATTTGGACATTTTAAAGGCGTCATTGTGAAATCAAGATGACGAAAAGGTGGCTCCTGTTTGCTGGGGTGGCGTGCGCGCAGCGAAAGGTAGGGCCCATGGTAAGACACTGTTAGAACTGTTCCAAACTATCCAACAGAAACAACAACAATTGATATTACAGAACAGCAGAAATGTCTAAATCCTAAAAGAGCCGGCTTTTTTTTACCATCTCACAGCCGGGGGCGGATTCCGTCCCCTCGGGTGGTTCAATGATGAATTTCAATTATATGGTATGGTAATAGAGAATTTAATTTGAATAAATTAATGTTTTGTCTAAATATAGCTCGTTAATTATTCATGATTCCATTTTTTTTTCATCATTTCAGTGTTTTGTTTTTGTTTGATTTCCCATATCAAAGAATCTGTTTGCAGTGTTTGTATTAATTTTACAATGATAATGAAACAAGAAGATCCAACAGTAGTATACGGCAATTATGCACTAGTATGCACTAGTATGCAAACTATGCACTATACACTATGCACTATGGATGCTATGCTTTTATGTAGTAAGTCAATAGAACAATTTTTATCACACTACACGATGGCCCTGTTCACTGTCAGAAAATGCCACCTCCAATTTGATAACATTTTGTGTCAAAATGTGCCTAATAAGCCGGCCAAAAGGTCATAAAGCTTCAGCACGCAGAAAAAAATCACCGAGACGCTGAACAAAACTACAGAGGTCGGAATCCGCCCCCTGCTCTTTGAGGGTTACGGTAACCCAACTGTACCCGTAGGCCTACTACCCACAAATCTTGAAGTTCTGATCTGAACTGTGGCAACTTCAAAGCTGAAGGGGGGATGACTCTCTCTAGCAGGTATGCGCTTAATTGCTTGTGCATGTCAACCACCCTGACATCGAGTTCAGCAAGTAAGTGCATCATGTTCAACATATTCCCTTCCAGCACTAAGGGCTGAATGCAAAAGCATGTGACTTCACAGTCAATTAGTTCGTGTGAAATACGGGGTTCCATCGTGTCTTTCGACGCCAGCAATCAATTGCATTCCGTCCGAGGCATCCATACGACGCTGTATGAAATTCAAAACGGTGAATCTCACAGATCCGTTAAAGGGCTGCCGCAATATGTTTTATCCATGCTGCAGAAATGCTTTGCAATGTTGCTAACCATCAAAATGTTCTCCACACTCGTTCTGAAGGTGTATTTGCAAGTTCTCAGTTGTTATGCTAATGAGAATTTCAATATTCATGAGCAAATTATTTTATGATGTCATCACAGGGTCATGCAACAGAAACCAAACTGATTGTGATCTAACGTTTTTAGAACAATTCTGGTTTTTCATACAGACCTATCCCTTATTCATAACCTTAAAATTTAGTGGGCCTGACGTTTCGATCCTATCAGGACCTTTCTCAAAGGCAGAGTGACAAGGACAAAACAGATACATGTACACGGAGGAAGGGGGAGAGTGAATAGGACACGGATGAGAAACAAATATTGCAAATCACCTTATATTGCAAATCACCTTATTCATAACCTGTTGATTTACTGCCAAAATGTATGCTTTCATAATCATTGAGTGAAGGAGTTATTCCATCAAACCTAACTAATCCAGAGGGATTTATTTGCAATTTGAAAGTAAAATGTCTTTCTTATGTTCTCTGTTTTTTACATGACCTTACAATAGAGCCTTAATTTTTATAAGAATATTCTTAAAGGTAACAAGATGACCAATGTCTGACTCCACTAAGAAAAAGAAGCTTGCCAATATGTTTGTACACTTCAGATCCCTAGATGACAGCAGAAATTTAGCTTAACTGTGATATTTATTTTCGTTTGTTTTAAAAAACGGGAGTCTATAGTTGTTTTATGTTCAATGATTTTATTACAGGCATAATATATTCTGAAGTCAAACATTAACAAACGGGGATTTGATGGAGCATGTTAGAGGCCGGCTTAAAGCCCCTACACAACATTGGTAAGATCGAAAAACAGAAATGTTCACAGATTTGCATGAAACTTAAACAGTTTGAAGATGGTTATAGTAGAAACCTCGCACTGAAATATTTCTGCCTAAAATGTTGTATTTTGGGAGAAATGAGTAAAAGAAATAGTTTACGTCTCACCGAGATCTAAAAAAAAATTCGGAACAGTACGGCGTTGAATGCTGCATTTTCGCGAAACAAATGAAGTGGTTTGCACTATTTTCTCGAGACTCGGTTGGCGGATTGAGCTGAAATTTTTACAGGTGTGCTATTTCATGCGTATGTTGGATCAGACAACGTATGGATGCTATTCTTTGACCTCGACCAATGTTGTGTAGGGGCTTTAAGCAACCAGCAAGTAATTTCCCCTAGTGTAGTTACCCATCTATTTGCAAACGATTGTGGCCTGTTATAGAAAAGAGCAGAATCAGTCCCATGTCAATTAGTCTTTTCTCAAGACTAATATCAAAACGAGATGACAATCGACAGACTAATTAGGGAACCAGGGTTGCAATAAGAACAGGCCAGCCAAGGCAGACTATGACTACATCCTTGATGGATAGCTAACAACTGTAAGACCTTAATCTCGAAAAGCCTGATTTGGCATTGAATATGCTCATTGGTACATTGTAATCACAGATATTTTTGTTTTAGATTTATTGGAAGTGGGTTTTTTTTATTAATCCAAAATATGCCGGCAGTTATTTAGGGCGCTGGTCTTTACGTCATATGGGGATAACAGATTTTGTTTTCTCTCCACCGAAAAGGCTGTATACGCGTAGTTACACTTCCCTGATTTATGAACTTCACGAAAAGTGAAAAAGTGGTTGGCCGATGAGGTCTTTCCACCAGCTTTTCATCAGAATCTGATTTGTCGATACCAAGGATGGAGATTCTGAAAATATCTTTCCGATGGCAGCAGGAAACGTCGTGCAAAATCATGTATGAGCACGAATAGTCTCCGTAAAAGCAATCTTCGAAATGGACGCTGAACAACACGCTTTTGACGGGTTTTTATATTTTTGGTCGTGTCAGCGTGATTTTTGACGTCCAAATGCGACTTATTCTAGACTCATCAGGGGAAAAATACATTTTTTGTCCATTGCAGCAATCCTCAGCAACGAATCTTGCAGGCATGTCAACAACAGTGTCTAATTTTTTACTCCTGAAAATCTCTTCTTATGAAAAACGTGCACTGACTGTATAATTTATAGTTACGAACGTACAATGTAACACCTCCCCGACAAGAGTAATGGACCGAGTTTTGTCCGAACATGACGTCACCAAGAACGGCTTCCATGGGGGCGTGGCTGCTCCCCCTTTCAAACTTAAAGTATTGCTGTATCCTCCTTCCCAAATTTTAAAATTCGAAAGAAAATGCATGATTGTATTTTACTGACACCACAATTTTTTTTTAAATGATAAAAAAAAATCCAAAATTCATTGCAGTTGACCTTTAATCTTTCTCGAGTGGTTCTCCACACTACCACAAAAGAGAAAAGTGTAGCAAATTTGAAATAACAGCAAATTAACCACTTAGTGTACCATCGCAACACCCAAAGCAATAAGCATTATGAAGTCATTCGATGACGGGCAAGGTAAAATTACCATGAAACGAAAAGAAAGTAATTACAAGAGTGAACAGAACAGCCGAGTTGAAATTGAAAAAAAAGCTTCATCCACTTTGTGGGTTCCCCGAACTGCTGTTGCCATCAGGTTTACAGCAATTGGTTGCTCCACGAAGGACGATTTGTTTGCATGAAAGTGAAAACGGGGCCGTGATCCCTGAAGATACAATTATGCCAGTTATTTGTTTAGTTATAGCTTCTGGCTGGCGCCCCATCCCCGTCAAAGAAGACCCCTATCTAAGGGCTGGATAGCTCGTATGTTCAGTTCAGTTCAGTTTATTTTATTTCCACTTACACGGTAAATAAAGTTAAATACTAGAATATTAGAATTTCATAATGGGTTTGCAGTAAGTGGAGGAGGTCTCCAAGAAGCAGAGCTTGCAAGGCGGAGACCCCCTTGGATTGTGTACTTATACATTGTTGAAAATTATATAAAATTACCTTTGAATATTGTTGGGAAGTAAGTACATAATATTTGAGTTAATAACTTAAGGTTTAACACGAAATAACATGCATGAGACAGGGCTGGCAACGACAGGACAGGACAGGACAGGACAGGACAGGACAGGACAGGACAGGACAGGACGAAAACGTGAGGTATGGTAAGAGCGCTGACACGCAAAACCAGAGGTCTCAGGCTCAGGTCGCAATCCTGTCGGAGTTTTCTTTGCCATTTTTCAAATTTGTTTTTAAAAAATTCCCAAGTCAGTTTTTCCTGTATTTGTTTGATTTTTCAAAATTGTTCCAAAAATCAACAGACAGTTGTGCCTTTATCTATTTTACAGAGAAAAAAAAGGCAGGATGCTTCAACATAAAAAAGGATGTGCACTCTTTCCTCCCACAAGTTGCAACAGGACTCGACAATATCTCAAGATGCCCTCGACTACGCCCGACGTCCTGCCCGCGAGAGCGGAGTGATCGCCACTCTCCCGTCGGGGAGTCTTTTGCACGCGGCCTGGGAGACGACTCCACCGTGTTGAGGATCGGACACCGGGGGGGACTTTGAACGGTACAGGGCCCGGTCGGCCTGCCAGGAAATCACGTCATCGTTTTTTTGTTTTTTTTTATTCCTCCGGAGAAAGGCGGAAGGGTTAAGGGACAAGGACGGGAACCGCTTACTTACGGACGTGTTTAATAGAGCGTGCAGGTGGAACAGAACCAGCCGAGCAAGAAGGGTTGCGTCTTGGGGGAGGGGAGGGGAGGGGAGAGAAGACGGACTCGCAAAAAAAAAACATCGACTTGTCTTAAATATCGTACACATTCTCTCACTCTCTCACTATTCTCTCACTATAGTCTGTAGAAAAACAGATTGTGTTGGACGGGTTAAACTCAATAACAATCTCCCATCATTATTTGGGGGAAAAAACAAACCAAGTGGAGGACTACGTTCACTCCGCGCTAATCATCATAAAGATGAAAAAAATTGAAAAATGATAAATTATTTCATTGACTGAAGATAAAGCAAATCTCATTTGTTTATAAAACTTCTCAGTTATTCTCGTCATATTGCATGCACCCCTTCCTCTCTGCTTCTGTCCTCTTTGCCGAGAAAGGTCATATTAGGACCGAAGGCACTCGACATTGTTTATTTCGGATTTCAGTGAATCTTGTTTAGTGGAAATCAAAATATTCGGGGACTTAAAATGTTGCACTTATTTGCTATTTGACTAAAGGAAGTGAAAGGGTGTGTACCGGGAACGGGCGGCAGATGGGATTGGAAAAGAAACAAGTTTCACAGGACTGGAGGTTCTTGTTCTTCTGGGGGTAAATCTACTCAGCTAAAAGCACCGAAAATCTAAAGGGATTTTAGGAGGTTGGAGTTCAAGCTACAATTTACAATGCCACCCACGCAGCTAAGAGGATCGCGATTGATTGAAGTGCTGCGCGTAGATGCCGATCGTAGTGAACTGCAGAAGGCGGTATTTCTAAGAGCGCCCTCTATTTGATATTTCCGCACTGCCGGAGGGCCAAGCAGTGCAACTGGCCTGGCTATCTGTCCGGTCCGAATACTTCAAAGTTGGTCATTTTAATGGGGCCAGTGTTGGATAGGGGAATTAACCTGAAACCAAGTGGTCGGCACACCGAAAGACAAACAGTGGTCATGTTTCGTTTTTCCCCTACGAAGTTATTGACACCATATGAAAAGTCAGTTAAGCCTTGCATGCATGGTTCAACTTTTTTGTACTTACAAGTCTGACTCTCGGAAGAGCCGCTGAGTCGACGTTTCGGACTGTGTGTGATCTGCCCGCCGCCCGCTTCCTCCCGACGGCGGACAGAGCACACACCGTTCGAAACGTTGAATCACAAACTCCTCAAAGAGCCATATGACTCATTCTCGAAAACATTTGAAAAGTCGATCTACAAAACTAATAATCATGTTTGTGGCCCATTTAAAAACGAACCTGACCCTCCGCCGTAAGCCTAGTGCTAAAACAAAAAGAGGAAAGAGACTAAAGAAATTCGAGCAGCTCGGTTCCTTTCGGAAGCATCGCCATTGCTTCACTGCTCTACTCTAGCCCCTACTCTATTGTTAGAAGCATTGAGGACTAGGCCATTCAGGCCTCTTGTGAAAGATATCATTAGCTGGCGGTCTAAATCTTCCCCTGTATTGTAGAAGAGCTTTGTATTATAGATGAACAAGCCATGCACTTCGTTACATTAGTTTCCCCGAGTGCACGCATCGCATAGACTGTATAGTTGTGATAGGCCGTGTGGTGTATGCGCATAATAGATCGCTATCTTGCAAACTGGAAACCACGATGAGTTTGAGCAAAATCTTCAACAGGACATAATTATATTCTCGCGTTCGTGCTTATCGTAACATTTCTCATGATGGTGAGGGTATACCGTTGATCAAGATTGAGGGGTGGCGATGAGGTTGGGACTCACTTAACGAGAACGAGGCGTCGTGGGTGCATGGGAGTTCCAGGCGAGATCCCCGGTGCTACAGAAATGTGTAAACATGGCCACCCGCGTATATGGGCTGATTCCTTCCCTGACGGAAAACACAGCCGCGGTTATTCGACGTATAGAGTCCAACGCTTGCACTGCACTTGCCACGGGCTTCGACCGATTACTCCCCGGTTAATCAGTAACGCAACAATATGATTTTATCTCATTTTGTGTGCATCGAGTAAAAAAAGAAAACAATGACCAGGAAGGCAATGGGTTGGTTGGTTTAAGTTTAGTTTACTATTCTAATCTGGGAGGAGGGGGGACTTTGTCACGCAAACGCCCAGTTAGACATGCGCCTAGAATATCGCAATTTACGGCCCTGTTTGCATTGCATTGGTGCAGATGAGGCAGGCAGCAATTAGCGCTAATCAGTTGCCTTCGAATGTACGCCATATACAGTCGGTAATCAGTCGGCACAAATCATCCGTAGCCATGCCGACTTTGTAATGGTGGGTTCCTGGCAACAGAGAGACACCCACAGTTAATAATAGGAGGGGGAGCTGGTAGGGCTGTCCTTTCATCAGTCTAGCTGTCTTCTCTCCGTATACACGCATCACCGAATGAAAGCACCGAGGACACTCTTGATCTTGGACCGGATGAGCTCGTGGTGATACCCCCGGGCAGCCGCGGACAGGGGTTTTGTTTTGTGGACTTTGCTTTACCGGCCTTTGAGACGAACCTCGGACCGTGTCCTCGTCGACTCTCTGCGGTGTTGCTACGAAGAAAGATACTGCTCTCCGCGTAGAAACGTCTCCACGTGCGCTCGTTTGGGGAGAGTGAGTGAGAAAGAGAGAGGAGGGCAGAGAGAGGTACAGAGAGAAAGAAGAGTCAGACAGAGAGGAGTGAGAGGGTGAGAACGAGAGAGGGAGAGAGAGGGAGAGAGAGAGGAGAGAGAGAAGAAAGAGAGAGACTGAGAGCCGGAGGGAGACGAAGAGGGACAGTTGAGAGACAGGGAACGAGCTGAGAGAGAAACGAGGAGAGACCGAGAGAGCAGAGAGAGTGTGTGGGAGAGGGGGAAGAGAGAGAAGAGCTAGTGAGACAGCTAGAGAGACATACAGAAAGGGGAGGGAGGGAGAGAGAGACAACCAGAGAGAGACAGAGAGCGGGTATAGGCCCTGCAGTCCCGGCGATCATCGAGATGGGGCTCAAGCGATGCTGTTGCTCCCGGCACTGCATCTATGTCTTCGGCGCGTTGGGAGCGCTCCTTCTCGTGCTGGGCGGAGTGCTTGTCGTCGTCGTCAACGGCTTCATTGCCGTGACAGTCGAAAAGGTGAGTGCCACCGTGTCAGTCAGTCAGGCAGTCAATCGGGCAGTCAGTCAGGCAGGCAATCAGTCAGGCAGTCAGACATTCAGGCAGTCAGTCAGTCAGGCAGGCAGGCAGTCAGTCAGGCAGTCAGTCAGTCAGTCAGTCAGTCAGCCAGTCAGTCAGTCAGTCAGTCTGTCAGTCAAGCAGTCAGTCAGTCAGTCAGACAGTCAGACAGTCAGACAGTCAGACAGTCAGACAGTCAGACAGTCAGACAGTCAGACAGTCAGACAGTCAGACAGTCAGACATTCAGGCAGTCAGTCAGTCAGGCAGGCAGGCAGTCAGTCAGTCAGTCAGGCAGGCAGGCAGTCAGTCAGGCAGTCAGTCAGTCAGTCTGTCAGCCAGTCAGTCAGTCAGTCAGTCTGTCAGTCAAGCAGTCAGTCAGTCAGTCAGACAGTCAGACAGTCAGACAGTCAGACAGTCAGACAGTCAGACAGTCAGACAGTCAGACATTCAGGCAGTCAGTCAGTCAGGCAGGCAGGCAGTCAGTCAGTCAGTCAGTCAGTCAGTCAGTCAGTCAGTCAGTCAGTCAGTCAGTCAGTCAGTCAGTCAGTCAGTCAGTCAGTCAGTCAGTCAGTCAGTCAGTCAGTCAGTCAGTCAGTCAAGCAGTCAGTCAGTCAGTCAGACAGTCAGACAGTCAGACAGTCAGACAGTCAGACAGTCAGACAGTCAGACAGTCAGACAGTCAGACAGTCAGACAGTCAGACATTCAGGCAGTCAGTCAGTCAGGCAGGCAGGCAGTCAGTCAGTCAGTCAGGCAGGCAGGCAGTCAGTCAGGCAGTCAGTCAGTCAGTCTGTCAGCCAGTCAGTCAGTCAGTCAGTCTGTCAGTCAAGCAGTCAGTCAGTCAGTCAGACAGTCAGACAGTCAGACAGTCAGACAGTCAGACATTCAGGCAGTCAGTCAGTCAGGCAGGCAGGCAGTCAGTCAGTCAGTCAGTCAGTCAGTCAGTCAGTCAGTCAGTCAGTCAGTCAGTCAGTCAGTCAGTCAGTCAGTCAGTCAGTCAGTCAGTCAGTCAGTCAGTCAGTCAGTCAGTCAGTCAGTCAGTCAAGCAGTCAGTCAGTCAGTCAGACAGTCAGACAGTCAGACAGTCAGACAGTCAGACAGTCAGACAGTCAGGCAGGCAGGCAGTCAGTCAGGCAGTCAGTCAGTCAGTCTGTCAGCCAGTCAGTCAGTCAGTCAGTCTGTCAGTCAAGCAGTCAGTCAGTCAGTCAGACAGTCAGACAGTCAGACAGTCAGACAGTCAGACATTCAGGCAGTCAGTCAGACAGTCAGACAGTCAGACAGTCAGACATTCAGTCAGTCAGTCAGTCAGTCAGTCAGTCAGTCAGTCAGTCAGTCAAACCTATCACTTGTCGCTTCCACCATGTCTTATCTGTCATTGACTCCTGAAATTAAATGTACCTGGGGATTCGAGAAAACGGTCATCCTGGGATTGAAACATTGAAATTTCGAAGGCTACAATCCATCGATTCAATCAAAATACGAAATAAACTTTCGAAGCATTAGGCTAGTACACACTTTGTTTGTATGTCCGCTCAAAAGATACAGCGATAACAAAAAACATATCACTGCACTAAGCGCTCGAGTAAACATGGCGACAAGCAACACAACACTAACCACGCGAGAAATATAACTTCACCGTGCCAATGGAATGGAGTCGTCTGTGGTGCATGCTTCATTGATATTTTTGTGAACATGGCAAAAGACAATTTGACTGGACTGTGACTTGGTCCGGAGACCTCAAGATGAACGCCTGAGCTATCCAGCCCTCGGACGGCACCCTTTCATTAGGCCTGCATAGATTCCAGTGAATAGTGATAGATTCCACTGAATTTCGATCACGAATTCATGTTGAAGATTCGTTTTATCTGTTATGATAACACTTACAAACACCTACATCATAACCAGGCACCTATAGTTATTATGTCATGGTATATGGTTGCATGGGTAGTATTTTCGTGAAAAAGGAGGAAGCAGTTCTTGGTTCTGTATAGCTGAACCACAACCTCAATAAAAGACACATCCCACGGTGACTGGGGACTCGGCATTGAAGCCACGGTGCCTTGGTCGTCCTCCGGGGGCGTGGCAGTCCTCGTGCCTCTGGTTCCTCCTGAAGGATTTTATTTTGTTTGTCTGACAGCCAGGGTATATATCCGTACCCAAAACCTTGAGTTCATTCTGGCCGGTTCCTCTCAGAACCGCACTTCCTCTTGAAAGATACAACGTGCATGGACACCTTGTATAAACGTGGACCTTGTTACCCTTGTACTTCATCCCCTCTGCTCTCCTCTCCTGTCCTGTCCCTTCTCTCCTCTCCTCTCCTCTCCTCTCCCCTCTCCTCTCCTTTCCTTTCCTTCCCTCCCCTCTCCTCTCCTCTCCTCTCCCTCCCCTCCTCTCATCTCCTCTCCTCTCCTCTACCCTTTCCTCCCCTCTCCTCTCCTCTCCTTTCCTTCCCTCTCCTCTCCTCTCCTCTCCTCTACACTCCTGTCCTCTCCTCTCCTTTCCCCTTTCCTCTCCTCTCCTCTCCTCTCCTCCCCTCTCCTCTCCTCTCCTCTCCTCTCTCCTCTCCTCTCCTATACTTCATCCCCCACGGAAAGTTTCCCATAGAAATCCCACGCGAGGTTATCCCAGACACTTATCACACAACGTTACTCGTCAGAAACGGCTCCATTATCGGATACCCAAAAACGGACTTGAAGCAATAACCCCTTTACTATATACACTGCCTCGATCCACGAACGCTTTTATCGCACCCCATCATCGAAACGACAGCAATACACGCACACAAGAACCGCGTATCGACTTTATCGACAAGGGGACGCGAACTTTGGGCAGGCTAATCCGAGCGATAATAGTTTATCTTGCCTCGAAGGCGTTGCCTTTTTATACTTCATCCGTATAACGTCGTAAAGTGGCTCGGCCTTGTGGCTCTCCGCGACCTGATCTAGGTCAGCAAATTGAGGGCTCTGTTTTTCCGACATCGCACGAGGAAGTATAAAAAAAGAGAACCAGAGAATTGATCCCAAAGCAATTGGGTAAACGGTAAGACTTCCCATTTGTAAATGATGCTCAGGCACTTGCAAAAAACTACACGTTGCACATAAACAAAGTTGGGGAAAAATATTATCCCAGCACGTAATTGGTAGGCCCGGTACGGTTTTATCGGGGGGGGGGGGCGTTTGTGATCGAGAACAGAAAAACACAATATAATGGTTGGGCTTTTATTGACAGATATTGTTGCAAATTATTTTCTTTGACAATTGATTTGATTTAATCTAATGATTTTATTTATTTATTTAATCAGAATGTTCGGTGATTATTTCCTCCTGGATCAAACAGGAACAAATTCTGATAAACACAGACCAGGGATCGGGTCGAATGTTTTTTAACACATTGATAAAGCTCATCATACGCTCATCGAAACTTTTCAGAACAGAAAAGCATGTGATTAGTACAAAACAAAAGACTGTGAAATCAATTTCACAAATGTAAAAGAGGTACTGACAAGCGATTATGAAGATTATTTGGGACAATTGTTCTTAATAGTAATACTGTATAGTACATACGGCCGATGCAATGCTGAGGAGGTTGGGTTCAATATTGAGGGCTCGGTCTTGGTCTTGAGCATTGAGTTCTTGGTCTTGTTAATCGTGATCGCGGTTTGGGTTATTGAAATCTCCATCTTAGGCACTGAGGTCTCGTTTTGGGCATTAGGGTCTTGGTGTGACATTGAGGTATCGGTCTTGGGCATTAAGGCCTCGGTCTTGGTCGTAGAAATATCCGTCTTCAGCATTGAGGTCTCGGTCGTGGCCATTGAGGTCTGGGTTTCAGTTGAGGAAAGAAGTCTTTGTTCGTTCTCGATCTCGGTCTCGGTCTCGATCTCGGTCTCGGTCTCGGTCTCGGTCTCGGTCTCGGTCTCGGTCTCGGTCTCGGTCTCGGTCTCGGTCTCGGTCTCGGTCTCGGTCTCGGTCTCGGTCTCGGTCTCGGTCTCGGTCTCGGTCTCGGTCTCGGTCTCGGTCTCGGTCTCGGTCTCGGTCTCGGTCTCGGTCTCGGTCTCGGTCTCGGTCTCGGTCTCGGTCTCGGTCTCGGTCTCGGTCTCGGTCTCGGTCTCGGTCTCGGTCTCGGTCTCGGTCTCGGTCTCGGTCTCGGTCTCGGTCTCGGTCTCGGTCTCGGTCTCGGTCTCGGTCTCGGTCTCGGTCTCGGTCTCGGTCTCGATCTCGGTCTCGGTCTCGGTCTCGGTCTCGATCTCGGTCTCGGTCTCGGTCTCGGTCTCGGTCTCGGTCTCGGTCTCGATCTCGGTCTCGGTCTCGGTCTCGGTCTCGGTCTCGGTCTCGGTCTCGGTCTCGGTCTCGGTCTCGGTCTCGATCTCGGTCTCGGTCTCGGTCTCGGTCTCGGTCTCGGTCTCGGTCTCGGTCTCGATCTCGGTCTCGGTCTCGGTCTCGATCTCGGTCTCGGTCTCGGTCTCGATCTCGGTCTCGATCTCGGTCTCGGTCTCGGTCTCGGTCTTAGTCAATGAAATCTCGCTGTCGGACTTTCACATCTCGTCTCCGGCACTCAGCACCATAAAGTGACTTCACGCCATCCCTTGCTCTTCGTAGGACACAGTTCTCGTGGAAGGTTCCACGGCGTTCACAACATGGGTGGAGACACCCACACCAGTCTACATGCAGTATTACGTGTGGCACCTGACCAACAAAGACGAGTTCCTCAACGGAGAAGTGCCTGTATTCAAAGAGGTTGGCCCTTACACATACAGGTGAGAACAGCCTCTCCTCTCCTCTCCTCTCCTCTCCTCTCCTCTCCTCTCCTCTCCTCTCCTCTCCTCTCCTCTCCTCTCCTCTCCTCTCCTCTCCTCTCCTCTCCTCTCCTCTCCTCTCCTCTCCTCTCCTCTCCTCTCCTCTCCTCTCCTCTCCTCTCCTCTCCTCTCCTCTCCTCTCCTCTCCTCTCCTCTCCTCTCCTCTCCTCTCCTCTCCTCTCCTCTCCTCTCCTCTCCTCTCCTCTCCTCTCCTCTCCTCTCCTCTCCTCTCCTCTCCTCTCCTCTCCTCTCCTCTCCTCTCCTCTCCTTATGATACTGCCGTGATGTACAAAAATACCCTGCATGTCCCCAAATATAATCATGGAAGTTGTACTTTGGGTGTATTAAACTATGTGGTACTTTGTGCGGTCTAGCCATGGCCATGGGCAAACAACAACAGCAACCTCATCAATTTTCATTTACACCAAATCCCGCCCTCTATCGAAGTCATCCGGTAAGTCCCCCAATGGATTCCATCGGCGTCATGATTTATGGAGCAGGTCCTAACGGAGCTATCTCTTTATAAATAATTGATTGTTTTATGAGAGAGGGAAAAATAAAAGCCATAACCTCAAATCGCGTTCACATTGCCACCCCCCGCCTCCCTCGGCCATCGTTGGGTAATCATTGAAATGCTCCGAGGGGGAACCTGTGAGGGAAGGTATAGGACGGTTTCCATGACGGCTTGAATATGTGGTACAGAGGGGTAGCAGTACGGGGCGCGTGGCATGCACCAGCACGTTAACCATTAAACCACGATGACAGCCGAACCCCGGTCGCCGTAGATCACCCGTCCCCTGTGCAGTTATGGAAGAGCGTGGGGATAATACTGCCGCAGACCAAACACAATGTCCCACCTTCCATTAAAACGGAACATCGATGTTGACATGCGCGTTTTGTAGTTGTATTAGACGGCTGAAGTTGAACCAGACACGCCCTAATGGACGGATCGCTCGAGCAAATGATCATGTTTCCGTAGGCCCAAAGCTAAAGTGTCAGTTGTCCGTCTTGAAATATGTTTACCTTTTTTTCAACGTCGTTAATGATTTGCAAAAACCAGGGATCGAGATATCCGCCAAATCCGGGGACATGTCTGGTGATTTCCTTGCACTATTAAAATGGCTTGTCGCTCGAATATCACAGTTCATTAAATCTAAAATTGCAAGTTTTGGTTTCATTACTTTATTCACGACAGCTCTTGAAAACGCACGTTGCCTAGCCCGTAACGTCACAGTTTCGGTTAATGCAAACTCACGCACAATGAGCATGCAAACCTTGCCAAACGCGAAACTCGTTTAGAGGGCAGGTCTGCACCAAAGCATTCAGGTCGAGTCAGATTCTTCCGTGAGTATAGATCAGTTGCACTGTACCATCCTCCAGGATTGAAATACGATCCAATAGGGGGAAGCTCAAAGAAATTCGACCTTTTTTTTTGTAATAAGCCTAATATACCATGTTGAGACGCCTAGATTTCCTTTGTTTCAATAGGAAGAAGTTAAGATGACTCCGGCAGTCTGTCGGTTTACCTTCTTCTGACTGGCACCCAGTCCCAGCCCGGCAAAGATAGTTGATTATTTGGGCAGGTCCCCCATCTAAGGGATTGCCATAGAGCATGCGGTAATGCGCTGGTACGTTATTCCAAAGACCTGCGTTTCATGTCCGATTCGGACACACTATTATCTTCCATCCATTCATTCCCCACTCATTATCCCTCCCTGTACTTTCATACCATAAACCAACTTCCACGCTCCCAAAGCATTAGCAGCCAGTACAGTATTACGATATATAACAAAGGGAACGACAAGGCTTATATAATGTATGCCTGTATGAGCCTAACTTTCTTTTGGGAGGATTTGAATTTGTCTCTTAGAGGCCCAATACAGCATTGGGAAGATCGGCAAATATCGATGTCCACAGATTTCCTTCTAATTTACACAGTTAGTAGATGGTCATGATATAATCCTCATGTTGAAATCTTACGGTCTGGGAAGCTGTACTTCCCTGGAAATCTCCACTCAAACATCGACAAATAGTTTTATTAGCCTACTACCATTTCTTACACTACGGAACGGTGCGAAAACCCTTTTTTTTTTTTTTTTTTTTTTTTTTTACTTTCTCAGGTTAATATTTGAGCTAAAACCTTTCTTTTTTGGAATGTTTAATGGAATACCACACAAACTGTGGCAATCTTTTGACCTTTAACAATGTTGTATATGGCCTTTAAATCATTTTGGTGTAGGCTTGGGGTACTACCCGGTATGTGTTATCTGTGGATTAAAGTCCTGTTGGTCCTTTTAAAGTTATTATATTATACCTGTCGTTTTGTATTAATCTTTGTTTCTATTTTAATCAATTTTTATCTCATTTCAACGACTTTGATTTTGTCAATGGCTGGGCATCGGTGGAAAACAGCAAGGGCTGAACTGATTTAACCCAGGATAATCAAGAAATAAATCAATTATGATCAAATAAAAACAAATCGCAAAATATAGCAGGTGTTGCTCCATTGAATATTGTGCATAGAACTCAAACGTACGCAAATAAACTACGTCAGTGTTTGCGCATCGTTCAGTGCATATCCTACTATAGCCAGTTCTCATTGCCATTCCTTTATATCCTTATGGGAAAAAAATCTGCTCTACTTCGGATGGAAAATAGACCCCAAGCAATGCGACGTGCAATGACCAGGCACTCTGAGAGTTGTTTATTTTGACGAAAAGGTTATAGGACAAAATGTAAGCAAGCCAGAAGCTTGAGGTAACGAGAAAATGCTGCAAAATGCCAGCTGACTTGACTGTATACAAAAGGTTTTGAATACTTGTTGTAGTCACAATCCCTTGGCAGGACCTTTCCGCAATGACAGAATCTACACTCTGCTCTTGGGAAACGTCCTGCTTGAAGGAAAATGCCAGGCCATTGAAATACAGAAGGTTGGGAACATTTCTTTTTAACCAACTTCCTCCTCCTCCTGCCCTTCTCTTCCTACTCCTCCTACTCATCATCCTGCTCATCCTCCTGCTCATCATACTCCTCCACCTCCTCCTCCATCTACTCCTCCACGTCCTCATCTTCCTCATACTCACCCTCCTCCACCTCCTCCTCCTCCATCTCCTCCTCCTCCTCCTCCTCATCCTTCTCCGCCTCATCTTCCTCCTCTCCTATCCCCTCCTCCCCCTCCTCATCCTCCTCCTCCTCCTCTTCCTCCTCCTCCTCCTCCTCTTCCTCCTCCTCCTCTTCATCTTCCTCTTCCTCCTCCTCCACCTTCTCCCCCTCCTCCATCCCCTCCTCATCCTCCTCCTCCTCCTCTTCCTCTTCCTCTTCCATCCCCTCCTTCTCGTCCTCCTCCTCATCCTCCACCTCCTCCTCCTCCTTCACCTCCTCCTCGGCCTCATCCTCCTCCCCAGGGAAGTGAGAAGGAAGAGCAACATCACCTTTGATGAGGACGAGGGCACGGTGACCTTTTACAACTACAAGGCGTACATCTTCGATCGGGAAAAGTCCGTTGGCTGGGACACGGACACCTTCACGACAGTGGATCTGCTCACCTTCGTAAGTTGGCCACATTCACACCAAAAGCTACCTTCCCGATTTCTTGATTTTCGAATTACCGCCTCACCCTTTGCCGAGGAGTGACCACGAGAAATAGTGCTATGCCCGATTGCCTGCTATAGGAAAATAAATATAGGCAACAGGGGTGGGATACGAACCCGCGACCCATGCTTCCTAGTGCTGACAAATATGGTATGGCCGAGGTCGTGTGGTGATTTCGACTCTATAAGGGATGATGCCGCATTCAGTGATAGGATTTTGTGATTCGACGGGAATAGAAAACGATAGAATCTGCCCTACCCGACATATATTAGCACTGTATACTGTACCAAATCCGAATACCTATGGTAATGGGTTTGAATAACAGCATTTCGCAAAGGGCCTATAATAGTCTCATTATCCAGTTTCGCTACTACGAGTCTGAGATTGTATGGTATAACACAGGAAGCTGATCCGCCAAGCCTAGGGGAATCTAAGGACTGGGGAAGGAAATTAGTTTTACTGGCAAGGTTCAAGTACTGCGCTTAAAGATCTATCCTTCCCTAAGGCGTTAGTTATTTTTTCTCCACCGCGCGCTATTTCAACAAAACCTTTTGCTCGGGTTCACCGGAATGTCATTTCGTGCAGTGTGGGTCTGTACGGAGCTCATAAGAGGACATGGGTTATTTAATTATTTTTTTTAATTCGTTGCCCAGAAACAATTATTTCCGTTTTTCGAAATAATAAAATCGAGACCGCTTCCCAACAAGTTAAAATCAAAGAATACGGACGATTCACAATAGTGCGCCCTCAAGAGTTTGTAAGGCGTTGGTCAATCACAATGTGCGGAATCTGTGGGCCTGATGCTCGTCTGGAAAGGGTCAGCAGAGTCCGCGCTTTCTGATTGGCCAACGGGTTGCAAACTCTTGAGGGCGCACTATTGCAAAGCGCCCGCATTGCAAGGCTGGCTGAATAAATACCCCACTCATTCTCACGGCATCCCGAATCTCATGTGAATCTCTCTGAATTATCGCGTCGATAGAACGGGCTATTATTTCGAGGAAACAGAGTAATCATTGCGAGTGAAGGAATTATTATTCCGAAGAAATGAAATACATGTAGAACTAGATCAGCAATGACGTCATGGCTCGTTGCAGCTTGATAAGACCTTTTCATTTACGACAGGAAACAAACAGAACAACATTATTCCTGAAGGAAACCAACTGAGCCTATGAATAAACACTGTGAAAAAGTATCCTCAGCAATACAAACACTTTACGCAGTGGCTGTTGTTACGGCAGTCGTCCGTGTGGTTCCCTGACTTGATTGTATTTCGTCAGCAGTGCAGGCTGGTTGAACCAGTCTATTAGCTGATAGTCTGGTTCCAAGAGCTAAACATGCTGACAAATACTGTGAAGTCGGGGAACCACACGGACGACTGCCGTAACAACAGCCACTGCGAACACTTTAAGGGTTTCATTTGTAATCATAAACAAAAGCATCATTATACCTGACAGAAGCATGTAGAAGTTGAAATGACATTGGTGATCACACTTGTATCAATGCAAGTGTGAACAGCAGTCGACAACCATGGGGTTAAAAATGAAGTTGAACATTTCATGCGAGTGGCCGAACAGGCGGACATGCGGACGAAACGGATGGACAGACGTACTACCACGTGGGCTAGGCTCGCGTAGTTTCGCAGCTAGCAAAAGCCGGGTGTGATCACACTTGTGTCACTGCAAATGTGAACAGCAGTCTACAACTATGGGGTTAAAAATGAAGTTGAACATTTCATGCGAGTGGCCGAACAGGCGGACATACGGACGAGACGGAGGGACAGATGGTACTACCACGTGGGCTAGGTTCGCGTAGTTTCGCAACTAGCAAAAAAAAAAAGACAGAAACAAGAGACGAGTGTCCCCTAGCAGGCTCCGTAGCACTGCGACTGGCTTCGCCGCTGTGCGTATAGGAGGTGCGGCGTTTCCTGTATAAGAGTGTTCGCAGTCTCGCCTTGTCTTCCATTCTCTCTTCTCTCATCGAGCCGACCGACGCACGGCGCATTACACAACCGTAGCCTGTCGCTACTCTCCCCCTGCCCCGGAACAAGAAGTTCCCCAGGACCAATAGCGCCCGTAGACGAATCTGTCTCCATGTTTACCTTCCGATGAAGAGAGGGGAGGGAACGGAGAGGCAATCGGAGGAAGAAAAAGAGAGAGAGAGAAAAGCTCGAGAGGATAGAAGCGGATCAGCCGAGTGTGAGGGAGAGAAGGGGAGAAGGTTCGCGATTGAAACAGAGTCAGAGAGAGGAAATTACCTCGTCTCCGTCAGGAACATTGCAAACCGTCTCAGACAACTTCCTTCCTTCCTTCCTGCCACCCTTCCTTCTCCTTTTATTTCGTCTCCGTGCATCCCTTGAACTCGTTAAATCTCGTCGGTATTTGGAACGGACGGCAGGAGAGAAGGCGACGACTGGATTGTCTCGATGCTACTGGCCGGTTGCAGCACACTAGATAGGTCAAAATGGACGCTCCACACCTATATAACCAGTTCATTCTTTACCCATGCATGCAGGAATTCCTTTTAATAAGGCGCCTTTGGGAGCGAATTGATTGAAGTATTGTAGAATACATGAACCTGAGGGAATCTTGGGAGTTCAATGGTTCGTTTCGTTGCAGATATAGGCAGACTAGTTCTTTGAATGTGGCGCTATTTTGGCAACGGAGGCTGATAGGTTCGACCCAGAATCAGGCGGTAAATGGGATCGGGGAAAATCATATTTTAAGATGCACAGTGGTTTGAAGTAGGGGTGTTTTGTTTATTTTGTCTTGTTTTCTAAAGTACACAAAATTTAGTCGTGTCAAACAAACCAAGGAAAAACTGACTGGGAACTTTTGAACAATTTGAAAAATTGGCAAATAAAACTTTGAATGGACCGGGACTTGAACCCGAGTACTGGTACGTTAATAGTCCAGAGGTCTCGGGTTCTAGTCCCGGTCCAGTAAAAGGTTTCTTTGCCAATTTTTCAAATTGTTCAAAAAGTTCCCAGTCAGTTTTTCTTTGGTGTACAAAATTCGGTCGCTCGGCTAAAGATTTTCAAAATGAAAGGACTTAAGTTTCGCCTCGAAAGTCCAGAGTTGACCGCGGCAATACGATTCGAAATGTGTATTGTTGGTAGAGCGAATGAAACACATCTTGGGTCAATAATTTGGGCCCAAAAATTGATCGTCTTGGCTGTAAAAGTGGCACAGTTGAGAGAGCAAAGGTCTGTGTGCTAAGACGATATGTGACCCGGCACAGCATAATGAGAAATAACCCCCACTTTTGAGTTTTTGAGATTTTCTAATGATGTGAAAGAGTATACCATTAACTTTCAAATGATATCAAATTTATTTCTGTGTAAACTTTGTTGTAAATAGTACAAGGGGACTTCGCTCGTTCATTTGGTACCAGACACATTATAGCAGCACCAGTCTAACTCCTCGAAAGCGGCCATTTAAAAAGGCAGGAACTTTACATTTTCATGAAAACAGTACACAAACACTTCCCCGAAATCCTCGTTTTTTCAACATTTAGAGACGGATTTCGGAAAAAATCCTTTGGACATAATATCCTCCAATACATTAACTTAAAATACAAAAAATCGAATCGAGAAGATACTTTGACTTCAGGCGTTGTTTACACGAAAAGAGTTTTGGTGGGATATTCCTCATGTCGCTGTGCCGGGTCACAAATATGAAACAGAATCGAACATGAACATGGTAGCACCCCGACGGATTGCCAAATGCGAACTTAATCACAATCGAGAGATGATGTGTCCCCCCACCCCTCTCCCAAGTGTTGGCATTCAGTCGAATTCGCCGAGTTTCGATTTCGATTTCGCCAGTTCACTGAGTGACACGCCGTGCTCTCTGGCCTGTCTCGCTGTCGCACACTATCATGGTTCTGGTCGGGGGAATGGGGGAGGCCGAAGCATTGCTCATCGGTGCGTGCGCGTCCCAGCTGTCGGCAATGAATTTGACCGAGGACCAGGAACTTAAAGGAGCATTTTCAATCTTCAGATTACTGCCACGGGTGAAAGGCGCAGTTTATGACTGAACAGGGAGCACCCCAATTTTAGAGCAGCCATCAGAATTTAGCGGGTACATACCAATTCTTAGTATGTTTTTGAATGAACCTAATACTACCCCCCCCCCCCGTCAAATACACCCGGTAGTGAAGCAGAATCGATGTTTAGAATTTGGGATTCCGATGTCTGAACAGCGCCCTCTGATGGTTGATAGCGGACACACTAGCTAAGCAACGACATACAATATGATTGTATTCACAATAAAATCAATGTGGCGTGCATAGAGAGACGAACGTGGAAAAGAGAGGGGAGGGGAGACATACAGACAGACGGACAGAGAAACAGAACAGGCAGATAGAGAGACAGGGACAGAGGGGTAAAGAGTCACAGCAACAGGGAATGGGACGCAGCGACCGGCTACGGCGAAACGATTGTTATTGTCGTTGCTTCATCTCTTAATAGATTCATCCTTATTCATTCCATCCTATTTCGTAAAAGCGCCTTCCAGCGACGATTTAGCGTCCCACGATCAAAATGTGTGGTGTAGCTACAGATCAGCGGGGTTAGAGTCTATAGCCATTGGGGGTATTTCCGGTGATTCTTGTTTCTTGTTATTTGGGGTCGCGATGATTAATCATAGAGTCCTTCTATAGTATCTCCACCGAAGAGCTAGCATGGCCTTTAACCGCCAACGGGCGAAGGGTTTCTATTTTCGCCTTGGGTTGCAACACACAAAATCCATCCAAGATGGCTCCGCCGAGCTGATTATAAGAAAGTGTGGACCCAAAAATTTTGTTTAGTAAGGGGTCTTTGGAGGCTAATTAACTGATACATTGTAGAATAAGTGACACTTAAGACAACCTGGGGGTTCACTCTTCGATTTGGTATGACATTTGGACCATATCCGGCTAATGTGGCCCTATTTGGCTGTGAAAGTGGAGGGGTCCATCCCAAAATCCTTGCAGAAATTCGGCTCGGACGGCAACTCATTTTGGGGGTGTTTTTTCTGGGGGTAATTCGCAAAAAAATCTAATCGGCTAAGGGCACTAAAATCTGAGAAATGAAGGTCCAAACTACAATTTTCAGTAAAGTTACAAGAACTGAGAGACTTTTGGGTTTGGGTTAGTTTACTTTGAAAGTGAGTGTTTTTGTACAATTTTCAATAAGAGCTCGATTTAGTGTTCTGCACCCTCGGGCATGCGTACATGACCAACATGAAAAAATAGTGAATGCGAAGTAAGAGTGTTACTGGTATAAAACCCTCACTGTTTGTAAATCGCCATATCACATCATCATATCCCAAAAATAACAATTATTGCGAAGTCATTGTAAGATGCTCTTACATTCATTGCATTCTATTCACTAATGAAGAGGATATTTTCCCCGGCGACAATAGAAAAAGAGTTGTTTCTAATTAATTTGAACGTTGTGTTTTCTCCTGGACAGACCTTCGGCCATTTGGGTAAATATAGCGAGCTGGTCAAATACTTGCATAAGATCATCCACAGGGGATCAGAGTCGAGTATGATCATTGACGTCTCGGTGAGTATTATGGTTTCATCGTGTTGTTGTTGTTGTTTTGTGTGGGGTAGGCTTGTAGTGTGTATTTAGGATAACATGGATTTTGACGCTAGTGGGTTTCGCTGGTGCTCCTCTTGTTTCACTGGTGGCCGTCACCAATCAGTTGCGCTTTGCTTTGGAGGGAAGCTTTTGGAAGAGGTCGAAGATTCCGTGAACAGAGAAAGTATATAGTGAGACTGTACTAAGTAAAGCAAAAGTGAAGAGAAAGCTGGGCCGAATTTCATGGAGTTGCTTAAGCACCGAAATCTGCTTAAGCACATTATGTCATGACATAAGATCAGCTTGCCGACTCAAATTTCACCGTTGTTTCACACAAAGAAAAAGGAGGGTTGAATACAATTCCAAAGCAACTTACCTCATTCCATATAGGAAGGTTTACGGTGACACCATGTATAAGGTCTCTTGAAGAAGAGGTGTGGTTCTGAAAAGAACCTGAGTGGTAAGTACATGGTGTCACCGCAAACCTTCCTATATTGATTAACCCACCCTGCAAAGCCTTAAGTCTTATTTAACCTCACTCCACAATTCGGTTACACAAGGAAGACTTTTCATGCTAAACAGAATTTTACGCTTTAAGCGACTCCGTGAAATTGTCCCTTGTTGAATGAAATAAGAGTCAAACAATTATCAGGAAGTGGAGGAACCGTTAATACCAAATGCCAATGCTAATCGAGATAATGCTCAACCATTGAGGACAATATATCCAATGCTGTGCTTAATTCAAGTGTCACTCGAAACTCGGCCTCGACCTGAATGACTTTGAAATATGAGTAATTATTTGGACTGGGACTCGAGAGATATGACTCGCACTCGGACACGGATACGAAATTGTGGAACTCGAATTAAAGTCTGATCTATCTATCTATTTCCATCAGGTCGGTTTCGGCCCCTGGTGACCATGTTGACAAGTAGCCTCCATGCTGATCTGTCCGTTGTTGTTCGAATTGTCTCTATGGGGGGTCGGCCCACTCTTGCCAGAATGTTGTCCCACCATCTTGTTCTTGGTCTTCCGCGTCCCCTTTTGCCCTCCATCTTTTCTTGCATGATAATCTTTTCAAGGCTGTTGTCAGCTCTCATGATATGACCGAAGTAAGTCAATCTACCCTTGTCTATGAAGTTCAGAAGAGATTTTTTAGTGTTTACTTGATTCAAGACCCAGCTGTTTGTTTTCCTTGCAGTCCATGGAATTCGGAGAAGCCTCCTCCACACCCAAAGTTCAAAAGATTCTATTCTATTCTTATCTGCCTTCTTCAAAATCCAGCTTTCACTACCATAGGTGACGACAGGGAATACCAATGTCTCAACCAGCTTGATTTTCAAACCACGGGACACGTCTCTATCTTTCATGACCCTCTCCAGTTTTCCCATGTCTGATAAATATTGCCAATCTTTACTGGGGAGTGCATCCACAAAGGGTCTTGCTAATCAGTATCGTGCTTAATATTGTGTCTATAGGTTCGTGGGTTCATGTACGGCTTCGACCAACCTTACTTCAAGTTTCTGAACGGGTTGCTGGAGTTGATCAGCGATCCCAGTCAGCCCTTTGTGGGTGTGCCGACGGACTACGGAATCTTCTACGGGGTAACCAACGTTCATTTCCCGATGTATCGGTCTGATCCGGGCCCTATGCTCAGATGAGACCGTTACCATAATGGATAAAAACGTCATGCGCAGTGCGTATGGTAGTTGTCCATTTCGAAGGCCGTGCTGAGTCGATACGGCCATTGGCAATGCAGCGATTTTATAGGCACGTTCGTTGAACCGTAGTTATTTACCAACAACGCTCAGTACGGAGACTAGTACCTAGGCCTGCAATGTTACATTGGGGAAGAAATATGCTACAGTTTTCTCCCCGTAATAATTGTTTCCCCGTGTATCGATTGACTTCATACAATTAAAAGCAAACTGTGTTCGTTCGCGGAAAATCATAACATTCACATGAAGGGCGCCCCCACGTGCTTGGTTCACTGACTCATCTGAGCACGCTGAGCAGCTGAGAACGTTGCTGCAACGTGCTGAGGTGAGCCAGTGACGTCACGGCTCAACTCAGCACGGGAGCCCGTTACGATGAGTTTTTAATCTTAGATTGTTTCCGTTTGTGAGAGTATAATTATTTATTAAAGGTCGTATACAACATCGGTTAAGGTCAAAAGATTGCCACAGTTTGTGTGTTAGACGATGAAACATTCCAAAAAAGAAATACTGCGAAGGTTTTAGCTCAAATGGTTATCTGTGAAAGAAGAAAAATTAAACAAAGTCACGGTTTATAAAAAATAGTTTAATGTTCGCGAGTAATAAAGTATTTGTCGATGTTTGAGTGGAGATTTCTCGACAGAAGTACAGCATCCCAGACCGTAAGATTTCAACATGAGGATTCTATCATGACCATCTACAAACTTTGTGAATTAGAAGGAAATAATTATGTGGACACGGATGTTTCCCGATCTTCCCAATGTTGTATTGGGCCTTTAAAGATTGCCCTATGCCTACTTGACGTACAACTGACACTACGCACAGTCATTTACCCGGCGATTGCAAACTGAATGAAATATCGCGGGTTCGAATCCCGCCCGAGTTGTCAGTATAGTGTTGCTTTGTCAGTCAGGCAATCGGGCAAAGCCCTCAGCACACAATGCTATGTATATGTCCAGCAGGCTAAACGCTCATTAAGTTCGTCGAGATGTTAAAGTAATACACAAAATGTTAAGTAACAAAAAATACCGACTGGGAAAAAATGGCGTACCAAGTAAGCGAAACCAGAGGTCTCGGGTTCGAGTCCAGTCCAGTTTAGTTTTCTTTGCCATTTTTCAAAATGATACGATAAAATGAATGAAAAAAAACAATTTCTGGGTTCAATGTCGTAAAATGTTGCTTAGCTTTTTTTTTTTTTGGCATGGCATCATGATGTCGACTTGTGTTTTGCAGTCTAACGACACGACCGCCGAGGAATGGGTGGTGTACACTGGTCAGAAGGATTTATCGCTCGTCAACCAGATCAAGACGTGGGCCAACATGTCATCGCTGCCCTACTGGAGCAACGAGTACGCTAACATGCTGAACGGCACAGGTAACTATTATGCTCGATATGACGACCACTGCAGTCCAGTAGGTCTTCTATACCAACGGGCAAATCTCCTCCCCTAAAAAAAGTCGAGTCTCAGCAACAACTGGAGTGAGTCTTGCGTGACTAAAGGCCGCCGCACACGAGAGCTATCTGCTGAGCAAAAAGTCTCTCGTGGCCGTTAGCTCAGCACGTAGCTCACCGTGTGCATTGAACTTTGGGTGCGATTTCTGCCTCAAGAGGCCGTGAGACCAATATCTATCCTGTTTGATTTCGGCAACCACGTGAATAGGGCGTGCGCTTTCATTGGCCAGTTGTTGTGCTCAGCACGTAGCTCAAGTCGCCGCACACGATGAGTTTTCATCCACGAGAGGCGAACAAAATCAAACAGGATAGATATTGGTTTCACGGCCCCTTGAGGCAGAAATCTCACTAAAAGTTCAGCGCATACGAGCGCTACGTGCTCAGCTAGCGACCTCGAGAAAAAAATTGCTCAGCAGATAGCTCTCGTGTGCGGCGGCCTTTATGACTCAATGAAAAAAGAATCCCAACATATGCGGTTGTCAGGTCGATACTTGTGCACGCTGAGATCGAGTGAAATCGCCAGGCTATTGGTGCACAAAATAGTTTTCTCTCATCGATCTGTTTGACCATTGAATTCAATAAAATGTGCACATTGACTAGTATAATTATTATGATACAATAAAACTATCATAATTGGGGAAATTTCGTGAGTGAGAGGTTCGTGAGTGAGACTCGGGACTCGTCCTTTGTGCCTTGCGACTCTAACTCAGACTCGACATGGACGACTCAGACTCGCGAGACGTGACTCGGACTCGGACTCAATATCTTGTGACTCGGACTCGATATCTTTGTGACTCAGACTCTGACTCGATATCTTGTGACTCGGACTCGATATCTTGTGACTCGGACTCGATATCTTGTGACTCGGACTCGGACTCGATATCTTGTGACTCAAACTCGAACTCGATATCTTGTGACTCGGACTCGATATCTTGTGACTCAGACTCGGACTCGATATATTGTGACTCGGACTCGGACTCGGACTCGATATCTTGTGACTCAAACTCGGACTCGATATCTTGTGACTCGGACTCGATATCTTGTGACTCAGACTCGGACTCGATATCTTGTGACTCGGACTCGGACTCGATATCTTGTGACTCAAACTCGGACTCGATATCTTGTGACTCGGACTCGATATCTTGTGACTCGGACTTGAACTCGATATCTTCTGTAGTGACTCAGACTCGGACTCGATATCTTGTGACTCGGACTCGGACTAGATATCTTGTGACTTGGACTCGTACTCGATATCTTGTGAATCGGACTCGGACTCAATATCTTGTGACTCGGACTTGAACTCGATATCTTGTGACTCAGACTCGGACTCGATATCTTGTGACTCAGACTCGATATCTTGTGACTCAGACTCGATATCTTGTGACTCGGACTCTGACTCGATATCTTGTGACTTGGACTCGGACTCGATATCTTGTGACTCAGACTCGGACTCAATATCTTGTGACTCAGACTCGGACTCGATATCTTGTGACTCAGACTCGATATCTTGTGACTCAGACTCGAACTCGATATCTTGTGACTCGGACTCGATATCTTGTGACTCGGACTCTGACTCGATATCTTGTGACTTGGACTCGGACTCGATATCTTGTGACTCAGACTCGGACTCAATATCTTGTGACTCAGACTCGGACTCGATATCTTGTGACTCAAAGAACAAGACTGCCATAAGATGTGTACGTGCATATCCCAAGACAAGAATACATCGCTCTTTGATATGCCCAGATGGTCAAGCCTTCCAGCCATTTCTAACCACGGACGATAAGCTGTATATCTACGTTCCCGACATCTGCCGGTAAGAGGTGTCGTGATTTGTTACTTCATTCATTCATTCGTCACTCAGTGATTCCCTTAATCGTTAAATCCCACCGTATGAGTATTCATGAGGCTGTTTAAAATTCACACGGAGCATGACAAAAAGAAGAAGGTTTTAGGAACGTATAAGCTTGAGTGGTCATACCTATGAATAATTGAAGTTAAAACTGTCCATCTTGTTGATCGTATCTGGTAGGAGTAGGCGTGAGCATTGGGGATTAAACAGTTATTTCAGGAATTAAGTCCAACTCTCGTAGTCTGATTTTCACAGAAATTGTGTGCGTTGGGAATTTGCGATTGAATTTCCCACCATCCCAGCCTGAGCTTTTAGTGAAGCTTTCGCCGACCTGCTTTCGCCGATCTTTTGACCGTTGATTTTTTTGGACAAACGTTGGTCGAAATTGTTTTGTGATTAGAATTTACATCGAACAAAAATTCAAATGTGGCAGTTATTGACTAGTTGCTTCTCCCTAGCGCCCTCCATCCAAACACACACACGTACACACCACTCAAGGAAAGACAGTTAACTATTTGGAAAAATTCCCAATCTAAGGGCTGAAGAGGGCTGAATAGTTCAAGTGGTAGAGAGCTGGTACGACAAACCAGGCCTCTGGGATTTCAATCTCAATCAAGTCCAATTTATTTTGCTCTTAAATCACTCCTAAGTATATAATATATACAGTATGCACATAGTACTTTAAAGGCCCAATACAACATTGGGAAGATCGGGAAAAATCGATGCCCACATATTTCCTTCTAATTTACACAGTTTGTAGATAGTCATGATAGAATCCTCATGTTGAAATCTTACGGTCTGTGATGATGTACTTATCGAGGACTCTCACTCACACATCCCCAAATAGCATTACTCGCGAGTAATAAACTATTTCTTACACCACAGAACGGTGCGTAAACCGTGACTTTTTTTTTGCATTGTTCTACTTTCTCAGATTACCATTTGAGCTAACACCTTTGCAGTATTGCTATTTTGGAATCTGTTATGGTTTGACACACAAACTGTGGCAATCAATCCTTTATCGATGTTGTATAGGACCTTTAAATAAAATGTTATACAATTATCTATATAAAGGTGCAGATTTGTTCGGTCGGCCTATTATTAGCAATGCCCAGGTTGATCGATAACGATTTGAAAAATGCGGGTAAACAATTCAAACATAGGCAGCTATACACAGACCGAGTTTCGACCATGCGGCATATAATGGTTGTGGTTCTGATGCAAGGGTCTCACCCGGGTGCTTCCCTACGAAGAGGTCGACGCACCGGGCTCATCACAAACCTACTCGGTCGCGGCCGCACCTGTCATGCGGCATTCCATACCACTGGCCAATTACTAGCAAAATACCGATGCACTAACACCTGCCTTGAACTCTCACGGTGCAAACGTTTCCGTGTCCAGTTAACGCCGGGATTAAAGCGTAAACAACCAAAGGGGGAGATGGAAGAAAATCGCGATCAAGTGAAAAAGGGTTATCCTAGCCGTACGATTTCACAAGGCCGGACGTCAATGTTGGGAATGAGTGAAGTTAAGCAGCGATTGGATTCGTGGCCCAGACGGACGAAGGCATCGGTAGACTGGCGCTCAATATTGCCTTCCGAAGAGGGCTGTCAACTAAAACGCTCATGGGACAACATAGGAGATCGAATGCTCTCGTGTCAAGTTTACTTCGTGCCACTGGCAAACCAAGCCTTACCGCTGCTCTCCGGAAAAAAACGCCAATTAAGATATTAAGCAAGAGTTATTTCATATGACGTTTAAAGGCCGTATACAACATTGGTAAAGCTCAAAAGATTGCCACAGTTTGTGTGTTAAACCATTAAACATACAAAAAGCAATCCTGCGAAGGTTTTAGCTCAAATGGTGATCTGAGAAAGTAGAAAAGGTTAAAAAAAGATCACGGTTTTTGCACCATTCTGTAGTGTAAGAAACAGTTTATTACTTGCAAGATATAAACTATTTGTCGACGACGTTTGAGTGAAGATTTCTAGGGAAGTACAGCATCCCAGACCGTAAGATTTCAACATGAGGATTATATCATGAACATCTACAAACTGTGTAAATTAGAAGGAAATCTGTGGACATTGATGTTTTCCGATCTTCCCAATGTTGTATTGGGCCTTTAAAGCTTTCGAACGTTATAACACTGCGGATTTCCTCTGGTGACTGATTCTAAGAGGCAGAGGACGAATTCATCAAACTCATCGTTATACTTGCGACCAATCGCAAGACGGTAAGTGATGTATAGACACCATGATATACAGCCTGTAACATCAGCCTGAGTTACAACGTATCGCAGGCCTTTCCGATGTCCATCGATGTCAACAAACCCATCGTAACTTACGATCGATCTCAAAACGATGAGCGATGCAGCGTATCACAAATAACAATGTAGGGTTACCCATCGGAAGTTCAGTTGCGATGCTCCGTAAGGCTTTGTGAAATCCAGCCCTGTGTCCTGCGTTAGAGAGCCGCCAAAGTGGTAGACGAACAGTCTAAATTCAACCTTAATTAATGAATGCGTGGACATAATGTCAGGAAAGGGGACTGAGGGGCCGGCACAGCGAAGCAGTTTTTCATCACACATCTCCTAAGATTGACACCAAAACGAGTGAAGCATTGTCGGTAGAAAAACGCGCTCCTTGAAATCTTCAGCCATCCTCAATGCCTCTCCTTTAACTATAACTATTAACTACAACTTGTGTAATGCGCTACCCACCATAGCGCACAGCTAATTCTAGCGCAGATATCAATTTACTAATCGAAGTGAGAAAAGAAAGACCCGCCAGTGCTAGCTTACACGAGCCTGGTGTATCAGTTTCACGCGTGTGCTTGGAAAGAGAGTTCTCGAGTTTCGGGGCTAGCACAGACAGTACAAGGCACGGTCGCCGCATCGGGTACTGGCTTTAGGTCCGGGCAGTAGCTGAAGACGGGCTGTAGAATGAGATAGGAGGTGGTGGGTGTAGAATGACTTTGGACCGGGTGGGCACGAGCTTCTAGAGGTGCCACGGGGCAAGGTTTCGGTTAATTTATGCCTATCATATTCCTCTCCTCCTTCTCAGCACTTATCAAACCCTTTCTATATGTCTTCCATTGATATGGTCGATACATATGAGACAGCCGGTTGTCCAGTGTGCAGCTCCTTGGTGTCAACACGCTCTTCAACGTCAACATGCTCCCCTAGCTGCCTAAACATTATTGTCGGACAGTGCGGACCAAGCGCGCTCGCTGTGCGGCACGGGTACTACCCGACCAAAGTATTTGAGTACCAGGGAGCACGTTGACTCCGCAGAGCGTGTTGACACCAAGGAGCTGCAAACACGTCCACACCTCAACTACCCCACGCAAAGGGCCACGCGCGTCTCGAGACCTCACCTACCTATAATTGTCGTATCCAGTGTTTTGGGCCAAAAAAATAGCATAAAAGTCGAGGGGTAAACTGAATATTCAAAAGGTAAATGTCCATACATGCATTAAACATTTTAGGAAGAGGAAGAAGAAAAACTAGAGCTATGTCAGTTGTAATAGAACATAGGGCTTTTTCTCTTTTATAACTTTTTACTTGTTTCGACTGCAATGCTAATAGGACCACTATATATGTTTACAGCGCCTAAAACTGAAGTGATGATTTTGAGGCACCGAAAGATGATTTTGAGAACAAACGTGTACAAAGTTTATGGGATGTTTTGCAACAACAACAAAAAGAAGAAGAAGAAGAAGAAGAAGAAGAAGAAGAAGAAGAAGAAGACTTTTTTTTTCAAAAGGAGAACTTTATTTCAATCTTTTGAAAATAACCGAAACAAAACAAACAAAATAAACAATATTTACAAGTAAGACTTGAAAATAATCAACTACATAAATGAATATAACAAAATTAAACAATAAACATAGGAGAGAAATCATATGTATAATAGCGAAACATATATGAGAGATGTTTTGTAATACAAAATATAGTCAGTTAATGGGGAGTTGTCAAAGTAAAGTATTCGAAAATAAATCGGTGATGCGACAGAAGAAGAAGAAGAAGAAGAAGAAGAAGAAGAAGAAGAAGAAGAAGAAGAAGAAGAAGAAGAAGAAGAAGCTAACAGCCATGTCCATGTTGGATTTAAGGGCTGGAGTCATCGAGTACACTGGGCCCAACGAGCTGCGTGGGATCCCAACGGCTAAGTTCACTGCCCCTGCCTACCAGTACGCCAGCGCGGAGGAATACCCGGACAACATCGGTTTCTGCACGCCCGACGAGAGCGGGTGCACGCCCAACGGCCTCCTCAACGCCACAACGTGCAAGAGTAGGTGCACTATTTGTTTGTGTGATTGTGCCGAAGCACATACAAACATAACAGAAACATATGATATCTTTTAAAAGACTCCCAATAGCAATGAGAAGAGATGACGTGACGATCCGAGCAAGACCTTTCTCAAAGGTCCTCAAGTAATACAACAATTGCTGTAAACTGTATTCTGTCTGAAATTGATGATAGAATGGACAGGCCTTTCATTCTAGGAGTTTATGTCATCCTTATAGGGCTAGAACGTATTGACGGCACCTGGCTTCCTGCTTCATCACCTCATTCACCTTCTCCACCTTCTCCACCTGCTCCACCTCATCCACCTCCTCCACCTCCTCCACCTATTCCACCTGCTCCACCTGCTCCACCTCCTCCACCTATTCTACATGCTCCACCTGCTCCTCCACCTGCTCCATCTACTCCATCTCCTCCACCTCCTCCACCTCCTCCACCTCCTCCACCTCCTCCACCTCCTCCACCTCCTCCACCTCCTCCACCTCCTCCACCTATTCCACATGCTCCACCTCCTCCACCTCCTCCACCTCCTCCACCTCCTCCACCTCCTCCACCTCCTCCACCTCCTCCACCTGCTCCACCTCCTCCACCTCCTCCACCTCCTCCACCTCCTCCACCTCCTCCACCTCCTCCACCTATTCCACATGCTCCACCTGCTCCACCTGCTCCACTTCCTCCACCTCCTCCACCTCCTCCACCTCCTCCACCTATTCCACATGCTCCACCTGCTCCTCCACCTGCTCCATCTGCTCCATCTCCTCCACCTCCTCCACCTCCTCCACCTCCTCCACCTCCTCCACCTCCTCCACCTCCTCCACCTCCTCCACCTCCTCCACCTATTCCACATGCTCCACCTGCTCCTCCACCTGCTCCATCTGCTCCATCTCCTCCACCTCCTCCACCTCCTCCACCTCCTCCACCTCCTCCACCTCCTCCACCTCCTCCACCTCCTCCACCTCCTCCACCTCCTCCACCTCCTCCAACTCCTCCTCCTGCTCCATCTCCTCCACCTCCTCCACCTCCTCCACCTCCTCCACCTCCTCCACCTCCTCCACCTCCTCCACCTCCTCCACCTCCTCCACCTCCTCCACCTCCTCCACCTCCTCCACCTCCTCCACCTCCTCCACCTCCTCCACATCCTCCACCTCCTAAACCTCCTCCATTTCCTCCACCTCCTCCACGTCCTCCACCTCATCCACCTCCTCCACCTCATCCACCTCCTCCACCTCCTCCACGTCCTCCACGTCATCCAACTCCTCCACCTTCGCCACCTGCTCCATCTGCTCCACCTCCTCCACCTGCTCCACGTCCTCCACCTCATCCACCTCCTCCACCTCATCCACCTCCTCCACCTCCTCCACCTCCTCCACGTCCCCCACGCCCTCCAACTCCTCCACCTGCTCCACGTCCTCCACCTCATCCACCTCCTCCAACTCCTCCACGTCCTCCACGTCATCCACCTCCTCCAACTCCTCCACGTCCTCCACGTCATCCACCTCCTCCAACTCCTCCACCTCCTCCACCTCATCCACCTCCTCCAACTCCTCCACGTCCTCCACCTCATCCACCTCCTCCAACTCCTCCACCTCCTCCACCTCATCCACCTCCTCCAACTCCTCCACGTCCTCCACGTCATCCAACTCCTCCACCTTCGCCACCTGCTCCATCTGCTCCACCTCCTCCACCTGCTCCACGTCCTCCACCTCATCCACCTCCTCCACCTCATCCACCTCCTCCACCTCCTCCACCTCCTCCACGTCCCCCACGCCCTCCAACTCCTCCACCTGCTCCACGTCCTCCACCTCATCCACCTCCTCCACCTCATCCACCTCCTCCACCTCCTCCACCTCCTCCACGTCCCCCACGCCCTCCAACTCCTCCACCTTCTCCACCTGCTCCAACTGCTCCACCTGCTCCACCTGCTCCACCTCCACCTCCTCAACCTCTTCTTCCTCCTCCACCTCCCCACCTGGTTTGGGCCATTCAATCGCCCACCTTCATTGTTCTTCTCTTTCCCTTCCGCAGCCGCCCCCATATTCTACTCCTCTCCGCACTTCCTCTACGGCAGCAAGGCACTTCGAGACAGCGTGATCGGGCTCCATCCCGTCCAGGAAGAGCATCAAGTGGATTTCGATATCGAAATGGTAGAGGAACTACAGTCACTAACATTAAACAAACCAATAGCAATCACAGTCTGCTTTGTTAGGATATCCGTCTCTCCATTCTGACTTCTGAGTTCTATTCTATGCCAACATTGTCCATTAAATAAAGGAAACGGTTTGACTTGGGAAGATTTTTTAGAAAATGACAAAGAATACATTGAATGAACTGGGACTTAAACCCGAGACCTATGGATTTGCGTACCGGCGATCTTATATCATCTGAGTTATCCAGCCCTTAGATGGCTGCCTATCTAAAATTATAGCCAACTAGTCTTTGCCGGGATTTCCGACTAATGTTGGCAAAACTGTTACTTGAACGAGCAAAGGTTTACATTATGTAATCATTACCGCCTGGTGAATAACTGAAAAAAAATAATACCTTTTGATTATCTTGAGTGGTTTGTCAAGCTCGCCTAGAAAAATGTTCAGGTGACCAAATGGCCACTGGGGTAGCTTTAATCTTCACAATGATGTTACAGTTCAACATTAATTGTTGCGCTATAGTGAAGATAATCATGTTCGTATGAGTAGGCAGACGTCTGGGACTTGCGTCCATAAACTAACGCTCTAGCGCCCTCTGTGGTCCATCTATGGGTAATCAAATAATGCCTGCGGGGGACAATGCCCCAACTCTAGTCATCACAAAGCATTATGAGTTGTTCTATTTTCAAGGACTGGCGTTTTTAAAGCATGTCAAAGCTTAGGGGTAGTAGGCATTACTTTGATCATACACATATGTGACCCGGCACAACGACATGAGGAATATCCCACCAGAACACTTTTTGAGTAAACAACGCCTGAAGTTAAAGTATCTTACCAATTCGATTACAAATCAATTTTCTTTCTTTTTTATTTTCGGAAATTTTAAGTATTAGAGGATATTATATTTTGATATCATTTGAAAGCTTATTTGAAGCTTTTGAAAGGTTATTTCTCATTATGCTGTGCCGGGTCACATATGCAAAAGCATCTAACAGAAACTAAGGTAGCATTATACGGGTTTTTTTCTCCATTAGCTCACTGGCGTTGCGATGCAGGTTTCCAACCGTCTTCAGATCAATATCAAAGTGAGCCCCATGAGACAGCTCAGGTAAGCATTGCACTGCGGTACCGTTGTTTCCTAGAACGGGGGGCAAAGGGCGTGGTCTGTACCAGTTACACTCCAACCATGCAGCACAATCCAACCACATAATTACCACAATCCAACCACATAATTATCACAATCCAACCACATAATTATCACAATCCAACCACACAGCACAATCCAACCACATAATTATTACAATCCAACCACACAGCACAATGCAACCACATAATCATCACAATCCAACTACATACCACAATCCAACCACACAGTACAGTCCAACCACATAATTATCACAATCCAACCACACAGCACAATCCAACCACATAATTATTACAATCCAACCACACAGCACAATCCAACCACATAATTATCACAATCCAACCACATAATTATCACAATCCAACCACACAGCACAATCCAACCACATAATTATCACAATCCAACCACACACCACAATGCAACCACATAATTATCACAATACAACCACATACCACAATCGAACCACACAGCACAATCCAACCACATAATTATCACAATCCAACCACACAGCACAATAATAGGAAAATAGGACACGTACTTTGTCCGACTCAAGAAGACCCTTCTGAAGTAGATAAAATACACCATCAATGATTATGCACCAAGTTACACGATTACAAGCACGAACATGTGTGAAACTCCCTACCAGTACCATGCATGTAGGGGACGCCCTCTCCCACGACGCCCACCCCCCCCTCCTTCGTTCCCTCGCGAATGGTCCCATTTCCCACTTTTCAGAACCGGTTGAGACCCTTGCTTGTGGGCTTTTGCTGACAAATGATGCACAGTTGATACCTTGAGCTATACGTCGGTCACTGACTGACGGCAAGAGTTTCGGTTAAATACTGCATGACATTTCTACCATGTGTCAACATGATTTATTCCCAGTAGATCTGGTTTACTGAGCTTAAAACTGATGAGTTGGGAACCATTTTCTTTTTCATTTCTGTGTCGCTCCAGTGAGTCCCGCAACATCCGTCCTACCTACTTCCCGTACTTCTGGTTAAACGAGGTAATTATGAGACCATTCTGTCTGGGGGGCCCTTGCCGAAATGCTCTTCGTTTCATTTACACGAAGCTACTTGTCAATGGCCATAAGGAGAAATAGTTTTTAAAAGGCCATTCCCCTTTGCGAGGATGGAGAGCGAGAGAGAAATGTGATTAGAGTTTTGTGAATTGCCTGCGGGTTCGGTTTCCACACGGGGCGATACAATTTATTGTTAGCGTAATACCAAGAGGGCGCTGTCTTAGAAAATAATCCACGAGCTACCGACAAAATATTTTCGCACGCCTTCCTACGGGAACCACCTTTTCTGTGAAGCCCTAATCTCTCACAGACCTTCGCCGCGAGGGGAACTTGTTATCGTTTCACAGAATAGGAAGCTGGTCGGGACGTCATCAATCCCTGTCCACCAGGGATTTCCCCATGGAATATTGTCAGTCTGAGGTGGCAACCGATACGCCTATTTTTTTCAATAGATGAGTTTCGGCACATTGTGGATGAGCTATGTTGAGATTCCACAGGTCACAGACTGGATAGTAAGGAATGACTCTCATGCACTGTAAAATGTACATACATGTACATGTACATTTAGAAGCATACAGTAATTCTCCTGATGACGGCCAGAGCATACTGGTCAAAACGTCGAGTTACCACTCTGCAGGTTCTTTTCAGAACCACACCTCTTCCTTTAAGGGACCTTATACATGGTGTCACCGCAAACCTTCCTATATTGTTTCACCCACCATGCAAAGCCTTAAGTCTTATTTATACAGTAATGTGCAAGGAAACATCCCCAATATATATGTGTACATATTTTTTATCAAGCTCCAGTTTGATCCCTGAGGTTAACCTGAGATGGTCCATGAAAAGTGTGAGGTGGACTGCCACACATATTAATATGCAGGGAACACACAGCTGTCCACCATGTTATCCTGTGACCTGCGGGTACCAATTGGCAACGAGCAGGGGCCGGCATAGTGCACTGGTGTTGATGCAGCCTTGTCGAAGGCGGTCTCCGATACAGTACGGCTCCGAGCAGAGATCAGGTGTCCTGCCAAAAAGTGTCCCTGCCAAATACTGTCCGCTCATTAGCATACTGATCGCTGATTGGTTAGCGTTAGGACTAGGATCAGGGTCGTTAGGGTTAGGGTTTGGATAAGAATCAGGATTGGGATTAGGATTAGGGTTAGGATTAGTGTTGTTTGGGTTAGGGTTAGCGTTACGGTTACAGTTAGGGTCCAACGGTACCAAAGTGCCCAACGTTGCGTGTGTTAGGCCAGCAACCGTACACAATGCGTGTGTAGTGCGCAACCATACCCCAACCACGGTGGTTGAATGTCATACGTATTGGACCAATCAGCGATCAGTATGCTAATGAGTGGACACTATTTGGCAGGGGACACTATTTGGCATGATACCGGGCCAAACACACGCAAACCGCAGCACAACGGGACTAATACCACGCCGGGTGCAAGCTGCACACTGCACGCAGTCCGAGCCGCTGCCATACCACACACAATACTTGTGCGTACAGGTATACTTGTGCGTACAGTGTGGGCGAGCCTGTACGCAGCTGCAAGCTGCGGGCGGGGAGTGGTGCACAGCGTTCGCAAGATGTGAGCTGATCAATGGGGCTGCATTTCGCAGCGGTGTTGCGCAAAGCACCATACTATTTCTGAAGGCAGAATTTCGATTTCTATATCGGCGACCAACGGCTTGGTCAAGGCTAGGGTTGATGGGAAGGTCAGACAGCCGGGGCCACAGAAATCCTCGGATGGATGAACCCAGGCACGCTAAGCCATCGGGGGTTAAGTCCCTGTTCAGTCAACTTTTCTTTCCTAAAGACCGTGTAACTCTCGTGGAGAAAAAGGTCACCGTACACTTCCGGGCACCTCCGCGCCGCCTGCTATAGGAGATTAACACGTGCCCAATTTTAAATGCATTATTATTAGATAATGAAGAAAGCCTCTTTCCAACTAAAAACCCAGGTTTATGGATTAAGTATATTAAAAATATAAGAATGAGCCAAAAAAACCTACAAAAAAATGAGAAAACGACAGAAAAAACAAATAAATATAACCTGACCTTCATCTTCCGGCTGTAAGTACAGTATTGCGAATACGGCCCGACTGTGGTACGCGACGTGAGCATTACTACTTGTATCGCGCCGAAGTTGGTGTGGTTCGCATTCGGGCAAGAAAAGCGCCTTGTACTATACTGTACATGTGGATACCGTACATGTAAACAAAATAATACAAAATCAAAACACAAACGTGAAAACGTTTGTATTTTAATATTTTATTCCTAAATGACTATTCTAATAGTTTAAACTGCTTCAATCGGCGCGATACAAAATATTTTAACAAAAACGTTTGCCGCTCCACGCTTTACCTCCTATCCGAGGAGCCCGGACGTCAGGAATCTCGCGGGAAAACGTACATTCTCCAGGCCAACTTACACGGTCTATTTCTGTGACTTCAATCCAGATAGCCATGTTTGCCTTTTTCTGCCCAAGATTCTGAGTTCACCGATTTTTTTTCCAAATGAATCGGACCATCCGTTGCCGAGTTACTTTACGTTTCACAAGAAGTTGTTAATTTGAAAGACTGTTTTCATGAGATCATATTTGTATTAACTTGAAAGCTTTCAAAAATTTCCTCTGAGCAAACTTTTGTCAGGTGTTTGACGGACAAAATATTTGTCTAAATGTTCGTGCAAGAAATAATACCGCACGGTGACGTCAAAAATTTGTTTAGGGCGGAGAAAAGATTTTGACAATTTGTTTCCATTTGAACTGCAAATAAATAGCCAGCATTCCATGCGGGGGTCAGTTTGTTTGGCGACCTTGCGTAACCAAATAATTCCATTGAGGCCTGTCTGCGGTTTGTTCTCATCAGCTACCAGGCCATTGTTTGACTGCAGCGGCGTGGGAGTTTGTTCTTTGATACGCTGGTCGTTCGAACTCCTTCCTTGTTATAGCCCCATGGCCTGACATTGGTTTGATTCCATTGCGTTGAAAGGAGCGCGTTGAACAGTGACAATGATCAAGAACAAACCCTTCGACAAGTAATGGCCTCTGACAGTATACAGAGACTGAATAAAAATAGAACGCAGTGGCTGTTGTTACGGCAGTCGTCCGTGTGGTTCCCTCACTTCAAAGTATTCGTCAGCATTGCAGGCTGGTTGAACCAGACTATTTGTTGACAGTCTGGTTCCAAGAGCTGAACACCTTGACAAAATACCGTTAAGTCAGGGAACCATACGGACGACTGCCGTAACAACAGCCACTGCGAAAATCGAAAAATGACTACTTACTCGCTTGCGAAACTGGAGTGCACGAATCGATGAAGGTTCAGGCACTATTTTGGAAAGTCGCACTTGCAGTTGAAGGTCACACTGTCCATGGAGCTGTGCTTTTAGGAGAAGCGAAGCGGGAACGACGGCCCAGTCTTTGGTCCGTCAAGTCCAGTAATTCCTGGCGATAGTCAACGTCCTCAAACATGTTGGCCAAAGGACCACGCTTGATCAGTCGGGGGGAGCACATCGAAATTGCAGCCTTCGTCTCATCAGTTCATTCTGTCTTTCACTTTCCGAACGAAAAAACACCATCCGACAAATCGTTGTACTGTCGATGTCCACGAAAGGGTCCCATCAGTGCAACTCCGAACCATTATCCATGTGGCTTGGCTCGGCTGCTCAGGACAAAGCCACATTCTCCCGGAATGCCAAGTTATGTTGCAGGGGCAGAAGACCGTGCAACGCACCGCAACTCACCATTCTACTTCTTAACAGTGGCGGCATACTAGGCACATTTGGTTTCGTTGAGTTGGATGACGAAAGAAAATAGGTCCAAAGAGTCGCATTCCAATAATAGCGTAAAGCTCTATTGGCCACACTACATTCCCTTGCATAGTTATTCAGTCAGGCGTGCTAGTATAAGAACGAGTGCATACAAGGCGTGCCAACTTCATGTCCTTTCTGCTGCCGGGTAACCACATACGTTACGTTCAGCTCTCCAAAAAAAGGCCAGAAACGGCCCTATCCGCGGATCCCATGCTATAATAAAATCTTGAATACAAAATTGTATGTGTCCTCTTGAGTCATTCAATTCGTTGAATGCTGCATTTTCCCGGAACTAATGAAGCAATTTTTCACTATTTTTCTCGAGACTCGGTTGGCGAATTGAGCTGAAATTTCACAGGTGTGCTATTTATGTTGCATATATATTATATGCATATGTTGCATCAGACAACGTATGGATGCTATTCTTTGATCTCGACCAATGTTGTGTTATCCCTTTAAACCAACCTAAACCCAAAACACATCAAACCAGCCTTACTAGAGCACTTGTGAGTTATGAGCTGGCTGGCTGGACTAACCTCTTGATCCTTAAATTGCCGGAGAACAGTGCAGTAAGACCTGGTTCTGTTTCCTTTTTTCCTTTCTTTTTTCCTCCGGCAGGGCTTAGTTCCTCACATGGGTTTCCAGCCATGTGTGCTTCCTCCACCTCATCTTGTGTTTATAATTATTTATATTAAGAATCCTTTGTTTTTTTTTAATCATTTGATTGGACTAATTTGGAACTCTCCAAAGCAGGGAGACCTGAATTAGCCATTGTTCGCTATTGCACAATATTTATAAACAAAATGATAAATAAAAAAAAACACTACATCTATTAGTGGAAGTTCATATCTTAAACAGCTTTGCTAGGTATTATGTGGTTTCAAATTGTAGTGAATTTTTTGGAGAAAATCTGGACTTTTTAGAGAGCTAACTTGTTTCAATTTCTAAAGTCAGACCTTCGATGTAGTCGGAGTTGAGAACTCAATTTGTTCATGGTCCATGCTCTTTGTCTATTGAGGCGGGTTTTTGTTTTTTCCATGCGCAGAGTTCTGTTTTAGACGAGCCCACGGCCGATTTCTTCAAGGGGGACCGATGTAGTCGGAGTTGAGAACTCAATTTGTTCATGGTCCATGCTCCTTGTCTATTGAGGCGGGTTTTTGTTTTTTCCATGCGCAGAGTTCTGTTTTAGACGAGCCCACGGCCGATTTCTTCAAGGGGGACCGATGTAGTCGGAGTTGAGAACTCAATTTGTTCATGGTCCATGCTCTTTGTCTATTGAGGCGGGTTTTTGTTTTTTCCAAGCGCAGAGTTCTGTTTTAGACGAGCCCACGGCCGATTTCTTCAAGGGGGACCGATGTAGTCGGAGTTGAGAACTCAATTTGTTCATGGTCCATGCTCTTTGTCTATTGAGGCGGGTTTTTGTTTTTTCGATGCGCAGAGTTCGGTTTTAGACGAGCCCACGGCCGATTTCTTCAAGGGGGACGTGCAGAACCTGCTGCTGATAGCCGACTGCTTGATGGCGGCCGTCTTCTCGCTGGGTGCCGGTCTCTTCCTGGGCTTCGTCATCATCGCGGTGGCAACGCGCTGCCGGGCAAGGAACCGACGTAAAGCGGTGAGACGCCAGCAGGCTAGGCCCGCGTAGTTTCATTCTACACCGCAGTCATGGGATTTTCGCCGTAGTCGTGCAAATGCGCGCTTGAAAAGAGACCACATGTAGTGCTGCGTTATGAGATCAGCCAGTTGGGATTTCTTGTGAAGGGGCGGAATGTGACTAGGTGTTGTTGTAGTTGTAGTTTGACACACCCATGTAAGGCCTCTTGTCAAAAAGATCATCGGTTGGGTATCAGATGATTTGACCCGTCCGATAGCCATCGTGTATTTTTCACCCCAGAGTCCAGTACAATCGGCTTTCTACCGGGGGGAAATTGTATCGGTCGGATGAATTCAACCGGCACTCAACCGATGATCTTTTTGACAAGAGACCCAAGATGTCTTGTTAATTGCAAGTCTCTAACTGCTGTTAATAATGTCCACCTGCACTGGCTGATCTAGTAACGCAGGGCTGGTCTCTTTTCAAGCGCGAATTTCCACTGCCACACCAACAAACCCATGGCTGCGGTGTAAACAAGATACGCCGCCCGGCCCATGCGATGGTGCGGCCATTACTGGGGGCCATTGGCGCACTGACCTGGGCCCAATTTCACAGGGGCAGCACGCTCAAGCAAGGAACTCCCTGAAATGTTTCACTCGGTTAAAAGCAGGAGTCGCGGGTTCGAATCCCGCCTGAGCTGCCTGATTTTTTCTTCAGATGTAGGGCAAAGCACTTGGCATTCAGAGCTTGTTACGTCGAGCAGGGCAAACTCTCATTAAATTATATTCTCCTCGACGCAAACACCATGTTAGGTCTATATCTAAAACAAGATTGTGAACCACATTTCACGCGATGCTTATTGGACATGGAGTCGGGTGATGGGTGAGTGAATGGATGACTCTGTGAATGGACGGACAGACAAACGGACGGACGGACGGACGGACGGACGGACGGGTGGATACAGCGATGAATGCAAAACAGCGATCAATAATTGCTTTACATAAAAAAGTATACAGTGAAGATAAGACTTTAGCAAGTCTACGCTATCGTACTCATGCCACAAATCCTCATCGAAGTGAACAGGACTCCGAGATAAATAACAGGACCGACATATGACGATCAACCACCGTCGTTCAGCCATGCTGACACCCGGTAAATTGTGTGGGGACTATACAAGGACGTGTTTTGTAAACCAGCGTGGATTAGGTTTAGGGCGTTACGGTTAGGGTTACGGTTACGGTTAGAGTTAAAGTTTGGGTTGGGTTAGCGTTAGTGATAGGCTGTTTTCGAAATGAAGGCTTAGGCTCGGGCTCAGGCTTCGTCTCCGTCTGACCAAACCTGAAAATCCAGGTCGTGGTTTGTTTCCGATTTTGAAGGTTTGCTGAATACAGAGTATTCACCAAGAACCTAGGGCCAAACGCTTGCTTTTAGATGCCTGTGATATTACAACGAGTAAGATAAATATGACCAAAGCCTAAGCCCGAGCCTAAACCTTCATTTCGAAAACGGCCATAGAGTTTGGATTAGGATTAGGATTAGGGTTAGGTTTAGGATTAGGGTCGTTAGAGTTAGGGTTAGGGTTAAGGTTAGGGTTGTTTCGTGCTTGTGCCTGTAACAACCTCGGAAATGAATGAATGAATGAATGAATGAATGGTGGGAGGCCTCAGCAAAACCTGGCTTTGCACATGCGCACTTAATAGCTTAGCCACGGTGGTTAAGTGTCATACGTCGTGACGCATAATGATATGCCTCGGACTTCGCTCGGGTGCAATAATGCACTCATTGGTTTTCTTTGGCAGCTGGACCAGCGAGTGCTGAAAGTGGAGGAACACACCGCCAAAGCTGACGTCATTGCCTCGGTCAAGTACGACCATCAATACCAAGAGTTGGAGCCACGGGCAGCCGGGGACAAAGACCAGTCCCGTTCGGAGCACTGATGGGCTTTCAGCACGCTGAATGGGGCCGGCCATCTTGGTCCGATACCCCGTGTCCCCAGTGGCAAAACGCACTGATTTCTAGGCCATATAGGGAGAGGATATCAGACTGTTCTGCCTGTAAATAACACTGTTAATCAACACCCATTTCTTTGTCGTAGCAAAGGTTACCAAAGTAATTGTGAACACCAGTTATAAACTGCAGTAATTTGTCATATAGGGGGAAAATGGTACCACGGGTGGATTTCACAAAGCATTACGATGCATCATAACTCAACTTCCGATGGATTGACCATCGCAAGTTGTGATGTACCGTATGGTTTATGCACATCACTCACCATCTTGCGATTGATCGCAAGTTACGGTGAGTTTGGTGAATTGAAATCGACTGCAGACTACATGCATGTTTGCAGCACTGGGTAGCATCACCGATATCTATAATCACGGCGCCGTTGGGAGGTTGAAGGTCAAATAACGTTGAAGAATTTCAATGAAAAAAAATAGATGTTATTTCATATCTTTGTACCATAAGATAATCAATGACTGTGTACAGAATCTGAGCACAAAGAAGTATAGGCACTATCGCTTTAATCAGAAGAGAAAAAAATTGCCCCGCCAAATTACGAAAAGTCGAAAAGACGTTAACTCTACTCACAATAAAAGTGATGTTTCGATATTAGCAGGAAATTTGTCAAAGGCAGAAAGCCTCAAAGAGCCAGAAAGCCTTCTGTCCTTGAGAAAGGTCCTGCTGGGATCGAAACGTCAGGCCCTCCTAATTTTTGACTTCCGCTTTCTGGTCAATCTAGTCAGTAAGCAATTTGCACATTTTTTTTCATATTACTGTAATAAAACAATATGATTGGACACAAACCGTTTGAACTTGATAACCCGACTTTTTATTATCAAAACCAACGAATAACTTCATGTACAACCGAATCATTTTTTACAGTATGTCTAGAGTGACTACTTTTCGTGTAGCCCCGAAATATTCCATATTTTTTTCAAACACATGAATAGCTCTGTCCTTTTTCTCAATGTCGCTACAAAGAACAAAAAACAGTCATTTGTTAAGTTTCTAATAACAACTTGATTTTGTTTTCCTTTAGTTTATGAGCCCACGAGATTACACACGTTTGCCATGCTCGAGCACATGCAAGTTAACGTAAAAAACACAGAGAGAACGAAGACGCGCTGAAATAAATTAGTAGTGATTTGCATTCTGCAATCATTATCACGGATCAAGGCCCCAAAACAAACATAACACGATTTGTGAGGTATACAGTACTACAAAAAAATCTATTCGAATCGAACATTATACATTTCTTAAAAACGAAATTGATTTCATTGCATTGTTTTCCCATCACTAGAGCAACATAACACCTTTCCCTGCAACACTTTCTTCTCTTCGAAACAAATGCCGAACTAGAACGGGAAAACCATCAACTGGAACGCCTGTCTATTTACATCGGGATCATTTAAAAACAACATTACTTGCTTGCGGTCGGTTTAAAAAAAAGGGTGACTGGCCTTGTGACTGGCTTTGTGTGTATGTGCGGGGGATAGTATAGGGAGCTTGGTACTTGTGGTACGGTTAGGTGCGTTGCATGGGATCGAGCTGGGCTAGCTACCGATGGTATAGGTTCGAATCCAGCCAGAGCCATCTGAATCGTAGTTGAGGCATCCTTGGGTGCGGAGCGAATGGTATCTCTGAGGGTTCACTGACAAAAGTGAAGGGCCCCCAAAAAACAACCAATGTTAGGTGAAAATCGTTTCCCCAAAAAAACACTTAGAACCGGTACTTCTCAGCAATGTCTGAGAGCTCGTGACTGATTTGTCCTTTGCAATCCGCCAGTGGGGAAATCTACTGACCAATAGTGTTCACAGAGGTGATAATCTGGACAACGGCTGTCCAAATGAAGATTCGAGATGCAGGTTGAAAATCGCCGCGGGTAGGATTGGTTCGCTAATATAGATAACAGCCTGCTATTAACTTCACTAACGAAACCAACCCAGCTTCATTCAATAAGATACGACAACTGGTACTCGACGTACCCAGTCAGTATGAGATTCTAACACGTCTAAACCAGCCAACACAAATGAACGGCCATAACGTTCCTCGCTCTTGGGCTCAGTCGTTCAATTTCACCAAACACTCCGATACGTTGTGGCTCAACACACGACCGCTTACATGGCTGTGCTTGAGTTTCAACATTTGCAAGCAAAGAAAAGTTCGATAAGGATGGCCCGTATTGGGGACCAATGCAAAACGTTCCTGCATGGCCCGCAATTGGTATATATCCGTGGATTCGGCTACATCTAGCCATTTTACCTCGACTTTGGTCACCAGATAATTGTGCGGAATCGGATGAATTTCTCACCTAAATCCCAATTCCCCGAAGTTTCCCAAGAATAAACGAACTTTCAGTGGACAATCAAGTACAAGTTCTACAAATGCCATGATACACAACTATTCACAACGTCTATGGCATAGTTTGCTTGTTTGTCTTTTCAGGCGAAAAATTGCTTGCTATTTTTTTTTGTCAGAAAGACATGATAAATCAACGGGACGAAGAAACATCCAACTTCATTTAGCAATTAAAAAAAACATGAATCAATAAGTCATCCTTTAGCAAGTGGCGCAGATAATAGTACACTATTTACAATATATGGCAGATTTCGGGGATCGTTATAAATTCTTTTGGGAAAGGAACTAAGAATTTAGTGTCAAATGTGTTAGGTGCATATTCCGTCTTTTCAAAGCCCCCCCCCCCCTTCAAACACACACCAATAAATAGCCCACGAATACACAGCTATATAAACGTAAAGCGTGGGAATCCGCACACACAATCCATCCATGCTACGAAGTATGAACACCTTTAAAAACTGGCGGTTAGGCTGGAGAGAGAGAAAAAGAAGACTTTCTTTTGTTACAATTCAATTGCGTTTCGTAAAATTTCACGGACAAAACAAATCCGGCTGAACGACGATAAACTGACGTATCCTTTGCAAGGTTTGGTGCTGGGTTGAAGTAGTCCTTTAAATCGGGCCCCTATTTTGTTCATAAACTAGATTTGGGGGGGGGGGGGCACGAGGTCTAGCTTCCTCGAGTCCTGAATTGTATTTTTGCCCCTGACCAACAAAGGAGCTGATCTTACCAATAATCTGTTGGTTTGTGGGATGGATGCGTTCGAGTTCAACGTGCTAGCCAGATATGGAAGCCAAAAGCCAAAACCAAAGCCTTAGTCTGAGCCAGGATTTATATAAAAAAAGGGCGATCATCAAGTGAAAAATTGTGTCACTTTGTGTCACTTTGTGTCACTTTGTGTCACTTTGTATCACTTCGTGTCACTTTGTATCACTTTGTATCACTTTGTGTTACTTTGTGTCACTTTGGCAATTGTCGAGCTCCCTCTCTCTCCTCACAAGATGAATTTTTTTCGAGGAGGGTCAAATCACCATGGCCAACTTTTACCGACTCCTAAGCATAATACAAAGGTTGATGGTCACTGTATGGCCATTGGTCAGTCTCGTTTATCACTGTGAAAGTTAAATGATGAGATTGGATCTTGTTTTCCCCCTGTTTTTTTAACCCCAAACCAAAATGGCAAATCAATTACCTTGTACATGATAAACGTGGAAACGTCAATGTATGACTGTGAAAATTAAATAATGGTTTGGTTCTCTCTTCTTTTTTAAAATGCAACAAATTGTGATGTTGTCAAGGACAACATAGGCCCTTATTGAAGACGGGTACCAATTGCAATTATGCACTGTTTCCCCATAAGGGTTTAGCCACTGGTTACCAGTGAAGCTCTGCATGAATAAAAATGAAGCAACCAATCCTTAGTCTTCCCTTCGGACAAAAGTTTGCAATAGATGGATAAAGAGGCCAAGAAAAATCACACATTATTTCCAGTTTTCTTCAACCAAATTCTGTCCATGCGTTTGGCAAAATCAGAGAGATCTAACCCCTTTCTACATCAGTCCATTGTGAAGGCACCATTTTTGTTTTCCAAAAAAGAAATTTAAAAAATAAAAATGCAAAAAAAACACCACCCCACGAAATAATAAAATGCCAAAAAAGAAACCCCCAAAATAAAATACCACTCTACATGTACCTCCGTCTCACACATGCGTTTCCCAAACCATAAAACAGTCTAAGATAAACTATTTACACATTAGGGGGAAACAAGTTCAGGGCTTTAACCCGACAAAGTTTAAACTAAGATTTAATTCACGGTTACTGTTAAAAAAAAAAAAACTTTAAAAGCTCATCAACAAAATACAAATATTATAAATGTCAAACCATTTTAACTATACACAGGAATGTACAAGGAGTTGAAATTTGCTATTGTGGTATCATTTTGGTTCTGATATTTTGTTCTTCCAAATTTTGAAGCAGAGATGATTTGAATCCATTCTGACTTCAGCACTCTACTGACTCCTACTTTTTCTACTGGAGAAACAACTATTATTCTCAACATTTACCTAGGATGGCAGTTAATATTGTCTGCATCATCCGTTGGCTGATTCAACAAAGTTGCCCGTGAGAATCATTCACTTTTTTTTCTCTCTATCTGACAGGTTTCTCGCCAAATTTATAGATTTTTTTTTAGGAGATTGGGTATACTATTCACAGTATGTACAAGCACAAACTTTGGTGATGTCATTCACCTCTCCGAATCCCACCTCTTGAGGGTGCCCTTCATACACCAAATATGGTGGTGCAGAAACTCATTGTGACAGTTTGGTGGACGCAGACTCGGGAAAAAAAAAACAGTGTTGCAAAAAATGCAAACGAATGAGACAAAATTGCACGGGACGGGATCATAAGGCAAAACTTCATGGGTCTTTTCAATTCAATTTCAACAAATTTCAAAAATTTCAAAAGAGAAAGGTCCTGCTAGGATTGAAACGTCCGGCCATCCAAATTTTTGACATTTGCATTTTGCTCATTTTAGTCAGGAAACAGCTTGCAACATTTTTGCACATTAATCTAATTGAGAACATTGTTATGAATATATCACTGTGATCTCTCTTTTACTTTTACAAAAATCACAGAAAAATTGAGGGGAGTGTGATTTGAACACAAGTTTGTGAAGTTCACGTTGCCAGCGCTCTTCCCAAATAGTCCACTGCCGTCGCTGGCTGCTACCTTTGCTAGGGTGGGCAGGGCGCCAGTCAGAAGCGTTAGACCTCTGGGATGCATCGATCTCAAACGGCCGCTCATTGAGAGTCAGATTACTGGGGCGGGGCCCAGGAACAAAGCGTGGGCATCGCTCCAGCTGCAAGACAACTCAGAGAACCGGGGATTCCAGAGACCTCGGGATCGTTGCCAGGGTTCGGGCTCACTCAGCTGCCCAATTAGGTGTCGCCCAGGATCCCCAAGAGAAAGAATTCAGAGAGGGGGGAGGGGAGCAGGATGGGACGGGGGTAGCTGCTTACTTCAAATCGGCACCGCAAAGATCCTTTTTGAAATTTCCCACAACCATTTTCTTCTGTCCTCAATATTTGCGCCGTCGATTGCTACGACGAATCTGCCCAAATAAAAAAAAAAGGGAATTTGATTATGAGTAAGCATCATTCAGTGAAATGTACATGTGAAGTGTACATTGGCAGGAATCATTTAAGGCAATGTCCTGTACAAAAAATGAACCTCTCCTTGCTTTTGGACACTATTTTCCATCAAGTTGGCTTGAAGTCCATTTGTATGCATCATAGACCAATTAGAGGATGCAATGACGCAATGGCCCATATGGTGTGCCTGTTCACAGTCATAGCTACAGTATGGATGCAATGACCCTATTCAGCTTGTACACAATGGGCCATTCAGTGCACCCATTCACAGTCACAGCTGTGGATGCAATGACCCTATTCAGCTTGTACACAGTGGGCCATTCAGTGCAGCCATTCACAGTCACAGCTGTGGATGCAATGACCCTATTCAGCTTGTACACTGTAGGCCATTCAGTGCAGCCATTCACAGTCACAGCTGTGGATGCAATGACCCTATTCAGCCAGTATCCAAGAGCCCATTCAGTGTACCCCGATGCTCAAATACACCAGACAGAAATAAGCCTTGCCTTTCCACCACAGCCAGGAAGTGTTAACCTTTCATCAGAAAATCTGGGCAAGTGTTCTATCTTGGTTCTTTTTTTTCTTCAAACGGGCAAAAAGAGGCCACACTAAGCCAGGGGGGGTCGGCACGGTGACGTGTCGCCACGGAGATCCCAGACTCACATTGAGGGAGGACGCAGCCTTGGTCTGGGGGCTGCGCTTGGCTCCGGCCACCTCAATGGCACGCACAAGCGCCCTCTCTTGACGGCTGGGCCGTCCCATCGTCTCGCTGCTGTCCTCATCGCTGGTGGAGACGCCATTCACCCCAGGGGTGCCAACCCTAGGACCAGCTTTCCTTCTGCATGGAAAAACAAAAACAAAAACAAAATTGGAACAAATATCGTCAAAAGACAAAACCAGTTTGATCTCTTACACTTATTAATACAATCACTGCTGCATTTGTTACACTGTTATCCTTATACAGCAACAGCGGAAATGAACCTAAAAGTGATTCCACAGCGTTACCCAAAGCATGTAGTTTCATTGTGCACAGTATAAATATTACAACGCTTGAACCAGAGGGCAGTATACCATTGCACCATTAGCAAGAGAAATCTTGGGCATAGCACCGTGCCGTGGGTAAGTGTGTCCTGAGAATTCTCAGGCTTGGCCGTGGTGTTAAGAAAGCCAAGAAAAGCTGATTGGACTAGAATTTGAACACAGGCCTATGGTTTAACGTAACAGTGGCTCTACCACCACAATTTTATAGCCCATCAAAGGACTATTTGGTGTAAATGAACAGTAGTAAGTCATGAACAAATTGCACAGACACCACACACACATAATCTCTATTGAATCTGTGTGGTTCTCAGATTGTGCGGCCGTAGTGCAGTTCTGACTGTGAGGCTTCAAGTTTGTGCCATTCTGACAAGAGCTGAGGGAATCACTCTGTTCTTCTCACAAGAAAACACGTTCAGACGGGTGCACTTCAGCCTAGATAGCGATAGCGCACAAGCTAGAACTGAACTTCAAACCCTCTGATATCTCCTCTGTATGCAGAGCAATCAGTAATGATCATTAGCCAACTTGATAGCCTAATCATTTGGACTGTGTCCATGTACTGGAACCACAGACCACCTACATGTACAGTGCGTTCAAATTCTTTAGAAATTATTTTAGTGGCCGATCGGGGCGGGCGATTATGAACCACAAAATCTGTTTACACTTACATGTAGTGGCCTCATGCCTTCAATTCTTATACCACACATCCACTAAATCGGGGGTTTTGCTCAAAAAGAGAATATAATCCTTTCAGAATAGAAGAGCGAAAAACAAGAAATGAAAGAAATGGATGCCCCCCCCCCCCCCAACACTCCAAAAAAAAATAAAAAATTGAAATCTCTTTGATTTGTCCAACTTTTCCCAAGAGCAACATCTTCCCCTTCACAAATGGGAACATAAGTCTCAAATCCTTGACGTAAGCGGATTGAAGCGAGCTAAGGCGATTAAGGAAAAGGGGATTCCAAGATAAGGTAGGCCTGGGGGGCATCCTAAGCCAAAGAAAGCTGGCTGAAAGAGAGAGAGCAAAGCGACAGAGAGGAAATAGACGCACACAAGAAAAAAAAAATCCTAATCGGATTTCTGACCCTCAGTCGGACGTCTTTAATTAATGATGGAACATGGCACTTAGATAGATAATGATACCACCATCAAAGAGCCACTTTTTTTGGGGGGGGGCAGACCTTATAAACCTGACCTGACGAATCAGACACAATTTCCCCCAACCTTCGGGATTTTGGCAACAGACAAATTCCTCATTACCGTGTATTTTCATTCAAAATATATTTATCAGAATGCAAGAGGAACAAAGCGGGAGATGTGCTCCTGACTGATCATCCCGCGGCAAACGGAATCCTGGCCGACAAAGTTGCCCCTGCCCTCCCTGCATGCAAGGACTCTTGGATGACAAGGCTCTCACTAGACGAGCTATTGATCAAGTTCCACGGAGAAAGTTTGTGGTCACCTACCATGCAGCCTATTGATGATGATATAACCTTGTGCATCATTATTGGTCATGATATAAAAGCTGTGCTCTCTTTTGACATTCAAACAGCGCTATATGTGCAGATTAACCCTTTCTTCCCTACAGAGAGATCTCAAGGCTCAGACCTATAGAACGCTGTGGATTTCTTACAATAGGATAAATAGGTTTGCGGTGACACCATGTAAATTATCTTTTGTGAGTGGTTCTGAAAAGAATCGGAGGAGAACCACACTTACTCACAAAAGAGAATTTACATGGTGTCACCGCAAACCTATTTATCTTGCTATTCTCACCATGCAAACCTTCAAATCTCGTTCTTACACCAGGCAGTGTCAATATTACTTCAGTATAGGGTTTGACCTTTGCACAGCACTTCAGTACCGAGAGGGTTAATCATTATCATTATTATTCATTATCCTGACTCTGCTAAGGGTTATCATTACAATGGCCGGGACTCACAGGTTGAAATTCAGCGTGGTCTGTCTGAGTTTCTTGGGAGGCGAGGGATCGGGGCTGGCCAGGGATTTGTCCCCGGAGCCGTCCACCTCAGAGGCCTTCCTTTTGCCCCTCGGCCTGTGCTGCTCATCCTCCTCCTCCTCCTCCTCAGAGGACGGGGAGGAGGCTGTCGTCCTTGTCGTCGCCGGCGGCGTGGCCGTGGTCCCCCGTTTCCGCGGCGAAGGCTTGGCCGGCGCCCGGCGCTTCTGGAAGGTGGTCAGCGGTCCGGCCAGGACAGATTTGCGGGGGGAGTAGCGGACCGGGGAGGCCTGGGGGGAGGAGAGGGGCGGGCGCTGGGGCCTGGGCCGCCCCGACTGGCTCAGTCTGCTATTCAGGCTGTCCCGTCTCACTGTGGTCCTGCCGCAGAGAGGAACAGAGAAGCCGTTCACAAAATTGGAGGACGACCAGGGGGTATCCCTGCCCCCCTGGTCGCCTTTGCCTGACTGCGGTGGCATATAATAGTGATTAGATGTATGGGTCAAGCAGGCAGGTTGCTCAGTTGTAACCACACAACAAGCAGGGTCATTTACTTGAACACTGCCAAGGAATCTAACACTGGGTGGACAGTACTCCACAGGGAGAAACTAGTAATTAAACCATTAATGAATGAAATTAATGAAATAATCAATGAATGAAAGATGGGCTTTCGTAGCTACAGCTAACTTCATCAGGTGCACTCGCGAAATAGCTGTAGCTACGGAAGCCCGTGTTTCAGTTTGGGTTGGTAATCACTACAGGTAGTTAGTCATGTAAGGCATTTTGATGGTGCTTGTCAACTAACATGGCTGAAAAGATCAAGGAATCTACTGCACACATTGACAGGCAGGCCACTTTCAATTACAGATTATACTCATTAATTCACACTTGACGTGTACTGTCCTAAATGTCAGGTAAGACAAACCCTTATTGAAATGCACTCTCCTCAATACAAAAATCAAATGTACATAATCGGGGACTGCTTCAAGCAAGAGGGGCCGGGCAAAGGATAACACTGGTCACTCACCTCTTAGGAGGCGACATGAGGGCGCCGTTGCTGATCTTGGCGGGGGCTACTTTCCTGGGTGAGGCTTTCCTGGCCTGACCTCGGCCGGGACTCGCGGGCGAGGAGGAGGAAGAGGAGGACCCCATCTTCTGGCCGCCTCTCCGGGCCAAGGCCAGCGACTTCTTGACCGGCGAGGGTCCTGGCTTCTTCACCGGGCTGGCGGCCAGCTTCTTGACGGGACTGGTGGCCTTGGCGCTGCCGGCCGGCGCTTTCCGCGTCCTGGTGGCCGAGCTGGGGCCGGGCTTCCTGGCCGCCGGCCGGCCAGGACTGGAGGCGGCCGTCGCGGCCGCCCGCAGCTTCTTGACGGCCAGCGTCTTGGCCCGGGCCGCCTTGGCCTGGGCCACTTTGGTCTGGGCTGTCCTGACGGCCGGACTGGCCTTGGCCTTGGCCTTGGTGTTAGCCTTGGCATTGGTCTTGGCCTTGGGCTTGGGGCCTGGCTTGTTGCGGGCTCTCTTGGCCGGTGAGGCCGGTGACTGGCCGGCCGACCGCTTCCGGGACGGCTTGCCGCCGGCGGTGACGCCCGACTCGGTGGAAGACACGGACGAGGACGGTGATGAGGAGGAGGCAGAGGAGGAGCCGGCCGAGGTGGACTTGCTCCTGGTCAGAAACCGCTTGATAGGCGTCTGGATTGTCCGCTTCCTCGGTGAGGAGGAAGTCGTCGAGCTGTTGGCGTGATTCTCCGCCAGAGCGCTGCCTCTGGTCCGCGTCGAGCTTTTCCTGAAAAAACAAACCCACCAGTGAGTATAACCAACAGGTTCAACTGGCTCCAGACAGGGATCAAAATTCCAGCGTCGCTCTATTGTGACCACACCACGGCTGTCTGCAGCTTTTTCGTGCACAATTGAGAGCAATGACGCTCAAATATTACAGCGATATACAAAAATGTTGCAAACTGCTTACTGACTGAGATTTGCATTTTGGTAATTTTAGTCAGTAAGCAGTTTGCAAAATGTGTGTATATATCACTTCAGGCTTCGATATCATTAGTTTCTTGAAAAAATGACCCATTTCCACCGTGCTGGAACCAAACCAAGCTTTGTGCTCATAACATTAAAGCCTTGACTAATGCATAACCATGCGCAGCATAGATGGACAAAACTTGCCAGGCGCAAAACTTCTTTAGGGCTGAGGTGAAGAACAATAGTTCCAGTCTGGTGGGATTATCTTGAGACTAGACCCGCTGTCCAACACTCTCTTCTTTCACCCCCCAATAGCAAAGTGGAAAATTCTCCGATGAGGGAGAAAAGAGGGAAGGTCTCACCTCTCCCTGCCGTTGAGCTTGGACGAGCCACTGCTGGCCACTGAGTCGGTCCGAGTCGAGCGCCGGCCGCTGGCCAGGGCCGGCTGGTTCTCGTCGCCGCGGGGCGTCTTGGCCGGCGAGGCGGCCGGTGAGGCGGGGCTAGGGGGCGTGGCTCCCTCCGCCTTGGCCGCCCTCCGGCCCGCCCTCACGCCCTTCTGGGGCGGCGTCTCCAGCAGCTTATCCGTCAGGCTCTTCTTCTGGAGACACCGACAGAAGGCGAGCGGTCCGAAGAAACAAAAAGAAACGATACAAGTTTAAATGGGCATGGCCTTGACCATGGTTTTGTTTGACGTTTTTTTTTTAACATCTCTTTCCCCCTTCTTTCGACGAAACAAGCTTCCGAGTGAAACAATTTTTTAGAGGTGAGGTTCAGGGTTTAGGTTGGAGTTGGTAATGGGGTTAAGGGGTACAGGTTAATGTTTTGGCAATGTTCAGGGTTTAGGTTGAGTGTGTTTTTTTACAAATGAGGTTAGGGGGTTGGGGTTGGGGTTGGGGTTGGGGTTTGGGGTTGGGGCTGGGGTTGGGGTTGGGGTTGGGGTTGGGGTTGGGGCTGGGGTTGGGGTTGGGGCTGGGGTTGGGGTTGGGGTTGGGGTTGGGGTTGGGGCTGGGGTTGGGGCTGGGGTTGGGGTTTGGGGTTGGGGTTGGGGTTGGGGTTGGGGTCAGGGGTTGGGGCTGGGGTTGGGGTTGGGGTTGGGGTTGGGGTTGGGGTTGGGGTTGGGGTTGGGGAAGGGAATTGCGTTGAGGTCGGGGAAGGGAGTACGGGCCGGAAAGGGTTAAATTAGGTGGTAAGGATTAATGTTGCAGTAGGAGGTTGGGGTTTAGGTCAGCTTTGGGACTGAGATTGTGGTTGGGGGTTGGAGTAAGGGGTTAGTAAGTTGGTAAGTATTGGGGCTGGAATTTGGTGTAAGGGTTTGGATTTGGACTGGCGTTGAGGTTAGTCATTTTGGGTTGGAGTTGGGTGTTGGGGTTTGGTCAGGAAACAAGACAGAAAGATGGAATTGGACCAGGGGTCAGAATGAGGTGTGGGGGGTAAATGATACAAGTCATGGTTGGGGTTGGTGTTAAAGTTAGTCAGGGGTGGGTTGGAAGTGAGAGGAGAGCCTGGCGTCTCCCTGAGGAGAAGGAGAAGGAGAAGGGGGGGCCAACCCACCTTGGTCTCCTGCTGAGTGAACTCCTCCTGGAGTTTCTTAGGCAGCACACACTCCGTGTTCATCAGGGGCTTGCGGGGCTTGACAAAGAGCTGCCTGGGGAGCAGTGGCTTGACCGGGTGCTCCTTCTGGGTGAAGGCCTGGGTCTTGGTCATCAGAAGGCCCAGGGCAATGTCACAGACGGCATACAGCTTCTGCAAGCCAAGAACAAATGTGACCCGGCACAGTGTCATGAGGAATTTCCCATCAAAACACTTTTCAAGTAAACAACGCCTTAAAGTCAAAGTATCTTCTCAATTCGATTAAAAATCATTTTCTTTTTTTCGGAAAGTTTATGTATTGGAGGAAATTTTGACTCCCAAGTTGAGCTCAATCTCAGCCTCATGGCATGCCCCCCTCCTCCAGTCCGCCCACAGCTGGCCTATCAGCTGTACAGTAAAAAAAACACTAATATTAAACCACTTAAAATGTGCTAAAAACAATTTCAGAGTGTTGTTCAGTAAAAAAAACACTAATATTAAACCACTTAAAATGTGCTAAAAACAATTTCAGAGCGTTGTACAGTAAAAACACCAAGAATTTAAACTACAGTGAAATGCATAGAACAATCATTAACACGGATAAATTTACAAAATGTCATTTACAAACATCCAAACTACAGTAGAATGAAAAATACGTACTATTGTTCAAAAATGAAGCAAACTGCTTATTGACTTTTCAAAAGACAGACATGTGCAAATCTCACAACAATTCCGGAGGACCCTGCCTTTCTTGATTCTAGTAGGCCCTCCTCCCTCAAGAGCTCTTACCCTGTTGATGCTCCGGTCCTCTGGCTTCTGGGCATCCTTCATCTGCTTAATGGTCTCAATGAGTTTGCGTAGGAAGCTGCAGTTCTCGCTCTTGGTGACCAAAGGTTCCAGGATGAACCACATGCACCTGGGTGAGGAAGAGAGATAGAGAGCAGTGAATGCGTGCTTCCCCTGCACCAACGCGAAATAGCGCTCAACACCAGAATACAACTGCCCCACAAAGATCTGCACAAATCAATGAATGTCCAAAGCTTTTGTGCACAAGCAAACAGCTCTATGTTCGATAAGGTTTGCATGGTGGACATACTGAGTGGAAGGTTTGCGGTGACACCATGTAGCACATCTCTTATGAGACAAGAGTGTGGCTCTGAAAAGAGCCGGTAACTCAACACATATTGCTTTATGCACTAATGGCCTGATGCTAAGCGCACCAACCAATATCCTACTGTTTCACACCCAAACCACAGGCCTTATGCTTTGAGCACTATCCAAATGGTCTGATGCTTTGTGCACAAAGTAATGAGCTTATGCTTCGTACACAAACTAATGGTCCGATGTTTCGTGCACAAACCAATGGGGTCATGCATTGTGCACAAACCAATGGGGTGATGCTTTGTGCACAAACCAAGGCCAAATGCTCTGTACACAAACTAATGGCCTGATGTTTTGTGCACAAACCAATGGGCTCATGCATCGTGCACAAACCAATGGGGTTATGCTTTGTGCACAAACCAAGGCCAAATGCTTTGTACAAAAACTAATGGCCTAATGTTTTGTGTACAGGCGACCAAATGCTTTGGGCAAAAAACAAATGGCATTGATTTCCTTCTCCCACGCAAGCCACTCACTCTCTGGTGTCTCTCAGTCCTTCCATGTCTTTCAGGTTGGAGAAGTCAGGGTCATGGGCCAGCAGATGAACAGTGTATGGGATGACATACTCTGGCAGGAGAGTCAGCAGGTGAGCTGTAAGATCAAGGACAGACAAATTAGGGCTGCAAGTCCTAACCAGTTTAACCGGTTAACTCAACATTTGGGTGATTAACAAGTTAACTCACTGCTTGGGTGGTTAACTGGTTAACTCACCGTTTGGGTGGTTAACCGGTTAACTCACTGTTTGGGTGGTTAACCGGTTAACTCACCGTTTGGGTGGTTAACCGGTTAACTCACCATATGGGCGATTAACCGGTTAACTCACCATTTGGGTGATTAACAAGTTAACTCACTGCTTGGGTGGTTAACTGGTTAACTCACCGTTTGGGTGGTTAACCGGTTAACTCACTGTTTGGGTGGTTAACCGGTTAACTCACCGTTTGGGTGGTTAACCGGTTAACTCACCGTTTGGGTGGTTAACCGGTTAACTCACCATATGGGCGATTAACCGGTTAACTCACCATTTGGGCGGTTAACTGGATAACTGACAATTTGGGCGGTTAGCCGGTTAACTGACCATTTGGCTGGTTAACCGTTTACGGTTTTCCGGTTCGGTTCGGTTAACTGATTGATTGAAATTCTACTTTGCCATTTTTGGTGCATCAAAAGGAAAGCCCTAGACAGAGAAGCAAAATACTGCCATTCAAAGCAATCCCTGGTTATCTCTCTCCACACATCCCTCCCCTCTCTCTCTCACCGTTCTCCACCGTGTGCTGCTTGAGGTACTCCCGCCGGTTCTGGATGTTCTTGAGAAGGTACTGCTTGGCATTGGCCCGGCTCTCCTTGACGGGGTCCTTGGTGCAGAGACTGAAGATGGCCATGTAGCTCAGGGGCAGGCGAAGGCAGTTCAGCGCCTTGTTCAGTTTGCGGGCAAACAGCTCCCTCACCTGGTAGCACTCGTCCTGCACAGGGGTACGACACAAAGAGGTCCAGCTCATCTAGGGAGGGAAAGGGGGCCGGTACACGGATCTCCGGCCGCTAGGCAGGGCTTTACTTCCACACTGGCCCACTGGCCCTCGAGCCAGGACAACAGGAAAATCAGGATTTCACAAAGCCTTACGTGCCATAGCTGCCAACCTATCTTAAAGGAAATTAGGAAAACTTTGCCTAAAGAAGAGGAATCACAGAGCAAACTACATAGGAAAACATGTGTGTTTCCAAGCCAAAAATTGGAATCTGCTGTCAAGAGCTTGTAAAAAGTGATAAATTTTCACCCAAAAAAGGGGAATGATTCCTCCAAAATAGGAATGGTTGGTAGCTATGCGGTGTATGGTAACTCAACCCACGCTATGAGCAAGTGGGGGAAACATTCACAGTGGTGGGAGAAATGTTAACCCAAGTCAGCATGAGGTTCCAAACAACGGTGACAAGGGTGGAAACAAATTCTCACAAATTCAGAGAGACTGACGTTTGGATCCCAGCAAGACCTTTCTCAAGGCACAGATAGCTCCTAATAGAATCAAAATGTCAGGCCCTCTAGATTCAAGGAATCTGTCATTGTGGTCATTTGAGTCACCCTGCAACTTTTGCAATGATTTTTAAGTTGCTCTGCGCAGGGATGAAAGTGACCGACGAAGTCACTTCCTGAAAATTACCGAAGGCCAATAAATTGTGCGACTGCGAGTGAGCGCTTACGTGACCGAGAGACGCGATTGCGAGATTCACAGCAGCAGTGCAGACACCCTTCAATTTTTAGGTTTAAGGTATTTTAGTTTTTTTTAAATTGAGCAGTTTGAGACGCCATTTTGATGTAAAAGCAAATAAAAAATAAAAATTGATAATAAAAAAATAATTTAAAAAATTTGAAAAATATTAAACAATCACGTCATTTCCGAAAAAAAATAAAAATCACGCCAATTCCGGAAATAAAAAAAAAATCACGGCAATTCCGGAAATCAAAAAAAAAATCACGCCAATTCCGGAGATCAAAAAAAAAAACACACCAATTCCGGATATAAAAAAAAAATCACGCCAATTCCGAAAAAAAAAAAAAATCACGCCAGTTCCGGAAAAATCAAAAAAAAAATCACGGCAATTCCGGAAATCAATAAAAAAATATCACGCAATTTCCGGAAATCCGGAAGCTTCCGGAAGTCTTAAATTCCTTGCTGTAGATCATGGCCAATACGGAGTTACAGACCACTCTATGAGAGCTTACGACAAGGAGGCACAACAATGGAAAAAAAATGACAGCGCACGACTGCAGCACTCACGTTGATCATGAGGGCCAGGTGCTGAAAGTTCTCAATGGAGATGAGCTCCTGGTAGACGGGAACCTGCGCTAGCTTCAGCATGGAGCAGGCCGCTGCTAGCCTCAGGCGTGACATGTCCGCTTTGCTGCAGAGAGAAGAGAGAATGCACTCATTACTTCTCAAGAAAGAGAGAAAGAGAGACTGTTTGGTCACAGCATGAGACGAAACTGCATGGAAAAAGACGATCATTCGGAGAAAAGTGGAGGGCGAAAGGCAGAGAGAACGACCAGCAACATCGTGGGTTTCAAGATATCGATAGATTGACTCTTGTCAGAGCCACGCACTCCTTAGAAAGACATGAGACGACAGGACTGAGTTGCTCGGCTGCAATCAATCTGGCAGCTGATAGGGAAGGTTGACGCGATCCGTATCTCACAGAGCTCGAATTTCAGAAAAAAATGCACTAGACAACAGGTCTAATAACTGAAGACATTTACTAGACCTGAACTATTTTCACGAGACCTGTGCCATCAATAAGAAAACAAAAACAAATTTTGCACGCCATGAAAGGGATTCCAGGAGGAAATGCTGTTGACTTGTCAAATGAATGTCAAATGATTTAAAGAAATCTACCACAATATAGTAATAATATTCAAACATACCAATAAATCGGACCCCAACTGTTATATTTGAGTGGCATTTTTTCATGGTGCAATAAAAAAAAACACTAGACCGACGCTGAAATCACTAGACTCGGTCCACGGTCTAGTGGATATTTCAAGGCCTGATCTCAGTGCACCCCAAGTGACTAGTTAGAGTATAACACAATAGAAATAAACAGCATGTCAATACAACTTGCAGGCTTGCAACTTGCACTTGCCCCAAAAAAGAGGAAATGCAAATCTTAACGAGACTTTAGTGGATTTTTGTTTAATTTTCAATGGCAGACCTAAGAAGTGAAAAAAGAGGAAATCAGCTGATCCGAGGAAAAGTTGCATGCCTGAACTTGGTCCAGCAATCTTCGGTATTGTCTGCAAACTGTTCCTCTCCGCCCTTTGCAAGGACCGAGACCGGACCGGCCCTACCCACCTGGTGACTTTTCTCTCCATCAGGTCGCCCTCGTTCTTGATCATGGTCATGAGGAGGCGGATGGTGGAGACACAGGGGGAGGTGTCCGGGTTGCCGCGCAGTCCCTCCAGCCAGTGAACCAGGAGCTTCATGGCCGCAATCTGAGGGCAAGAAACCGAGCCAGGCAAGAATGAATCACGTCGACGGCATGCTAGGAGCATCCTCACACTCATCATCCTCCTCCTCCTCCTCTTTCACCTTGTCTTCCTCCTCCTTCACTTCATCCTCCTCCACCTCCATTTCCTATCTCGTCCTCGTCAAACTCCTCTCCCTCCACCATCTTTCCCCCACTTATCTTCCACCGTCTCTTGCCTTGTCATCCTTTTTATGGGGACAACACATAATTCAAATCTAATATTTCTTCATCTCTTCTTCCCCTGCTTGTCCTCCACCTCCTCCTCCAACTCCTCCTATTCCTTCACCTCCTTCAACTCCTCCACCTTCTCCACCTCCTCCACCTCGTACACATCCTCCAATTCCTCTACCTCCTCCTCCAACTCCTCCACCTCCAACACTTCCTCCTATTCCGCCACCTCCTCCACTTCCTCTTCTCTTTCTCCATCCCCTTCCCTCTACAAAAAAACCCTTCCTGCTCTATCTGTCCTTCGCATTGACCTACTTCCTTGATTTTAACCTCATTGACCCCTAATCACCCATAATCACCTCATCGTCGATACATTGCCAATCAGATAACAGGTTAATGAAACCTTCACTAAACTGATCTCATATTAAAAAAGGTCTGACTGTGCTAATTCATTGTGGTTTTGCAGAAACACCATGTAAAGTGTCTCATTAAGGGAGATATGAAGTTCTTAGAACTGGTGAGTATGAACTCTACATTGCAATACTCTTCTACGACTATGTTTCAGATATTCATTATTTCTCCTGATGACGGACAGAGTATACACTACCCAAAACACCAAGTTACCGGCTCTTTTAAAAGCCATAAACTTTATCTCAAGAGATGATATAGTGTCACTGCATACCTCCCACTTGGTATTCCCACCTTGCAAAGCTTTGAATCTTCTGTAACTTTCAGAAAGGTCCTGCTAGGATCGAAACGTGAGGCCCTCTATCCTTTGACATTGATGTATTGCAGGTCATTTTGGTCACTGAGCAGTTTGCAACAGTTTTTGCATTAACTTCTGAAACTTTAGAAATGAAGGGGTTGTTCATCGCGGTGGTGCAGATAAGTGGAAAGGGTGATCAAAGTCACGCAATGTGTCGTTGCTGGTGGCGACGTCGCCACCAGCAACGTCGCCACCAGCAACGACACATCGCGTGACTTCTGAAACTTTGTTCATCAATAAATTGATTATTTTTAATTGTTGATTTTTTTGGGGTGATTTTTTGTTTTTATGGGGGGGATTTTTATATATTTTTTCCCCTTTTTTTATTTCTTATTTATTAATTTAATTTTTTGTATTAATTAATTAATTTATTATTATTATATTTTTTTTTTTTTTTTTTTTTTTTTTTGGGGGGGGGGTTGTTGAAAGGGAACCCACCTTGGCCAGTGCTTCCTCCCCGACCTGGTTGTCATGGCACCAAATACCCCTAGCAGTGGTAGCCTCCGTCTGGTCCTGCATCAGTAGTCCCTTGACCACGCTGCTGGCAATGGCCGGCTTCATGGCCAGGCAGAAGGGCTCCGGCCCCAGGCGGGCCATCTCCCCCACCGCAGTCAGCGCCGTCAGGTGGTGCTCATGGTCCAGGTTCAGGCACCTCTGCAGAGACTGTGTGGAGGAGAGGTGAGGCACGAGGGGGAGGGGAGACAGGGCACCAGACGCCGTTATAAATGAATGGTCTTTGAAAGATACATAGGCCCTTTAGGAATCCACAGAACAGGCTTGGGCTCAGGCTTTGTCTCCGTCTCACCAAACCTCAAGATCCAGGTTGTTGCATGTTTGTTGCCAAATTTGAAGGTTTGTTCGCTTGATAAGTACAGAGTATTCACCAAGAAACTGGGGCCAAACGCTTGTTTCTAGATTCCAGCCACGTTATAACAGGTAAGAGAAATGTGACCCGGGGTGGATTTCACAAAGCCTTACGATGCATCGTATCTCAACTTCCGATGGATAACCCATCGTAAGTTGTGATATGTCGTATGGTTTCTGTGCATCACTCATTGACTTGCGATTGATCGTAAGTTACGATGGGTTTGATGAAATCGACTGCCGGAAGCCTAAGCCCGAGCCTGAGCCTTCATTTTGTAAACAGCCATAGGCTCGGTCCAAAGGAATCGGCTATGGCTTCAGTTCGCAAATGAGTCTAAGGATCACACTAGCCACATGCTAGGAGCTAGACCTACAATTTACACAGGATCCTCTGGTAGCCACAGGCTAGGAGCTAGAGCTACAGTTTACACAGGAACCTATGGAAGCCACAACCTAGCAGGAACAGCTACAGTTTACACAGGATCCTATGGAAGCCACAAGCTACAATGTAGCAGCCAATTCCAATTGACATCCCATTGACATGTGTGTCACTTATAGCCAATGGCTAATGACCAAGGCAAGCCCTTACACAGCTGGAAAGCACTTCTGCATGGGAAGTGAAACCTTGTCTCCGGCAATCTTTCTGATCCAATAGACCCCGAACCCGTCCATCATGACGTCACTACACCAGAGGCAGGAACCAGAGGCAGGAACCAGAGACCTTCTACCCATATGCGGCTGTGGTGCATGCAATGATGGACTATGAGGAGGATCTTCTCACCTCGTACAGTTGCTGGAAGACAGGCAGCTTGTCCTTGCTCAGGATCACGTTCAGACAGCGCACGGCGTGCTTGGCCTGGGACGGGATCCCGGTCTTGGCTTTGGTCAACAGAATGGGCAGCAGGCACCTACCACAACAAACACAAAACAGTCGTCCAAGGCCTTTACTTAAGCACACTTCAATGACCAAGATAGGAGTTAAAGCTTTTGCAAGGTGGAAGTACCAAGTTTCATTCAGAAGTACTGTTTTCATTCAGATGCAAACCAATATCAGTTGACAACCCAGGTAAAGTGAGAAGCACACAAACTTAATACAGTGTGTTGCTTTGGGATTTGGGTGGTATTTTTTTAATATTGAAAAATGCAAGCCAATAAAATCAATGAAAAATTGACTGAGAACTTTTGAATAAATTGAAAAAAAATGGAAAAGAACACTCTAAAGCCCATTTTACACGAGAGCTGTAAACAGGGGTCCCTTGCGAAGAAATCACATCGATGTCAAGAACACACAGATACCTTGTCGTGTAAAAAATGGAAAAGAACACTCTAACTGCACTGGGATTTGAACCCGATTTTTGCGAACCAGCGCTTTTCCCATCTGAGCTATCCAGCCCTACAAAGGTGGCCTCCCGCACAGTCAACTAGTCTTAGAAAACAATTGTGAGAGTTAAAAAAGGAAGAATCCGCCGCTGGACACCTACGAGGCCATGTTGGGGAAGTCTTCCTTCAGATTCTGGCCCGTGTGGATGAAGATCTGCAGAGCAACGTCAGAGACCGTGTCATCCTCATGCCTCAGCATGGAGATGAGAAGAGCCAGGGAAGCCTCGCTCCTGAAGGCACTTGGGAAGACGGGCGCCAGAGTCTGTGGGAGGGGGAACAAACGGAACAATGTTAAACCCCCAAAAAGGTGTTTCTTAAAGCCACCCTAAACAAAATCTAAAGCCACTACACGTACCTGGTGGTTGCAGTCAGTCTAATAAAATTGATTGATTAATAACAAAAATTACAGGTTTTTTTTTTTTTTTTTTTTTTCAGTCTTGAAAAGATGAGCAGAGTACACTGTTCGAAACGTCAAGTTCCTCCGGTTCTTTTCAGAACCACACTTACTCACAAAAGAGAATTTACATGGTGTCTCCGCACACCTATTTATCCAGGTTTTTTTAAAACAATGTTGAGTCAGGAAATAGTTGACAACCCAGGTACAGTGAAGGAAAAAAAAAAAAACCTAAAGCCACTACACGTACCTGGTGGTTGCAGTCAGTCTAATAAAATTGATTGATTAATGAAATATATATTTTACAGGTTTTTTTTAAACAATGTTGAGTCAGGAAATAGTTGACAACCCAGGTACAGTGAAGGAAAAAAAAAACAAAAAAAAAAACCTAAAGCCACTACAGGTACCTGGTGGTTATATTCTGTCTAATAAAATTGATTGATTAATAAAATATATATTTCACAGGTTTTTTTTTTACTAATGTTGAGTCAGGAAATAGTGAAAAACCGCTTCATTTGTTTCGGGAAAATGCAGCATTCAACAAATGGTTGCGAAAAATCGTTTAGATCTAGAGGGTGAGACGTAAACCATTTCTTTCATCCTTTCTCCAAAAATACAGCATTTTTGACAGAAATATTTCAGTGAGAGGTTTCTACTATAACCGTCTTACCAACTGTATAAGTTTCATGTAAATCTGTGACCATTTCTGCTTTTTCAATCTTACCAATGTTGTGTAGGGGCTTTAAGCATCTCTATGGAATAGGGCGCCGGTCTGAGCACACGGCCCCAGACAGGGCCAGGAGCGGAGGCGCCAAACCTACCTGCAGGAGCTTCAGGCCGCGAACCTCGGCCGTCTCGTCCACCTTCTCCTCAAAGGGCGGGGCCAGGCCCTCTACGTGATCGGCCACGATGGCCACCAGCTCCTTGATGGCGGCCGCATCGATGACCAGCGGAGCGATGCGCTCCATCAACGTGCGGAGGGTCTCGTACAGCGGGGTAGGCTGGCTAGGGTTGCCAAACTTCTTCATCACCTCACCCTACCGCACATAAGTTGGGGGAAGGGTGTTAGGGGGTGGGAGTTGGGGGGAGGGGGTTGGGGGGGAGGGAGTTGGGGGGAGGGAGTTGGGGGGGATAGAGTGAGAGGGAGAGTCAGGACTGGTTTCATTGAGCTGACCTTGGGTGACACATTTGGCTTTTAACGAGGCCGTGTTGGGCTGCCTGGTATCGGACCCATTGGGTTTCTGAGGCTAGACATGTACCAGACGCCCATTCACAGACATGACACTGGGTGTGGATACATAATCAGCTTGCACAAAACGAGCCATTCACAGACACTGCTGTGGATGCAATGACCCTTTTCAGCTTCCACATAATGACCCATTCACAGACCATGCTGTGGATGCAATGACCCTTTTCAGCTTCCACATAATGACCCATTCATAGACACTGCTGTGGATGCAATGACCCTTTTCAGCTTCCACATAATGACCCATTCACAGACACTGCTGTGGATGCAATGACCCTTTTCAGCTTCCACATAATGACCCATTCATAGACACTGCTGTGGATGCAATGACCCTTTTCAGCTTCCACATAATGACCCATTTACAGACACTGCTGTGGATGCAATTACTCTTTCCAGCATCCACATAATGAGTCATTCACAGACACTGCTGTGGATGGAATGACCCTTTTCAGCTTCCACAAAATGACCCATTCACAGACCATGATGTGGATACAAATGACTCTTTTCAGCTTCTACACAAATGGGTCATTCACAGACAACGCTACGGATACAAGGACCCCATTATTTTTGTCCACCATGAGTAGTAATCAAATCAAGGAGAGCCAACCACTGTCTAAACGGTTGCATCCAAAATTGCAGGCAGATTTGATTCTGGTTGAGTTTCCATCCTTCCATCCTTCCCCGAGTGCGGACAGAACTCTGGACAGCACTCACCACAGACTGGGCTGCCCGCCGGCAGGTCACCTTGGGGTCGACGACCTTCTCCATGGCGGCCCTGGCCTTCAGGTCCTCCTCCAGGACGGAGGCCAGCTTCTTCAGGTGTTCCACAGCCTTGGTGGGCTCAGGGAGGTTCTCTACAAAACCAAACAGAGGGAGGGGGAGGGGGGGAGGACAAGAAACAATGTGAACATGAGAGAAGGGATGGACTTGTAGTAGGCAAGCCTCGGGCTAGTAAATTGAGTTGTTTTGCTAGCCCGCAGCAAGTTTTACTAGCCCTGTATAATTGAATTTAACACAAGGTTATTAGGTCAAGTAAAACAAATCTTTGCCACCACACCGCTGCCTACTTTTTACTAGTCCACCGGGCTAGCAAAGTTGGTCATTTTACTAGCCCGCAGCTGTTTTTACTAGACAATGACCGTCGGGCTAGTGCTAAGGTCGAGCCCTGATAGGGTTCCTGCATCTTCACAAGAAATACATTCCCTGACTTGGTGTGAGTGTGAGTAGAGGGGACTGACTTACTGGAGATGGAGACAAGCTTGGGATGGATGAGTTTGGACCTCTCCGCTTTGTCCTTCTTGTAGACCTCCATGAGTTCCCGCACATGGGTCCTCACAACATGCTGGTTCTTCATCATCTCAATCAGTGCCCTGCCAAACACAAGAAGGTGAAAGAAACACGCTATTCACTGGATATATAGAAACATCAACACAACCAATGAAAAGAACAGAACAGGTTATTAACTGTAGATACTCAATACAATAGAAGGCCACTGACTGGAGATACTTGTACAACAAACAACCAGGTAAACATTGACTGGAGATATACACACAACAAACAAACAGAAGGATATTGACTAAAGATACTCATACAACAAACACAAGAATATTGACTGGAGATACAACAAACAAACACAAGGATATTGACTGGAGATACAACAAACAAACAAAAGGATATTGACTGGAGTACTCATAAAACAAACAAACACAAGGATATTGACTGGAGATACAACAAACAAACACAAGGATATTGACTGGAGATACAACAAACAAACACAAGGATATTGACTGGAGATACAACAAACAAACACAAGGATAATGACTGGAGATACTTGTACAACAAACAAACACAAGGATAATGACTGGAGATACTTGTACAACAAACAAACACAAGGATAATGACTGGAGATACTTGTACAACAAACAAACACAAGGATAATGACTGAAGATACTCATTCAAAAAAAAGGGATATTTACTGGAGATATGTACAGTAAACAAAATGAAAAGGAGATGGCAAATGGAGATAAACATTCACAAAAGCAACCCCCCCCAAAAAAAAGGTAGCCTCCAATGAAAGTACACAGCGAGCTAATCCCGATTGAGTGGTGGGCAATCGAGGTTCAGTGGACTTACTTGACAGCATGGCGGTCCACTGTGGCAAAGAGGTGCAGCAATGCCTTCATACGCTGCTTGACCTCCAAGGTGTATGGGACCAGGGTCATGGAGAAAATCCGCTCCACCAGAAGCCTGATGAGAGATCAGTGCATATCATTCAGAGACTGTAAGCTCTGACCCTCAAGTCGCTACTCGCTGGCCCACCAGATAATGGCCAATGACCTTTTGGCAAATCAAAACTAGAGCAAACAGCAAGGCTGGGATTTGAACTGAGTTATCATCTAGACCATGCGCTGCCCAGCAATAAACTCTTCCCACATCGTTTACCCCTAAAACTGTCGAGGGCATGACGTTCCAATCCCAGGAGGACCTTTCTCGAAGGCTTTCTCCGTCTTTGAGAAAGGTCTCGCATCAAGTCCTCTGGACTTTGCTTCTGGGTCAGCTGAAGTCCGGAAGCTGTTTGCAAGCACGTGACCATCTTAGTGGTAGAGTGGTCAAGAGATCCACACTAGAAAGCACGGGGTAGCAGGGATCCCAATCCCACTTAAGCTGCCCGGATTTTCTTTTCAAGGTGCCATCGGGCAAAGCACTGATCATGCGTTGCTAGTCATGCGTCAAGTAGTACAGACCATCATTGAATTGCAACATTTGTCTATCACTCTCCATTGTTTCGCCTTCATTCAAGCGGCGTAACCAGTTGGTGTGCAGGGATTCTGGCACCAAACCCTAGCTGGGTGTCTCTCCAGCAGTCCCTCTACAGGCCTACCCTACCCACCTGTCATCAATGATGGGCTGGTAGTACATGTGCAGGACTTTGTCCTTGATCCAGGTCAGGCGCTTACGCTCTGCCGCAGACAACTCCTCGCTGTTGTACCACTTCTTGTAGATGTGGGCCAAGCCTAGCACTGCCTCCTTCCGTATCTTCCACTAGAAAGACCCAACAGAAAGTTGTATAAAACACATCTTCATAATTGTGTAGGTATTAAACCGCAACATCTGCAAACCATATTCAAACCTGGCAGTTGGCAGAGTAAGCAGTCAGGTCTGAGTTCTTTGAGAAGGGTTCTGCTAGGATCAAAACATCAGGCTTTCCACTAGTTACAGCCTGCAATTTTAACATCAAATGTAGTCAAACAAACAAAGGAAAACCAACTGGAAACTTTTGCACAAATTGAAAAATAGACAAACATATTGAAAAATAGGAAAACTTTGAAACTTTGACTGGACCGGGACTTGAAACCGAGACCACTGGATTAACGTACCAGCGCTCTTCCATCTGAGCTATCCAGCCCTTAGATGGTTGCCTTTCCTAAACAGTCCAGTAGTCTTTGCCGGGGTGGGAGCGCCAAGCAATTCTACCATTTACAGCCGTATATCTCCAGGGATCACACCCCCTGCTTTCATTCAGATTCAAACAACCAATTGTTGTAAACCTGGATACAGCAGCTTGGGGACCACACACAGTGGATGCAGCTTTTTCAATTCAAGTCAAACAAACGAAGGGAAAACCTGACTTTTCATTTTTCCATTTTCAAAATTTGGACATCATAAACCTGCAAGAAAGAAGCTCCAGACAGCCGGTCCAGTGCAGTCAGACACTACACAAGACCATAGCTGCCAACCTATCTTATAGGAAATTAGGAGTACTTCTGCTAAAAAAGAGGAAATACAGAACAAACTACATAGAAACACATGTGTATTTCCAAGCAAAAGATGCATTTCCAAACCAAAAATCGGAATCTGCTGTCAAGAGCTTGTATAAATTCTTACCACAAGAGGTATGATTCCTCCAAAATGGGAATGGTTGGCAGATATGAAAGACCGATGTATAAATTACTAGACTCGGTACAAGGTCTAGCAGATGTAAAGACTGCCTGCCACCCCAACCTCAAACAGGGAAAGGCTCCCGGCCGACCCATCCTCCTCTCCTTCCCCCTCCCCACCTTCTTGTCCAGGGTCCGGTCTTTGATCAGCGTCAGCATCTCGTCGCTGATGTTGGTGATGTCCTTCTTGGCTGTGCTGGCCATTGCAGAGACCACTTCCTGGCGCACGCCTTCGTCCGTGTCGTGGACGCGAGCACGGAGCTTCTCTGCAGACCAAATCAAATAACGACAGAACCGGAAGGGAATCAGTGAGGATGCACCGTGTGGTTGAGGCTCTTCCAGGAAGACGGTGTGGTCTTGAAAAGATTAAGACCCTTTTCCAAAATCCGGCTTAAGCTCAAGCTCCAGCTTTGCCTCTGGTTCTGTCATCCGTTTCAAAAAGTACAAGACATTCATTTCTGAATGTTATACTGCATTTTGATAAAAAAATCCAAAGCTTTCACTTCAAAAAAGAACTCCAACCTGTGTTTTCATCTTTTGGATAACAGAGATGAGGCCGGAGCCGAAGCCTAAGACGGGTTCTGGAAAAAGGGCCCAGGTGAGATTCTGAACCAAAACATTGTCATCGATTAAGCTGTGAGGGTTTACACATGGTGGGAGCACAATGTGGAAAGCTTGTGGTCACACCACGATAGTCATCCCTTTCGGGGAAGGGGTAATGGCTCTGAAAAGAGCCAGTTACTCAATGCTTGTGACAGTGTGTACTCTTCCCTGCTGATACCAGACAGCAAGATTCTAACTATCACTGGTGCTTGTATGCCCTGTGGAGAGCGCTGGAGAATATTAAGGATTCTGCCCATTGAGCAATGCAGGAGTGGATGCCAAGGTTAGAGGAGACCCAGGAGGCAGACTAAGTATATACCTCTTCTTGGCAGAGATCAACCAGCCTGTGCATCTGCAAACCTTACTCATTGACTATGTCCACAAGGCAACGTCTCTAAAGTACCTCTGCGAAGTATTACATATTATTTTGGTAATTACTCTGATTGAGAGCGACAGGACGGAGATGAGGGGTTGCCATGGTTACCTATGATGTCGCTGATGAGGTAGGAGTGATGCATGATGAAGTCCTTGACAAACTTGACGCACTCTGTCCGTATGCTGATACTGATGTCACTGAACCTGTGGGATTCAAGCGTAGAGGCCAGAACATTGATAAATCTCCAATCATTCCTGGGGTTGTTCTCAACATTTCATCAATATCCCCATGCCTCCGGTTGACAGTTTCAATCCTTCCCTTTGATCTCACCCCAGTCTGTCTACCAACTTTCCTCCTTTTTTCTGTCATCCTCCACGTTCCTATCTGTTTTTGTCCTGGTCATTTTGCCTTTGAAAATGGTACAACAAGTTTGTCAGATTTGCCAATTAGGTCAAATAATCTTAAAATTTAGTGGGCCTGATGTTCCGATCCTAGCAGGACCTTTCTCAAAGGCAGAGAGATCGAAACGTCAGGCCCACTAAATTTTAAGATTTACATTTTGGTAATTTTAGTCAGTAAGCAGTTTGCAACATTTTTGTATATCACCTTGGGTCAAATAATGTGTTTTCCCATTCTAAAAACCAAACATTGGCTGTGTTTATTTCTACTTACCGTCCGAGAAAACAGTTCCACAGGGCTTTGTTCTGAGAGGCCAAGTCCGAGTCCTTGTTGGAAAACATCCGGCCTAGAAGCTTGGTGACGGCCAGTCTTTCTCTCTCGTCATTACTCTGCAACAAGGACAGGTGGATTAGGGGTGAGGGCTGAGTGTGGTTTGTTTTCACATATGGGCGGGAAGGGAATCAATACAATCTACTGGTTCGCCGGGGAAGCTGTGGTCAAGCAAAGCAGAGGCCAATTTCACAGAGCCTCATAAAGCCCCTACACAACATTGGTCGAGGTCAAAGAATAGCATCCATACGTTGTCTGATCCAACATGTGCATGAAATAGCACACCTGTGAACATTTCAGCTCAATCCGCCAACCGAGTCTCGAGAAAAAAGTGAAAACCGCTTCATTTGTTTCATGAAAATGCAGCATTCAACGCCGTACAATTCCGAAAAATAGTTTAGATCTCTTTTACTCATTTCTCCCAAAATACAACATTTTAGGCAGAAATATTTCAGTGCAAGGCTTCTACTATAACCATCTTCAAACTGTATAAGTTTCATGTAAATCTGTGAACATTTCTGTTTGTCGGTCTTACCAATGTTGTTTAGGGGCTTTAAGCCCCCAAATTTGCTAAACAATTTAAATGAAATCAAAACCACGCTCAACAAAATCAGTAATCAATTACATCGAGTAGGGCAAACTCTCACTGAATTACATTCTCATTGCAAAAATCATATTATATCAAGAAAATCAGGTTGCAAGATTCACTTCCAGATTTGAACCAGCAACTCCTGCTTTCTATTGCAGACGTCTTAACCACTTGACCACCGAGCTGGTCGAGGTCGTGTTGCAGATACGAATAATGTATAGCAGTGGGTACCATGTTGGATCATAGATATAACATGATGTTTACATCGAGGAGAATGTAATTCAATGAGGGTTTACCCTGCTCAACGTAATAAGCACTAAGTACTAAGTGATTTGCCAGATGCCTGATGACAAAAATTCAGGCAGCTCGGGCGGGATTCGAACCCGCGGCTCTTGCTTTCTAGTGCAGGCAGCAGGTGCCACGTTCAATCGTATTTTAGAGCCAGTGAACATTAACTTCAATCAACAGCCTATAGAAGTAGACATTCAACTGATCATTTATAAGGGAAGCACTTCAATGAGTCCATTACCTTGAGTTTAAACTCTAGCTGGGGCAGCACGGAGAGGAGCAAGGTGCTGGAGATGGTGTTCAGCTGGTAGATAAGCTCGTAGGTGTGACCGGCTAGCTCTGTCTCCGTCGTCTTGCCCAGGATCAGCACGTTGTTGAAGAACTGAACAAAAGGAGGGCAGAGAAAGGGGAGCGAACACAAGATATCTAGTCAGCATTGGTCTACCAAGAGCCTCCATGGTCTTCCATTTGCATTGAAGGCTTGTTGATAGCATCTGGTCAATCGTCTGTCCAGATGTTGAATTCACAAAAGCCTTACGATGCATTATACCTCAACTTACAATTGATAAGTTGCCAGTTAGCAGTCGGCTACATTTCTGTATAAGGAGTAGGGCAGGAGAGAGAAGCAAGATGTGTGGCTGACTGCCTAGATGGAGGGCATTTACAAAGGACTGTCAGAGGCTGTGTATTAGAAGTGCAGTCGCGAGCTGTCAGTCGTGACAGGATCTAACGAACAACTGAGTCAGCTAGCAGTCGGCTACATTTAGGAGTAGGGCAGGAGAGAGAGAGAGCCAGGATGTGTGGCTTACTGCCTGGATGGAGGGCATTTGCAAAGGACCGTCAGAGGCTGTGTATTGTCAGTGCAGTCGTGAGCTGTCAGTCGTGACAGGATCGAATGAACAACTGAGTCAGCCAGCAGTCGGCTACATTTAGGAGTTTGGCAGAAGAGAGAAGCAAGATGTGTGGCTTACTGCCTGGATGGAGGGCATTTACAAAGGATTGTTAGAGGTGGCATATTGTCAGTGCAGTCACGAGCTGTCAGTCGTGACAGGATCAAACCAACAACTGAGTCAGCCAGCAGTCAGCTACATTTAGGAGTAGGGCAGGAGAGAGAGAGAGCCAGGATGTGTGGCTGACTGCCTGGATGGAGGGCATTTACAAAGGATTGTCAGAGGTAGCGTATTGTCAGTGCAGTCGTGAGCTGTCAGCCGTGACAGGATCTAATGAACAACTGAGTCAGCTAGAAGTCGTCTACATTTAAGAGTAGGGCAGGGGAGAGAAGCAAGACGTGTGGCTTACTGCCTGGATGGAGGGCATTTACAAAGGACTGTCAGAGGTAGCGTATTGTCAGTGCAGTCACGAGCTGTCAGTCGTGACAGGATCTAATGAACAACTGAGTCAGCTAGCAGTCGGCTACATTTAGGAGTAGGGCAGGAGAGAGAGAGAGTCAGGATGTGTGGCTTACTGCCTGGATGGAGGGCATTTACAAAGGACTGTCAGAGGTAGCGTATTGTCAGTGCAGTCACGAGCTGTCAGCCGTGACAGGATCGAACGAACAACTGAGTCAGCTAGCAGTCGGCTACATTTAGGAGTAGGGCAGGAGAGAGAGTCAGGATGTGTGGCTTACTGCCTGGATGGAGGGCATTTACAAAGGACTGTCAGAGGTAGCGTATTGTCAGTGCAGTCACGAGCTGTCAGTCGTGACAGGATTGAACGAACAACTGAGTCAGCTAGCAGTCGGCTACATTTAGGAGTAGGGCAGGAGAGAGAGAGAGCCAGGATGTGTGGCTTACAGCCTAGATGGAGGGCATTTACAAAGGATTGTCAGAGGTAGCGTATTGTCAGTGCAGTCGTGAGCTGTCAGTCGTGACAGGATCTAATGAACAACTGAGTCAGCTAGCAGTCACATTTAGGAGTAGGGCAGGAGAGAGAAGCAAGACGTGTGGCTTACTGCCTGGATGGAGGGTATTTGCAAAGGACTGTCAGAGGTAGCGTATTGTCAGTGCAGTCGTGAGCTGTCAGTCGTGACAGGATCGAATGAAAAACTGAGTCAGCTAGCAGTCGGCTACATTTAGCAGGCATGCAACTGTTGAATTGTAAAAGAGGAAAATGACCGAATGAAACTGCGAGCGCGAAGCACGAAGCCCTGGGTTTGGGGCCCGCTTAAGGGTCCCCGAAAATGTTGGATTCTAGATGCTCTGTGGTGCATTCTGAGCAGTTTTTGACCACTTATGACTTTAAGCTGAGTGACAGATTTTAACCTTTTTCAAGGCATACACCCAGAATTTTATTTTGTTTTAATTAATGTTTTTGGGGGGGGGTTTTTAAGGATTTTATTTTTTTTTACGGCCGTACTTAAAAAAAAAAAAAAATCCGCAGATCTGCAGAAAAGTTGCATGCCTGATTTAGGAGTAGGACAGGACAGAGAGAGGCAAGGTGTGTGGCTTACTGCCTGGATGGAGGGCTCGATGCTGGTGGCAGTGCGCTTGACCAGCTCCTTGGCCATCTGGAAGGCGTGGGGGTTCTCCGCCTTCTTGGACTCCAGCAGGTTGGCTAGGATCAGCTCCAGGAGGTCGGCGGGCACGGCGTCGTTCTCGCTGATCAGCGGACACATGATGTCCAGCATGAAGGTGCGCACCTTGGGCGTGTGGCTATCGCTAGAGGGGAGGCCGAGGGGAAGGGGGGGGGCATTGATGAAAGTGAATGAGCAGCAAAAAGACCACTGCAGAGCCAGTAGGCACTATCTGACAATGTACAAAACTAGCCCCAAGCGCAAAAGCTTGTTCAGGGTCAAAGTCTAGTCAGGTCTGGCAAGTTGCCCAATGCTTTAATCCCCCCCCCCCCTTGGAGGGTAGCATTCTGTTTTTCTGAGATCAACTGACTCTTGCCCTCCTGCCTGCCTGTCTGTCCACCCCTGTATTCCTGTGCAAGGTGGTAAATGGCCTGCAGCCGATTTCACGAAACTTCAAATGTTGCGTACGCAACATTTTGTTGCGTAACTTAAGCAACATTTTGCTGCCTTTTCTAAATAGTGCACAAAAGAGCCATTGTGGCGCAAGACTTACGCAACATTTGTACGTTGCGTAACTTATGCAACTTTTCTTGAAATCGGCTGCTGGTAACAGCTATCCCCACTTATACCAAACACCAAGTGAAAAAAGGAAGACTAATTTGCCCAGAACATGCCATAGCAGACAAATTGTAGCATTTTGTTGTGTTAGGGATAAACCCCCTGTAGTCATGCTACTCATGCAACAATGCATCTGTACCCAAGTGCAGACTGTTGGATTCTGTGTGGTTGGGTACCAATGGGTTCCTAATTTCAGCCCAAAACGTTGGATTTTGCTGGGTTAGGTATGCTTCCTAGTGAAAGAGCCTAGGGGGTTAGGGTTAATGCCAGAATTGGTTTCTGCAAGGTACCCATACAGATACAGATACCCCACCGGCCCGCCCAACAGCCCGGCCCGCCCGCCCAACCCACCTGATGATGCTGAAGAAGACATTGAAGAGCTCCACGAAGAGCTCGTTGCAGTCCTCCAGCTCCATGCAGATGTTGAAGGACTTGACCATGGCCAGGTTCTCCAGGAGGTAGAAGTAGCGCTTCCAGGAGGGGCCCTCCACGTTCTCCAGGCCCCACAGCTGCTTGTTCAGGAACTGGAAGATCACCTGCAACCGAGATGTCCAGCCAGGCCGCAAAGAGTGGTTCAGTCTAGAGCAACGGCCAACGGCAAAGGCCAAGAATAGCTGAATCTAGTGACTTGAAAGGCATTAGCAGCATCTATCCAATGAAAGAAGATTTCACTGGTAAACAAGGAACTTTTTAAAAAATCCCCTCCCCAATTTTTTTTTTTTTTTTAATTACAATGTCAGATTTTGAACCCATACCCTTGGCTCAACTGTACAGGTGTTCTACCGGAGCTGCCCAACCCTTAGAATGGGCCTTCCCAAATAGTCAACTGGGGTAGTAGCTGCCAGTCTGAAGCATTTAGCCATTAGTCCAAGGACTATATTAAACATTAAACCAGAGGTCTCGAGTTGAAGTTCCGGTCCAGTCAAATTTTCTTTGCCATTTTTCCAAAAATGCAAAAAAAGGCAAATTTTCTTTGCCATTTTTCAAAAAATGCAAAAACATTCAAATTTTCTTTCACTTTTTTCCAAAAATGCAAAAACTGGTAACTGATTACTGGTAAACTTGGGCGCAACAGTTAGGGTGTCATACAAATTGAGTGCAGTTTTAATTTCATCAATTTTCGTTAACAAAGGATCAAAGAAAAGTGACAGAGAAATTTACTGAGTTGTTTTACTGAAATAAGCAAATAGCAAATTATCTTTCTCTTAGACCATGTAGATTGAAGCTAACTGTTACATGGTGCACCATAAGTCAGTTTAAGAAATGTCATTTCTTTGTTTGTTTTTTGTTGGCGGAGGGATGGCAGTCTGTTGAGCTCTCTCGAAAATATGCGACCCCCCTCGTCCCCCCCAGAAATACGCAATGCTGCCCTCACCCTCAACTGGTCGGCGGTGCGGTACGGGGCCTCGGGAGCAAAGACCCTGAAGATGTCAGCGATGCAGCAGGCCACCAGGAGACGCACATCCTTGTTCGGGTGACGGAAGAAGCCGCCGGTCACCAGGTAGAGGGCTAAGGGCTCGTACTGGGTGGCCTCCTCTTCCTGCTCCATGTCTTGGAAGGAGCGAGCAAGTACCTGTCCCCCAACCACAAGAGAGAAAAACAAAAGCAACGAGAAAACATCAACAGAGGTATGAAATTGACTTGTATGAGCTGTGACTAGGACTGGAGTCACACAACCAGAATGACTCAACTTGGACCTACTTTGACTCGACTCAAGAAACATGTACAATGCAAAATAAGTGGTCTACTCTTTGTGACACTCCTGCATGCCATCACAGTCTGCAATCCCAAAATGGCGGCTTTGACAAACTCGTATAGGCTCCTACTTTGTTACATGGGTTACATTTAAAGCCCCTACACAAAATTGGTCGAGGTCAACGAATAGCATCCATACGTTGTCTGACCCAATATATGCATTAAATAGCACACCTTTGAAAATTTCAGCTCAATCCGCCAACCGGACCTTGAGAAAATAGTGAAAAACCGCTATATTTGTTTCTTGAAAATGTTTAGACCTAGGGGTGAGACGTAAAAGATTTCTTTACTCTTTTCTCCAAAACTGCAGCATTTCAGGCAAAATATTTAAGTGCAAGGTTTCTACCATAACTCTTCTCTTTAAACTTTATAAGTTTCATGTAAATCTGTGAACAACTGAACATTATTCTGTTTTTCGATCTTACCAATGTTGCGTAGGTGCTTTAATTTAATGGTTTACTTGACTACCCGGCAATTCATTTGATATACTATGCAAGCAGGCCTATAATTACTAGCAAATGTGATTCAAGTAATCTGACGCAAATTGAGAAATGAGTGTTTCCACTGCAGTCTTGAAATTTGAAGTGATTCGTGACCTGGGACTCTGACTCGAGACTTCAAAGATGTGACTCACACTCAATATTTTGCGACTCAATTACGGAGTCCAGCATTCAGCAGGAATTAAACTCGGGTGAATTCAGCGTTCTATTTTCGCAATCATATGTTCTAATTTCATACTGAAATATCCAGCATTTCAGAGGGTCTGACTCTGATCTATGGATCCTAGCAGGGCCATTCTAAAAAGCAGACAAGGTTCTTTGAATTTCAGAACAGGATACTGCCGGAGTCCCCCCTTCCCCCCCCCAAAAAAAAAGCCTGAACATTTGATATATTGATAATATCGATAATTGAGGGGCTACATATGATTATCGATATTTGAATAACCCAATATCGATGGTGCCTTGCAGAAAATGTTTCTAAAATTCAAAAAAGGTCCCAGGATACAAACGTCAAGCCCTCCTATTTTTCATTTTTTTATTTGGCCACCAAGCTCCAACCAACATCAATCCAATCTTGTTGCATCACCCAAATTTCAGTGCATCGCATCTCTAGACCCATATTGCCAATTCTGATCTCTAGATACCAACTCAAACCAACTAAATAAGACTTAAGGCTTTGCATGCTGGGTGAATCAATAAAGGAAGGTTTGCGGTGACACCATGTATAAGGTCTCTAAAAGAAGAGGTGTGGTTCTCCTGATGACGGCCAGAGCATACTGGCCGGAACATCGAGTTACCACTCAGGTTCTTTTCAGAACCACATCTCTTCTTTAAGAGACATGGTGTCACCGCAAACCTTCCTATACTCAAACCAACTACTCGTCATCGTCGCCTTCAGCAGCACTCACCTTGAGTCGTCGGATGAGCTCATCTTTGGGTTGGTCACAGGCAATCTCCTTGACGCCCTGTGGGTAGGTGACTAGAAGGGGCTGCACCCGCTGGTGGCCTCGGCCCTTGGACATGCTGGCTCATCCACCTCCAAGAGTTGACAAACAAAGAATGAACAAATCACACAGTGCTCACAGGGGGGAAAAACAGCTCAGGAAACCTTGACTGGCCACTAGTAGTAGAGTCCCCAGGCCTCAGGTTCAATGTACAGGTCTGCTCAGCTAGCTATGGAGCCCTTTGGATGGTGGCCTTCCCAAATGATAGCAAACTACATTGGGTTTGGGTTGGTGTGGTGGCACCACTGCCACTGCACCATTCTGGGGCATAATAACCATTGACTGCCAAATACGTGTACGTATCTACAGGGATCACAATGGTTGGAGTGTCAGTACGTTTTACCAGATATCTCCAATTCAAATCATGGCCAAATTTTCTTAGCTACCCCCCCCCCCCCCCAAAAAAAAAAAAAAAAAATAAGGGTTAGGTTACATTTACTTTAGGCTTTTTTTTTTAAAGAAAATTTTAACATGGATCGATAGTACCCCCCCGGTAACTTACTACTAAAGTACTAGTACTAGCCCCTCTGGCAACAAGTTTCAAACCCTGTGTTAGGAATCACACGTACACGACCAAGTTTTCAACTTCATGATTCCGGTTGTCAAATATCTGTTGCTTGGCTAGAATAAGCGTACCAAAATCCCGCCAAGACTGTTTTCTGAACAGGGCAAAACAACGTCCGGACTACGGACATCAGAAAACAGTCGCGCACACTCACATGGACCCACTGCGCACACGGACCTGTCTAAAGTCTAAACGTCATCGATTTGCGTGTATATATTGTTTCCATTTGACATCAACGTGGTCAGATGGGAGAGAATCTTCTCGACTAACTGAGGTGAAATTTCTCAGTTTTACACAAACATGAGTAAAAGAAATGACCAGGATTGAAATAAGTCATTCTCAATTAATCCAAAGATGGGCGTGTGGGACAGTTTCACAGGTGTTTTCGGGGTAAAGGACCGTGTTTCTCTGCTGAAAAACTTGGACCCTACTAATAATAGTATAATAATAAATTAATAGCCTGACCCCTTCATTTTCTTTTTAAAGGCCGATTATAAGGGTCCACGTTAATCACGAGGACTACTTTGGAAGATCTACTAAGTACTAGTACAAAGAAAAATGACAGAAATGATAGGTCATTAGGTGCAGCGAGTGGAAGGGGCAACGACAGCCGTGGTCGTCATGGCAATCGTGAATTGCCAACCCTGTTGTAAATAGATTCTAACTTTAAACAAGTATGCAGTTACTATCACTTTATCAGTATCATTTTCATGGCGCAGATTTAAAACTAGAGCTGCAAAAATATGAAAATTCAAATAACTAAAACAAATTTAACCATGATGTATGGTGACACCCAGGTAAGACTAATAAGAGGTAACGGGGTGACTCAGTACAGTATGAATAATGAAGTGACTTGAGTACAAAATGCCGGACTGGCTTTGCTCTGGCTTTAATACTTAAATACTTGCAAGGCAAACACTCTGCCTTTGAGAAAGATCCTGCTAGGATCGAAACGTCAGGCCCACTCAATGTTAAGATTTGCATTTTGGTAAGTTTAGTCAGTAAGTAGTTTGCAACATTTTTTGTATATCACTTTAAATACTTGCCAGCTTGCCTGTGAAATATGCAACCCAAATTATAAACAAAGATTTTCCTTTTGTTTCTGTTCTATGCGATTGGACTGACACTGAGTGATTACACTGACCCCTGCTACACATCATCATTACATATTTCTAATTTCAATGTAAGCTAGCTGATCCGATTTAATTTGTAATTCTGATTGTAATAATAATTATAATACTAGATTGTTTTACATGTAAATACGACGGCTGTTGCTGTTGAGTGTTGGTGATGCAGCAGACTAATTTTCTGTGTCGAATTTGACACGAATGCTGCTGTTTTATCTCGTCATAGGAGGAAGGCACCCGTAAAATAACTCAGTCATATTTGCCTGTAAACGAATGAGTAAATAGACCTGGCCATCGAAAAAAAAAATCAAATTCGTGTTGTGTTGTGTTACCAGGTCAGTACAGTACGGCAGTGGATTTCGTCCTAGTCCGAGTAACTTGGACCCGACAAGTCACCATTTTTTTTTATCGAATTTTGAAATTTTGACAACTGTCAGTGTCACCCGAATCTCAAAATTTCAAAATTGGATAAAAAAAGGGTGACTTGTCGGGTCCAAGTTACTCGGACTAATTTCGTTCCGAGTACAGTCAGCGCCGATCCAGTCCTGAAGAAAAATTGTCTACTTTGGATTTCCGAAAAAGCAGAATTAGCAACGGGGGTTTCACGAGGGGGAAGCCTACTCACCACTATGAGATGCCCGTCGTTGGATCGGTGCAGAAACTGCCCGGGGTCCAAATGTTGTTATTAATAATATTCCACACGGCAGACACGTAGGAAAGATTGCGAGATGGTTTTTTTCCCGTAATGGTCCAATTTTTCGCTTTTCGAAACACAATGGCGCCAACAGCGCTCAGTAATGCATCAATTTGAAACGAGAAATATCATTGGCTGCATTCAATATTTCTTATATCCAACTCAATACATTAACGACCTCCAAAAAATAGAATTACTGTACCGATTCAGTACAAAATCATTATATTTATATCTGATTAACATCTAATTTTATGTTATTTGAGGCTTTCTTCAATAATTGGATGTTTAAGAAGACTAATTACACGTTGTGAATTGTATTTATGTACAGCCAATCACGTAGGCTCTCTTATAAAGTGTCGGGAGGCCGTATCCATCAAATGAGGGCGCTAGAAGCGTTGGGCGGAGGGCCGACGTAGAATTAGAAATGAACGCAATCGTATGGACGCCGCACAGACGTACATTTGTACATGTACACGTACGTACATAGACCAGCACAAGATAAGGGGCGGTTGTGCAGACAGAACGACGTTGTCGGTCCACTGCATGCAACACATGCAGTGTACAGTACGTGAACATGTACAGTACATGTACATGTACAGTACATGTACTGTAAGTGTATTGTACATGTACATGCATATGTATACAGTACATGTACAGAACATGTACCATAGCGCTCTATAAAAAAAAATAGAGCTCTATGACATGTACATGTCTGTACATGTAATGTACTGTACATGTACATATACTGTACATTGAACATGTACTGTACATGTACAGGGGTCCTGTTATGGCCTATAATGTGCATGTACCTGTAGTACAATGTACAATACTGTGTTGCGTGTACAAAATGTACATCGTACAATGTACTGTACATGTCATGTACATGTACTGTACATGTACGTGTACGTGTACACGTACACGTACATGTACACGTACACGTACAGTACATGTACGCCAGATTGAACCTGGCTGAACGCTGTGCATGTGATACATATGAACACAGTATACATTTTGTTGTGCATGTACTGTACATGTACACTCCCGTAATCTCCTTTATACAGGGATCAACTCAAACTCGTTCCCCAAAAATTTCGGCTAGGTTATTATATATTATATTCAAATTTATTTCAGTCAAGTCGTACGGTGGCCGCGAATCTGACTGTCTACTTTTCGAATACATGTAGCCTATGAATTCTCTATAAAAAGTAGAATTCCATGATTCTTAACGAAAAGGGGAAAAGACTTAATATACAATTTTTTTGCAAATACAGCTGCTTTTTATACTGACTAAAATCACCAAAATGAGAAAGGTCCTGCTATATAGGATCGAAACCTCAGGCCCACTCAATTTTGAGGAAATATACGAAATTCGGATAATTTGAAACAATATTGGAATATGTTTTAAATGTGATTTTAATGTTAAAACAAAAATAAATTGCTGACCATTATTGTGTGAACCTATTTTTCCAGGTTTTCCATTTTTTCGTAATGTTTTTATGCATTAAAAACATTGTCTTTAGAAACTTGGTTTTGTTGTCTTTAGAAGTTAACTTTCTGTATAGGCCTATGTGACCCGGCACAGCATAATGAGAAATAACCCCCACTTTGGAGATTTTGAGATTTTCTAATGACGTGAAAGAGTACACCATTAGCTTTCAAATGATATCAAAATATAATATCCTCTAATACTTAAAATTTCCGAAAATACAAACCCAAGAAAATTGATTTGTAATCGAATTGTGAAGATACTTTAACTTCAGGTGTTGTTTACTTGAAAAGTGTTTTGGTGGGATATTCCTCATGTCGTTGTGCCGGGTCACATAATATGTAACCTATTTCCAGTCTGTGTTAACTTGTCTGTCTAATTGACACGCGCATAAGTACCATTTTGAAATCGCAGTGGCTGTTGTTACGGCAGTCGTCAGTATGGTTCCCTGACTTCACAGTATTTGTCAGGATGTTTAGCTCTTGGAACCAGATTATCAGCTAATAGACTGGTTCAACCAGCCTGCAATGCTAACGAAATACAATCAAGTCAGGGAACCACACGGACGACTGCCGTTACAACAGCCACTGCGTTTTGAAATAACCTTTGATATTCGACAACATGAGAGCATGCAGTGATCATACTCTAAGCATCTTCATATTATGTTTCTTTTCCACTAACTTGAACTTTCAAGACGTAGGCCCACTACTTCTGCATCGAATTGGTCTCATACATCCGACCTCTTGACGAAATGAGGGCTTCCAGGTATTTGTCTAGCGCGTTACAATAGGCCTATCGTAAGTATTTTTATGACCAGTCATCATAATATGAATACTCCGAGCTGCACTGAAAAAGACTGAGCAAAGAAAATTCGGCGACAAACCGCAACCATTATTTTCAAGTTTGGTGAGACCATGCATGGTGTGACGACCGACGGACGACGATATAGCTGCAAGCCCCAGCCTGATCAAGGGGTTGGAACAGGCCCTATACACGGCGGGCCTATGTCTCCTAATCTTCTCGGGCCATTCTCGAAATTGAATTCACTGTGAAAACGACGGGCGAACCATGCAACAAAAAACAAGGTGGGCAAACCCGCTTGTCCAACTTGAACACCTGTCATCAAACTCCTCGAAATTTACGACCGTCATGGCTCTTAAGGTGATGGGTGATATGCACTGAAATTATCTACTGTGGCCTACCACAAAGTTGACTGACGGCGAACAGACAGTAGAAAGTTTGCGGTGACGTATGGCTCAAAAAAAAGTTAGCAACTCTTATATGATCAAAAATTAAGAGGGCCTCAAGTTTCGATCCTAGCAGGACCTTTCTCATTCTGCCCTGAGAGGTCCTGGTAGAATCGAAACTTCAGCCCCTCCTAATTTTTGATTTTCGCCTTTTGGTCATTTTAGTCAGTATAAGCAGTTTGCTACATTTGTGCGTGTTACTGTAGACGTCTTAAACTCATCAAAAGAGACGCGTATCACCGAAAACCTTTCACGTTGTGCTTTCAGCCATGCAATTCCTTCAAATCTTATTCACTAAAAATAATGAACAAACTGCGAATATCAAAAATCAGGAGGTCTTGGCCTTTCGATCCTTGCAAGACCTTTCTCAGACCTTTCTGCAAACATTCAAATGCAAAACTTATCTTGAGTTGTCATCAACGGCTTACCTGGAGGCTGATGACGTCCTCCTTCGCGCCACGCTGTCCCGACCCGAACCTTCACTCCAGGTCCGAGTCCTCGTCCTCCGATCCCTCCCTCGCCGGCCCTTCGTCCCCGGAGAAGTCACCGTCCGTGGACGAGTCGCTGTCCTCGTCGTCGCTCGGACCGTCCCCCGCCGGCTCTGGGCGGAGCAGCAGGACCTCGTCCTCGGGGATAGACTCGAGGATTGTGACGAGGTCCCTGGAGCGGACCTTGCTGTCCACCGAGTAGAGGTCGGCCAGGGCTTGGTCGTTCTCCCACTGGTGCAGCCGGCTGTTGGCCCGCCACAGGGCGCTCGTCACCGATGTACGAGACGAGGTCCGGGAGAGGCTTCTCTCCTCCTTCTCCTTCCTCCTCTGCAGATCGGCTTGCATGGAGGCCTCCACCAGGTCCTGCCTCTCCCTGAGGACGTCCAGCTCCTCCAGGACTTGGTAGAACTCCGTGAAGGTCTGGGACACCTGGGCGGCGATCTTGGCGGTCTGTCGCTGGAGGCGTCTGGAGAGCGACTGGACGGCCTCGGTCTTGGTCTGGCCCGGTCGGGAGAGCGGGACGGCGCCACGGCACAGGCGGGCTAGCTGGCGCAGGGCTCGGTCGCACTGGGACGCGGCGCACTTGGAGAGCGTGCGGGCGCTCTGCATGTCCTGCACGGCGCCCAGCGAGCGGTGGCGCTCCAGCACGGAGCGCCAGTCCCGCCGGATGGCGTCGTCTTTCTGCTGGTCGGTCTGGGCCAGGTAGCGCTCCGTCTCCTCGTCGTCCTCGTCCTCCTCCTCGTCTCCGTCCCAGACCAAGGTGGACCACTCGCCGGCAGCAGCCAGCCTCCATTGCTCCTCCTGCTGCCGGTCGTAGCGGATCGTTTCCTGGTCGCCTTCCTCCTCCTCCTCTTCATCCTCTTCCCACTCATCCTCATATTCCTCGCAATCCTTCTCTTTCTCCTCCTCCGTCTTTCCATCCTCCTTAATCTCCTGCTCCAGCACCCCATCTTCCTTTTGCTCCTTCTCCTCCTTCTCCTCCTCCTCCTTCTCCTCCTTCTCCTCCTTCTCCTTCTTCTCCTCCTTCTCCTCCTTCTCCTCCAGCTCCTCCAGCTCCTCTTTCTCCTCCTCCTCCCCCTTCTCCTCCTCCTCCTTCTCCCCCTTCTCCTCCTCCTCCTTCTCCTCCTCCTCCTTCTCCTCCTTCTCCTCCTTCTCCTCCTTCTCCTCCTTCTCCTCCTTCTCCTCCAGCTCCTCCAGCTCCTCTTTCTCCTCCTCCTCCCCCTTCTCCTCCTCCTCCTTCTCCCCCTTCTCCTCCTCCTCCTTCTCCTCCTTCTCCTCCTCCTCCTCCAGCTCCTCCTTCTCTTTCTGGTCTCCCTCCTTCACTTTCTCCTCCTTCTCTTCCTTATCCTCCTTCTCCTCTTTCTCCTCCTTCTCCTCGTTCTCCTCCATCTCCTCCTTCTCCTCCATCTCCTCCTTCTCCTCCTTCTTCTCCTTTTCCTCCATCTCCTCCTTCTCCTCCTTCTCCTCTTTCTCCTCCTTCTCCTCCTCCTCCATCTCCTCCTTCTCCTCCTGGTCTCCCTCCTTCACTTTCTCCTCCTGCTCTTCCTTCTCCTCCTTCTCCTCCTCCTCCTCCTTGTCATCGTCGGCCTCCTTGGGCTTCACGACGATAATCCTCCTGGAACCAATCCGGAGCGTCCCCTCCTGTCCCTCCTCTTGGGCCAGACGGAGTTGCTCCTCCCAGCTCGGACTACGGCTGCCCGACTCGGAGCGCATCTCCGCCTGAGTCGGGAGTCCGAGTCCCGGGGCGCCCTCGTCGGCGGTGCGGTCCCGCTCACCGACGGGAGCAGCGACGGTCAGCAACTCCTCGGCGTCGCTGTCGAGGGGAGAGGACGGTTTGGGAGTGAAGGGCGCCACCGCCCGTCGCCTCCTCCACGCCCGGCGCGGCGACGGGAGGCCAGCCGCGGTGACGTGCCACGGGCAGCAACCGACGGGCGGTTCGTCTGCTTCATCGGCCTCGGAATACTCGAAGTCTTGGACCTCGGAGTTGCCGATCGCTACCCTGCCGGCCTGCAGCAAGAGAGAGAGACGAAATGCCAGTATTCCACTAGTTCCTGAGAACTCTTCAAGATTCAAATCGTATCTGTAGGCCTATATACCAGCCAATTTCCCTTCCCATTTGTCTGCTTGAAAATAGACCGGTAGGCCCTAAACAAACAATTGGAAATAGGCAGAGGTACAAAATGTTGAAACTACTCGTCTGGTCGTTTGCCTAACACACGGTCCGGTTTTATCAGAGAAACCAATGTTCGGAGTTTGTGAGTCTTTTTGATCAGCACAACCCGTCAGATTGGCTTGTAATGACCACGAAGGTTAGCAGTTGATCTTTGACCCAACTTACGGTCAAGCTGTTGGTTAGTGATAGCATTACAGTTATACGGTGTAACAACACATGACAAAGCTGCCCATCCCAACCAGTGACCAATAGGCACCTGGCCACAAATCTGAGTGGAGGCTGTGGAAGTCCCTCAACAGACTACGCACAGAAATGGGTCGTAGCAAAGCCAACCTGAGCAAGTGGGGCTATGCTGATGTGGCCGATCCAACCTGTGAATGCGGTGTTTCAGAGCAGACAATGGAACATCTACTGAGATGTCCCACTCCTGGAGGACGAGTGCTGCCTCTCAGAAGATCTGGCAAAGTGCGAATAGGAAGGCCCTCAGCTGCGCAAGAGCCTGGCCCAACATTTGAACCAAATCACAGATGATGGACACGCCGGAGAAGAAGGTGTACCGTGCTTCTATAGGAAATGTGTTTCAGTATTTCTTACCCATTTGGTGGACCGCTGTTCGTTGGCGTGGTCGCCAGAACTGGGGCGAGTGATGGCAGATTGGGGGCGTGGTTTGGCGTCCCCTGTCCATGCCTCGGCGGACCAGGGGTGGGAGGCAGTGGAAGAGGAACGCTGGCATTTCTCCCCGTGGACGCAGTCGGTGCTGGTCAGCACCTTGGGTTTCGTTACCAAAAACATCGAAAAGAACTATTGGCGTCTTTCACTATCAGATATAGGAGCTCCGTGCATGACGTCATGACCCAGGAGCCGTCGTGTCAGTTCCCAAATGCGAAGTCCAGTATGACAGCATGAGAAAGAGGCGTTGGAATGTCGACAGTGCAGTGCGTGCTCCAAGTACTTAGGTAATACCAACCATGGACTATTATCGAACATTTTAGAACTTTCGTCGAATAGGTAAGCCCACACACTAGTGATTGTTGCTTCTGGATTCGTACATGGGCTTCAGGGATAGGCACCACCGGTAACGCTGTGCACGGAGCGCCTTGCTGATGGCCACAATCGATTGTCGACGAGTTTAGGAGAGGACAGGGCAGGAGAGTACATAACAGGACAGGACAGGACAGGACAGGTCAGGAGAGGACAGGACAGGACAGGACAGAACAGGAGAGAAGAGGAGAGGGAGGGAGAGGAGAGGAGAGGAGAGGACAGGGCAGGAGAGTACATAACAGGACAGGACAGGACAGGACAGGTCAGGAGAGGACAGGACAGGACAGGACAGAACAGGAGAGAAGAGGAGAGGGAGGGAGAGGAGAGGAGAGGAGAGGACAGGGCAGGAGAGTACATAACAGGACAGGACAGGACAGGACAGGTCAGGAGAGGACAGGACAGGACAGGACAGAACAGGAGAGAAGAGGAGAGGGAGGGAGAGGAGAGGAGAGGAGAGGAGAGGACAGGGCAGGAGAGTACATAACAGGACAGGACAGGACAGGACAGGTCAGGAGAGGACAGGACAGGACAGGACAGAACAGGAGAGAAGAGGAGAGGGAGGGAGAGGAGAGGAGAGGAGAGGAGAGTACATAACAGGACAGGACAGGACAGGACAGGGCAGGAGAGGACAGGTCAGGACAGGACAGAACAGGAGAGAAGAGGAGAGGGAGGGAGAGGAGAGGAGAGGAGAGGAGAGTACATAACAGGACAGGACAGGACAGGACAGGTCAGGAGAGGACAGGACAGGACAGGACAGAACAGGAGAGAAGAGGAGAGGGAGGGAGAGGAGAGGACAGGGCAGGAGAGTACATAACAGGACAGGACAGGACAGGACAGGTCAGGAGAGGACAGGTCAGGACAGGACAGAACAGGAGAGAAGAGGAGAGGGAGGGAGAGGAGAGGAGAGGAGAGGACAGGGCAGGAGAGTACATAACAGGACAGGACAGGACAGGACAGGTCAGGAGAGGACAGGACAGGACAGGACAGAACAGGAGAGAAGAGGAGAGGGAGGGAGAGGAGAGGAGAGGAGAGGAGAGGACAGGGCAGGAGAGTACATAACAGGACAGGACAGGACAGGACAGGTCAGGAGAGGACAGGACAGGACAGGACAGAACAGGAGAGAAGAGGAGAGGGAGGGAGAGGAGAGGAGAGGAGAGGAGAGGAGAGGACAGGACAGGAGAGTACATAACAGGACAGGACAGGACAGGACAGGACAGGTCAGGAGAGGACAGGACAGGACAGGACAGGAGAGAAGAGGAGAGGGCGGGAGAGGAGAGGAGAGGAGAGGAGAGGAGAGGAGAGGAGAGGAGAGGAGAGGAGAGGAGAGGAGAGGAGAGGAGAGGAGAGGAGAGGAGAGGAGAGGAGAGGAGAGGAGAGGAGAGGAGAGGAGAGGAGAGGAGAGGAGAGGAGAGGAGAGGAGAGGAGAGGAGAGGAGAGGAGAGGAGAGGAGAGGAGAGGAGAGGAGAGGAGAGGAGAGGACAGGACAGGACAGGAGAGGAGAGGACAGGACAGGACAGGACAGGAGAGGAGAGGAGAGGAGAGGAGAGGAGAGGAGAGGAGAGGAGAGGAGAGGAGAGGAGAGGAGAGGAGAGGAGAGGAGAGGAGAGGAGAGGAGAGGAGAGGAGAGGAGAGGAGAGGAGAGGAGAGGAGAGGAGAGGAGAGGACAGGACAGGACAGGACAGGACAGGAGAGGAGAGGACAGGACAGGAGAGGACAGGAGAGGACAGGAGAGGAGAGGACAGGAGAGGAGAGGACAGGAGAGGAGAGGACAGGAAAGGAGAGGACAGGAACGGACAGGACAGGAGAGATGAGCACAGGACAGGACAGGGCAGGAGAGATGAGGAAAGGACATGCAGGACAGGGCAGGAGAGATGAGCACAGGACAGGACAGGAGAATCACTGACCTCATCGTTGGTGGGGCAAACTTTGGCCTGAGCAGATGGGATACGCTCGGCTATCCAGGCAGTGACGCGCTGGCGATAGTTGTTGTTGAATGTCTGCCAAGAAAATGGAATCCATTCAATATTGTGCCTATGTCGTTCTCCGACGAAGGAATGTATTTCCAGCCTCATCGTGCATGTACTCGAATGGTTTTGGAAGACCTTTGCAATCACATTGACACTAGTTTGAGTGTCTCGACGTAACACAAAGATGCACGCTACGAATTACAAGCAAAGAGCGCGGGACCAAAGCAGACAACCACTCATTACATAACTCATAATACAACAGAGCCCTCTCGTTGTAGTTGCAACTCAAACATTTTCTGAAACTTGGTTCCGTTTAACTTGAGGCGTGGGTTCAAAGCCCACCATCCAGTGAAATATTCCTCGCCAACTTCAGTAACTGTTTTGTTTCTAAATCGTACTAAGTTTCCTTCCCTTCTTGCTTGATGCAACAAAGTAGACACATATGCCACAGGGTATATCACATTGGCTGTATAATAATGCAACGAGACAATAATGCGACAATTTTGTCAAACATAGTATCTTCTTAACTGACTTTGTTAAACCAAACTAAACTCATTCGGCTGACTAATGCAAATGTGTTGCTGAAATGAGTTGGAAAAATTACACATTCACAAACATTTTAAGAGGAGAGACAAAAAAATAAGTTGCTGCCCGTTCCAAATATCTGCAAAAGCGGATAGATCTGCTCAGCGATAAAGTTGTTACTTAACTAGTTTACTGAAAGTTAATCTCAAAATTTAGTGGGCCTGACGTTTAGATCATAGCAGGACCTTACTGAAAGTTAGTACAAATGCGTCGTATTATAAGGTGTCAACTTTAAATGAATCTCGAATCTCGAAAGTGCATGCAGTCGAAACTGAAAGGTAGGAAAATCTCTAGGGCTCGTACAATTGCTGAGATTAGATATCTTTTCTCCTTGTGAGTACAATAAGTCATGAGGAACCACTCCATGCTCTTACCGACGATGACATCTCCATTCTTGATCGTTTCGTGGTCACAAAACGCAAACAGGTTTTCGATGAAATAAATCGCAGAAGATACAAATGGCTGAGATAAACTCGACGCAGTGTTGTCAGTACGGAAGCAAAGCAGAATATGAAGGCTTGTCGTGGCCCGTTGCTTGGGCGAACGGCGCGCAGAACCCGCGCACTACGCACGCGCGCGTCGCGGGCAGTCCGCGCGTTCCCCTGCGCCCAATAGCCGCCTGCGAGCTGCGTGCCCTCTATGACGTCACAGCGAGGGGCTGCATCGCTGTCCAATAGGCATCTCGATCCCAGACTGGCGAATTCGAGCGGTTTGCTCTGCAAGCCATGAAAACTAATTTCCTTCGATTTCTTTTTTTTACACAAACCGAACTGGGTCTGGTATTACGCGTTTATAGCTGACAGCACCCTCTCGTAGACATCATCATCATCATCATTCCCTCGACTGGATAGTCGTCGGGGGGGTCTGAGCGCAAGAGGCTGACATCTTTTGCCAGGCGGGTCTGTCGAGCACTGCTGTGAGGAGCTCAGGCATAGTCAGGTCTGTCCAGGTCTTCACGTCGTCTGACCAAGATTTTCGTTGACGACCACGCCTGCGCCCACCCTCGACGGTTCCTTGCATGATGGTCTTGCAGAGGCTGTTGTGCCGAGTCACATGACCATACCAGGCTAGTTTCCTTCGCTTGACAGTGGAGAGGAGATGTTCTTGGGTGCCGACATGGCTCTCAACCTGGTAGACATAGGCCTTTCAAAAAGCTCGTGCCATTATTAGTTTTCGTGCAGTAATCCTAATCCTGAACAAAGTAAAACACGATCATTAAGACGGCTGGACGTTTAGATCCTGGCACGACCAACAACCAGTGAACATGATCGAACAGGGTCACAACTGTACATAATTATTATATGTATATGTACCTTGATTGAATTACGTGTTTTACCATTCATTATCAGGGAGAATTGCACAACATTAGAGCAAGTCAATGCATACGAGAATTAAGACCAAATTTGAGCCAGAGTTTAAGCCCGCGAACGCAAGGAATAGCCTAACTAGCTCAGCCTAAACTTGGCTCTTGCAAATCAAAAAGCCCTTCTATAGAAGTGAACAGACTATGGTCTGGTGCTGGTGGATTTGCAGCGAGTTCGAATTCAAAGGTATGGGAGTCAGGGATTCAGATCTGTCCGTGCGGTGAAATCCAGACTCGTGGTCGTCAATTAGTGTAATCTAACAGGGTCAGCCCAGTCAACTTCCTGAACTTGCATCATCTTCATCTGGTGACTTCCCACATCAACTGCACGATTATAAATTAGTTCCCCACATCAATATTCATAGGATGTCATGATTATTCATAAGGCAATAGGCACACGAATGAAGACAGACATTTATCTATACCACTTTAATCATACGGCAGTTTATTCATTTGTTGACTCACTTTAGTTTGTAGGTAAACACACATCTCACTTGTAACACGAGGATATAAAATATAATCTTTTCATAATAGATTAGACAAAATTGAGCTGTTTACATTCAACATGCCACTCACATTATTGCACTTTGATTCACAACAGCGATACCAATAGTATTGACTTGCTGGTAAAAATCTAAGCTTAGCGTGGTTCATAGTTTGGTTATTATTTGGTTTACGAATTTCATTTGGAGGAGGAAAATGGTGTGTGAATTGTATGTATGGGACCACATGATACACTGTACTCTAAGACCTTTTGGATTCGATCATTGCCATCAAGTGCCAATTAAGAATAATTTACAGTGTGTATTATGTAAGAAATAATAATCCAGTAGTTCTATGGGACATTCTCATATACTAGGGCCGTTTTCGAAATGAAGGCTAAGGCTCGGGCTTAGGCTTCGGTCATATTGATCTTACTCGTTATAATATCCCAGGCATCTAAAACCAAGCGCTTGGCCCCAGTTTCTTGGGGAATACTCTGTACCTATATTACACCAACAAACCTTCACATTCGGAAACAAACCACGACCTGGATTTTCAGGTTTGGTCAGACGGAGACGAAGCCTGAGCCCGAGCCTAAGCCTTCATTTCGAAAATGTCCTAGGTATGTCGATATGTCTACTGTCCCCCTTAAATGACACGACTCGATGGACATCTTAAATCTACGACTTCAGTTATACTTTCCGAAGAGTAAACGATGCTAAAGGCATAGAAAAATCTAATCAAATTCAGGTGATAATTCCAGGAGCTATGTTAAGTGGGACAGTCCAACAGAAATGGGTAAGATTTGAAGCTTTGAACGGTGAAAGAATTTCTGGATGAAGCGTTGATCCTCATTTTTTCTCTCCAGAACCCACCATGCATCTCTTTAAAGAAGAGCTAATCTTACACGCTGTTACCACAAAAATGTGATCCCCACCTTCCAATTTGCAGACGGACCCACATACGACACAGATAGTTACAACTGTTTGATGCGAATGGGAAATTTGGGGATAAGTTGGAGGATACGGGAAACACAGGAATCATGCTATTATTTTGATATCCCAACACGGGTCAATCAGGGTAAAAGATTTGCTAATTTTCTTTTCAATACCCTTCATTCTAAACCGTTTGGTATCGTAGACTGTGGGAATGAACTATTGAACTAGGCCTACTTGCACACTGACGATGCAAAAGCAGAATAAGTGACACACATTGTTCATCATCCTCACTCCCTTATAAAACAAAAAACGACACCACGGCGAGGGATGACCATTGAGACACGATCAGTGTCAGAACATTTCGTTGACAACTTGTCATATAATATACCCATATAAAAATTGAGTGGGCCTGACGTTTCGATCCTAGCAGGACCTTTCTCAAAGGCAGAGTGACTATGCCTTCCTCTGCCTTTGAGAAAGGTCCTGCTAGGATGGAAACGTCAGGCCCACTCAATTTTGAGATTTACGTTTTGGTGAGTGAGTAAGCAGTTTGCAACATGGTTGTATTTCACTATAATTTATACCATTAGAAATTTTAAAAAGAGGATAATTCCAAGAAAATGTCCGTTGTCACCAGAACTGATCGAGTTCTTCACCCCCAAACGGATAATCTATACAGTGGGATTTCATTAACCACTTCGCGTCGGGATCGTCGGATTGGGAGCGCCGGTGGTGTTTATGCTGTGCGCCGGGTCCTCCGAATCCGGGCAATCTTAAAAATTGATTTTCACGGGTAACTCTTGTTCAAGATTGGTTAGCGAAATTGGGAAATAGGACACTGTACCAGAAACTCCGTTTGGCGGTCGTGGTGACGCGATGCAAAGTGATTATTACGAAATCTACCGGACTCGGTCAATGTGTTCGTGATATCAGAAATACAAATTAATACAAGAACTGTTGCAGACTGCACACTGACAAAAATGACCTGCAATACATGAATCTCAATAGTTAGAGGGCCTGACGTTTCGATCCTAGCAGGACCTTTCTCAAAGGCAAAGGAAAACGTCAGGCCCTCTAACTATAGAAATTCAAATGGGTAACCTTCTGTACACGTACATATGCATGTAATCATGCATGAATGCAAATGGACCATCAGCTCGTTTTAAGAGAATGCTTTCTACGAGGAAGGTCGCTTTCTCAAAAACAAAAAATCACTGGTAGATTTTAACATGACTTTGCTTCAAGCAAACAGCAACTGTGCACGTGATTCGAATTTGCTGAAACTGAAGAGGACAGTACATTGTACACTGAGGAAACTGGTGTTTCTCTCATCTAGGATGCCAATTCTTCATCTCATGAAGATATCATTATTTTAAACACTTTTTTTTAAATCACATACAAGATAAAGTACTGTCATTCAAAAGAGATCCCTCCTGAAAAAAACACCATCAATTTGGTTTAAGTACTTGCTTTCCCCCTTCTTTGATTCAGGCGATGTAATGTATCTGTATTGACACTGGTCAAATGACAGTAACATCTTCATTGGAAGATGGTTAAAGACATACACGAATCACGCAATTATATATTTAAAAAAAAAATTCCACATTTAAGTATGTACCGAGGCTTCCAATTATCAAAATAACATTTGTTTGACAAATTTAAATGCAATATATATATATATTGTGTAGAAATAACGCACGGAAGGGCTTTGTGAAAGACAAATGTAACTATGGTTACGGTTAATATACGGCACTACTGGGTTTAAACAATTACTTAGCTATGAGTAAGAGCTACAGCATTCTCACACCAATTATTTTTCTCCACCGTTTAGTTCCAACAATGATTCTATTATTTCAAACTGGTACATTTTGTGTAAACTGGTCCTAACATGACCAATCGACAATGGAGGATAATATGAGTGACCTTGGTGAAGATCATTCACCCATCGTTAAGTTATTAAGTTATTTTTGAGAATCAAGATTTTGCGGCATTTGAACTGCAAGCTTTGCTGGAATGAATCTTCCTAATCGAAGTTGAGGATTTGAACCTGAACACATACGTTCCAACCAATGCTGAATGTGACGTTGTAGTTTACATACGAAATATTAAAAGACAATACTAGCATGAGTGCATACAAAAACAATCTTCAGACAAGATTGTCAACCGTGTTTTTAGTACTACCTGAGCTCTCCAGCCCTTAAGTGGCAGCCTTCAGTTATGTTTGGACATACTGTCTCCTTGTTAGTCCCCTCCCCATTTCTCCCCTCTTCTTAGCCATTACCTTGAGTGGCCTGCTCTGGGCCTCGTGGTTGGCCATTCTTCATAAATCCTCTTTTCTGAGGATATAGGAAAGACAGTAGAGCAATTGGTTCGTAAAAACCAGAGGCTAGGGTTCAAGTGCGATTTTTCTCTGCTTTCTAATCAAGTGATGAAGATTCTGTCACTTTCTTTTCCTTGGGAAAACATTGTCATAATCTGGTAAAAATTAATAACTGTGACCTTATGTGGCTGTGACTGTGGTGAGGGAAGGCCACCACTGGCTGTGGCTGTGGCTGTGGTTAGGGAAGGCCACCACTGATTGAGGATGTGGCTGTGGTAAGGGAAGGCCACCACTGGCTGTGGCTGTGACTGTGGTAAGGGAAGGCCACCACTGGCTGTGGCTGTGGCTGTGGTTAGGGAAGGCCACCACTGATTGAGGATGTGGCTGTGGTTAGGGAAGGCCAGCACTGTCTGTGGCTGTGACTGTGGTTAGGAAAAGCCACCACTGTCTGTGGCTGTGACTGTGGTATGGTAAAGCCACTACTGTCTGTGGCTGTGACTGTGGTATGGGAAAGCCACTACTGTCTGTGGCTGTGACTGTGGTAAGGGAAGGCCACTACTGTCTGTGGCTGTGACTGTGGTATGGGAAAGCTACTACTGGCTGTGGCTGTGACTGTGGTAAGGGAAAGCCACCACTTATCGAGGATGTGGCTGTTGTTAGGGAAGGCCACCACTGGCTGTGGCTGTGACTGTGGTAAGGGAAGGCCACCACTGATTGAGGATGTGGCTGTGGTTAGGGAAGGCCACCACTGGCTGTGGCTGTGACTGTGGTAAGGGAAGGCCACCACTTATCGAGGATGTGGCTGTTGTTAGGGAAGGCTGTGGTTGTGGAAAGGAAAGGCAACCAATTAAGTACTGCATAGCTCAGATGGTTAGAGTGCTTGTACCTTAAAGCAGAGGTCTCCGGTTCATGTCTGAATCGATTAAATTTTGCTTTGCTGTTTTTAAAAAAGCTCCCAAATTTCGGAAATATCAAACAATTATAACTGGCAGCTTATCACATCAACACATTGTCTATGCCACACACAAAAGAAACACCTGTTAACCTTCATCACAATCTTTCCAACATGTCTGATGGCAAACCCCAAAATATAATAAAATTTGTATTCAATAAAATAGAATGAAATTTACAATCTGAATCTATTGTACTGCCTAACACTCTTGCATAATGAAGATTTAAGAGATTCTTAGACAAAAGCGCTACCACAGAGTTTATATTATGAACCTAAATAATCTAATTCAATTACTTCACCATAATTTTACAAAATAAATCCTGATTTGGTCAGAGGTATCCAATAATTATGTGCTATTAAAAAAAATACTTGCTTTAGAAAGTCAATCTCCTTGTTTTGTGTACCTTTATTAATAGCATTATTTTCTAGTGTTCAGTAAAGACTTTACCAAGAGACCGGAATGTGAAGATTGTTTCTCAATGGGCTTTCACGGCAGTGGCTGTGGCTGTGGCTGTGGCTGTGACTGCAGTCGTAGCTGCAGATGCGGCTATGGTTGTGGCTAGGCTGGCTGTGGCTGTGGCTGTGATTGTGGCTGTGATTGTGGCTGTGGCTGTGATTGTGGCTGTGGCTGAGGTTGTAGCTGCAGATGCGCCTATGGTTGAGGCTAGGGTGGCTGTGGCTGTGGCTGTGGCTGTGATTGTGGCTGTGGCTGAGGTTGTAGCTGCAGATGCGCCTATGGTTGAGGCTAGGGTGGCTGTGGCTGTGGCTGTGGCTGTGGTTGTGGCTGCAGATGCGGCCATGGCTGTAGCTATGCTGGCTGTGGCTGTAATCGTGGCTATGGCTATGGCTAGACGTTTCTAATGAGCAATCTTATGTGGCTATCAGTTTTGGAGGCAAGACCCTTTACATGTTGTGTCACAGACTGAGACCTAAAGACCCGAGGCCGAGACCAAGATGCCCAGGACCGAGAGTGACAACTCATGCTCAAAACTGGGACCTCAATGCCCAAGACTGAGACCATATGTCCAATGGGTTGAACCTCATTGCAATAGTCACAAACACACAATAAGTACCAGGTAATTGAGTGTAGTGAGCTGTGCACTTCGTGTGCAATATGGTCTCAAGACACGTCCTGAGAGCAAAATTTCTGTCCAAACCTCTGGCACTAGTGGCACTAGTCAGATAAGCTTTCACCACGCCATTTTAGCATGGCCAAAAGACAACCAGAAAAAGAAGCACCTGGAATTTAAGTAAATGCATGTAGCCTTTTCCTTCCTGCCCAAATTATTTTGAGCCAGCCATGCAGACTGTGCTCTGATGAGAATACATTATGCACTAGGTTTCTTTAGTCTGTCAGCTTTGGAAAATGTGATCTGAAAATGTAAATATTTAAAGTCCAATTTGTATCTCAACAAGCCAGTTGTAGACCAGATTCTTTGGACAAATCGCCAAAAAACAAGTGCAAAAATTCAAGGCTTTTGTCAGTACTTACAGTTAAAACTTATAAATTCCCTTTGCGCAATTTACAGTACAAGGTGTGTTTTTTTCCTAAATAGCGAGCTTTTGTTTTACGACGGGAGAAATCTAGTACGGTAATTCGAGCCGAACATAGATCTGCGCATGCACGACAACCTGCAAGTCCCCGTACCGTTGAAATCTGGGACCGTTGAGTGGGGAAATAGCGTCCGGTCCAGAACACCACGCAGAGCAGTCGGCTACTGCGTTACGTAACAAGTGACCAATCCTGTGTGTGTAATTTGATACTCAGTGCAGGGCAGCGCTGTGCAGTGCAGTGCATGCAGTGCGTATACCCCTCACATAAACAGAACGAAACAGATTCCAAACAGGACGGGAGCTTGGGTGCGGGAACGGTCGCGGTCTTTGAAATCCCCCGTACTGTGCGCTCTCCGTCGTAAAACGAAAGCTCGCTATGAACAGTGTGGGCACACTAGATATGCACGATTATTTACAAATGAAGAACTCCAATCTTAGGTGACTATGTAGTATGCAGCCACAAATGGAATTGCTTCGTTTAGGATGTCAGGACTGGAATGCAGGGTAGAGTAGACAAAGAAACAAACTCGTCCGATTCCTGTGACGTATTCCTCTGCCTACACATTGTTAACCTCTTTGGAAATGACGTCCCATCCCAAAACTGATAACGCCAGACATTTCAATGGCGGCAAAAGAGCGACTGGTTTTTTTTTTTACAATATTTCTCCTTTTCACATGATAGACCATCACCCCAACACAGGCTTCTACAACAACAAAACATAACTGTTTTTGTTTTCAAATTTGTACACAGCTTTGTATTTGATTTTTGTATACTTTCGGGATGCACAGTTTCTCACACAATACTGAAAATTGTTTTACATGATTTTGTCCTCAGATTTACATATATCTTTGTATACAGTTGTTTGTATTGATGTACATGGATTTCTATCAATTTCTGCATACAAATCTGCATACAAATCTGCATACAAATTTGCACACCTTTCCACACAATTTCACACAGTGATTTATATGATTTTGTATGCGAATTTGCATACAAATTTACAAACTATTATATGAAGACAAACTTGTACACACATTTGTATAGGCCTTTAGATTCAATTTTGTCGACAACTTTACAAACGGTTTGTAAGACAAATGTCTCCCACAAAATCATAAAGTACACTATATCAAGTTGAGGAGGGATGTTGGAGTGCTAGAATGTGCACACTGACATTGTGGCTAGTCACAGCCATGTTGGTGCTGCAACTGCCGCTGCTAGTTGCAGCAGTTGTCCACGCTCTACCTGCTAGGGCCGGGTGTTTCCGTTGAGGTCGGTCGCCACCAGCTCTGCGGCCACGGCGGCCATCTCCCTCGTCATTTCGGTGGCCGTTTCAGCCGCCGTTGCCGCGGCGATGGCGGCCAATGCTGATACTGCCGTCGTCTTCAAGGACTCCTCTTTGGGCTGACTGGTATACGGATGTGGCTGTGGCTGTGGCTGTGGCTGTGGCTGTGGCTGTGGTTTGGGCTCTATGTGGGGCTCTGAATTGAGCCCTGGCTCCGAACTGGGCTTCAAATTGGGCTCCGGATTGGGCTTTGGATTGGGCTTTGGATTGGGCTCCGGATTGGGCTCAGACTTGGGCTCCTTTTGTGGCTCAGGCTTGGGCTCTTTCTGGGGCTCAGGGTCCTTTTTAGACTCTTTCTGGGACTCTGCCTCGGGCTCCTTTTTGGGCCCTTTTTCGGGCTCCTTTTTGGGCTCCTTTATGGGCTCCTTTATGGGTTCCTTTATAGGTTCCTTTTTGGGCTCCTTTTGTGGCTCAGGCTTGGGTTCTTTCTGGGGCTCAGGGTCCTTTTTAGGCTCTTTCTGGGACTCTGCCTCGGGCTCCTTTTTGGGCACCTTTTCGGGCTGCTTTTTGGGCTCCTTTATGGGCTCCTTTTTGGGCTCCTTTTTGGGCTCGGGCTCGTCCGCCGGCTGGGTGGTCTCGTTGCAGTGCTGGATGCCGGCGCAGTAGTGCAGCATCAGCACGGCCAGCATCTGCATGCGCTGCTCGCTGCGTGACATGGTGCTGGTGCGCCTCCGACGCCGTCTCCCCTCCGTGGGCTGCTGCTGCTGCTGCAGCTGTCGCTGTTGCCGCTGCTGGTTGCTGGCTCGCTGCTGGGGGCGGTGTTGGTCCGCCTGGATGTCCTGCGTCATCTGCAGCTGTCGTCCCGACTCGTCGTCAATCTCCTTCTGCAGTTTGGTGACCTGCGGTGATGGGACAGCAACACTTCAAAACTCCAAAACGTCCAGGGACTGACGTATCAAAAAGAGTGGGACCTGTCCTTTCTCAAAAGCATAACAGCTGACAAAAAGGTCTGGCCAGAATCAAAACGTTGCAAAATTGAGTGACCCTCATATTCCACTCCTAAAACAGTAAGTCAAATTCCAGTAGTGGGCTTGGCACTGTCATCCATGCAAAAGAAAGTTATAAGATAGACAGTATAGTAAAATACAAACAATGTTCAAACTGCTTACAAAAATTAGGAGGTCCTGACGTTTTGATCCTAGCCGGACTCTTTCTCAAGGGCAAGTCTCTCTTCTGCCCTTGAGAAAGGTCCTGCTACGACTGACCCATCAGGACCTACTATTTGTTGTCAGACAAGCAGCACTTAAATAACTGGTTTTCCCTGTTGCTATAGTTACCATTGCCTCCAGTTTCTCCTTCCTCTCCTTGTCAGGAAGGTCAACGAAGAGTTCACGGCCGAGCTGGGCAACAAATATCGACACAAACAATGTAAAGAAAAACATATTGAGGGGACAATAGATAACAATTTTCATATACCTTAGCTGCATCCACTTTGTGTGATCCCCGACCTGCTGTAGCCAGGCTTACAATAATTGGTTTTTTTGCGTCTTAATGAAAGCAGGGGTGTGATCCCTGGAGATATACGGCAGTTAATGGATGGGTTGCTTCTGACTGGCACATACACCCCAGCAAAGACTAGTTGACTATTAGGGAAGGCCACCATCTAAGGGCTGGATAGCTCAGATGGAAGAGCACTGGTACATTAATTCAGAGGTCTCAGGTTCAAGTTCCGGTCAAGCCAAAATTTTCTTTGCCAATTTTTTAATTCTTCAAAAGGGGGAGGGGGTGGTGGATTGGTAAGAGGTAGTGGTGGATTGGTATGGGGTGGTGGTGGGTTTAGAGGGGTGGCTTGGAAATGGGCTGTGGTGGGTTGGAAAGGAGCTGTGGTGGGTTGTTAAGGGGTTGTGGGGGTTTGAAAAGGGCTGTGGTGGGTTGGTAAGGGGTGGTGATGGGTTTGAAAGGGGCTGTGGTGGGTTGGTAAGGGGTGATGATGGGTTGGAAAGGGGTGGTTTGGAAATGGGCAATGGTGGGTTGGCATGGTTGGAAAGGAGGTATGGTGGGTTGGTAAGGGGTGGTGTTGTGTTTGAAAGGGGCTGTGATGGGTTGGTAAGGGGTGGTGGTGGGTTGGAAAGGGGTGGTTTGGAAATAGGCTGTGGTGAGTTGGAAAGGAGCTGTGGTGGGTTGGTAAGGGGTGGTAGTGGGTTTGAAAGGGGTGGTGATGGGTTTGAAAGGGGATGTGGTGGGTTTGAAAGGGGCTGTTATGGGTTTGAAAGGGGATGTGGTGGGTTTGAAAGGGGTGGTGATGGGTTTGAAAGGGGGCGGGGTGGGTTTGAAAGGGGTGGTGATGGGTTTGAAAGGGGATGTGGTGGGTTTGAAAGGGGTGGTGATGGGTTTGAAAGGGGATGTGGTGGGTTTGAAAGGGGCTATTATGGGTTTGAAAGGGGCTGTGGTGGGTTTGAAAGGGGCTGTGGTGGGTTTGAAAGGGGCTGTGGTGGGTTAGCAAGGGGCTGTAATGGGTTTGAAAGGGGTGGTAATGGGTTTGAAAGGGGCAGTGATGGGTTTGAAAGGGGCTGTGGTGGGTTAGCAAGGGGCGGTAATGGGTTTGAAAGGGGTGGTAATGGGTTTGAAAGGGGTGGTGATGGGTTTGAAAGGGGCGGTGATGGGTTTGAAAGGGGTGGTAATGGGTTTGAAAGGGGCTGTGGTGGGTTTGAAAGGGGTGTTAATAGGTTTGAAAGGGGCTGTGGTGGGTTTGAAAGGGGTGGTGATATGTTTGAAAGGGGCTGTGGTGGGTTTGAAAGGGGTGTTGATAGGTTTGAAAGGGGCTGTGGTGGGTTAGCAAGGTGTGGTAATGGGTTTGAAAGGGGTGGTGGCATCCACTCTCAGCATTACCTCTCGGGCTGCGGTCATGAAGACGGCGTCTGTGTCATCTACTCGACTGCCCTCCGCCCTGGCCAGCTCCCGCAGGCCGCGCTTGAGCCGGCTCAGGCCTCGCACGGCCACCTCGATCTCGTCCGTCCCCGCCCCGTCTGCCTCATCCGAGGAGGCTGAGGACTCGCGAGGCGAGGGGCCGGGCGAGGGGCCGGGGGAGGGCTGGGGGGAGGGGGCCAGGCCGCCACCGCCGCCGCCCGCCAGACGACGCTGCAGGGTGGGCGTGGTCTGAGGCGAGGCTGCGGGATCGAGCCCCGCCCGGACGGTCAGCTGCTCTTTGGCGACCGGAGAGGGCTGGTCGGGCTTGCGGCCAATTTTGGTTCTGAAGATGATGGGGGGGGGAGGGGGGGAATGGCGGACGGTCAACGATAAATTAGGATCCAGCAGTCTCCTGACGATGACCAGGGTATACTGTTTGAAACCTCGAGTCACTGGTTCTTTTCAGAGCAACACATGTTCACACAAGAGAATTTTGTATGGTGTTACCGGAAACCTATTACTTCTTCAACGATGAGTTGTTAAATGTTTTGGTTGGTGTCTTTGTTGGTTAGTGGAGTTGGGGTTAGTCGGTTGGGTGGATTAGAGGATTGGTTGTGGGATGGTTGGTTGGTTGACTGGTTGGTTTGTTGGTCAGTGTTGGTTGGATGGCAGGTTGATTGGCAGGTAAATAAATGTATGTGTACATACACTTATCAAGTTATCAGAATGTACATTTGTGGGGTATCCAATGTAATTCCAAACAGTCATTGCCTTGTTTGTGAGGGCAGCATTCAACGAATCTTAAGAAAAATTTAGGGTTTTTTATCTCGCAAGATAAAAACTATTTGTTGGTGTTTGAGTGTTCAAAGATTTCTCGAAAAGTACAGCATCCCAGACCGTAAGATTTCATGACCATCAACAAACCGTGTAAATTATGTGGACAAGGAAATCTGTGTACATCAAAGTTGTCCTATCTTCCCAATGTTGTATTTGGCCTCTAAGTATCAAGTTTTATGCATGCACGTTTTTACGGTGGATATGTGACCTGAACAATTGAATGGGCCCTCGTATTGATCAAGGCAGAACCTTCCTCAGGACCTACATGTACGTGAAGGGGCTGCCGTTGAGAAAGGACCTGCTAGGATCGAAACGTCAAGACCTCTCAATTTCTCAGGACATCCAGGCAGTGCATGACATTCTAGTGGCCATTTCAATCTCGGGGATTGTGCAAAAGTTCAAAACCACAACCCATGGGTGCACTCTGTGAACGGTGCAAAGCTTTTCCCACCAACCAAAGTAGAGAACCATGTATACGAGTTTAGACAAAAAAAACGATGGGGCACGACCACACACAAATATAGCAAAGTCAGGCCAGGCTTGTTGCAGGGGGCCTGACTATTTTGTGACTGATTACAGTGCCTAGGACGGGTCACGTTCCCCGAGGTCTGCCTTGTCAATGTGTTTCGAGGTCATGCAGTGCCCACCAACCCACGTCTTGCCATTTTGAAATCTCTGCTTCCTAGGATTCGACACTGCACTTCATGAAACCACTCCTGCTTCTTTCAGTTTGAATCTTGGAAGTTTGCAAGAGAAGGAATTTCTGAAGGCTGCAGAACCTTTCGAGAAAGCCTTAGAGAAAGCCGAAATTTCAAACCTTCAAAATGGGACCCTGTGACCCTAGTGACACTGACGCTGATGTCAGGTCAAAGGTTAAAATGTCAAACCAGTTAAAACGTCAAAATGATCATTAAAACAAACCAAGGAGAAACTGACTGGGAACTTTTGAACAATTTGAAAAATTGGCAAAGACTGGACCGGGACTTGAACCCGAGACCTGGAGAATGGCAGTTAATGGTTGAATTGCTTCCGACTGGCGCCCCCACCCCGGCAAAGACTAGTTGACTATTTGGGAGGTCGCCATCTAAAGGCTGGATAGCTCAGATGGAAGAGCACTGGTACGTTAGTCCAGAGGTTTCAGGTTCAAGTCCCGGTCCAGTCAAAGTTTTCTTTGCCAATTTTTCAAAAAAATAATTATTTAGAGCATTCTAATAAAATGACTACGTAGTCTTTCAAGGGAACTTTCCTTTTCTTACTATTTGGAAAATTGTTGGTTGTGACGCCTGCTGAGAAATAGGGCCTACTGTAAATGTTTGCAATTAATGGTTTGCCCACGCAAGCTTGGTATGCATGGTATGGCCAGCTGCCTCCAGTTCACTGCATGCTACGAGCATTCCTTCGGGCGGAACCCTTTGCATTTGAGGCCAAAGGTTATCAGAGGTCAAAGGTTACCACAGCACTGATGAACAGTTGCATGAGGTCTTTAATTCACTTCCAGCTGTATTCATGCCCCAGGGCCATGATCAGCCTAGAAACGGGTCAGATTTAGGTACCATTTGAATATGAGGTCAATGAAGAATAGAGACCAGAGGTTGCCAGAGGTTAAAGGTTATTGTGGAAGAGTGGAGTGATCTTAAGTGATCTGAAGTTCATGTGTGCATTGCATGGGGTCAGGACCAGGCTAAAACTCAGGAAATTCCAATGTGAGGTCAAAGGTAACCAAAGGTCATGCATTTCATGGGGTCAGTAGCAGGTTAAGACTCGGGCCATTCCAATGTGAGGTAAAAGGTTATCAAAGGTCAAATGTTAAAGGCCCAATACAACATTGGGAAGATCGGCACACATCGACGTCCACAGATTTCCTTCTAATTTACACAGTTTGTAGATGGTCATGATAGAATCCTCGTGTTGAAATCTTACGGTCTGGGATGCTGTACTTCTCGAGAAGTCTTCACTCAAACATCGACAAATAGTTAATTACTTGCAAGTAATGAACTATTTCTTACACTACTAATCGGTGCGAAAACCATGTTTTTTTGCCTTTTTCTACTTTCTCCGATTATCATTTGAGCTAAAACCTTCGCACTACTGCTTTTTTAGTATGTTTAATGGTTTAACACACAAACTGTGGCAATCTTTAGACGTTTACCAATGTTGTATAGGGCCTTTAAGTGAGGTCAAAGTTTACACTGTTGATGAGAAAAGTGGAAACATAAACCAAGTAAATAGATGGGTAGCAAGTAATTCTGCTAGGGCCATGCGATCATTGCTTCATTCCATCATCTGAAAACAGTGCATGTGAATAGGTTATTTTTAGCGCAATGCACTGGACACCAACCATTGGGTGAGGGCGCTATTTAGCGAAAGACATCGTCCAGTCCCAATGATGCATCCTGTTCAATGTGGCCGAGCACTCTGAAACAAGTGGACGCAAGATTTGAGGGGGTCGCTCAAGAAAGTTTTCTACCATTCCTCCTAGTGCATTGATACCTATCCTTGACTATCATGTAATTCGAAGAAACAAAATCCACTAAAAACCACTCCACGGCGACCAAAACAATAACCTTAAAAAAAGCAAAAAGTAGCCAAAGAATTAGAAAAGCAAGTTCCCAAAGTTGTCCACCACAATGCCCTGCTGGATGACGTGAATCAATCTCTCACCTAATGTAAGAATGTTAAATGAAAGCTGAGCAGACTCAGTAGGGAGTCGAACCTGTCACACCAGCTTTCTAGCTCAGACATAGTAACAGACAATCCGCTCACTTGGTCACAGCTGTGACGTGAATTCATAACTGCATAGAGGTGAGTGCCTTGCTTAAGGCAATTCTTAATTTGTGAGAGGAGATGGGGGGAGACAAAACCAGGCCCTCACATAAAAACAGAATGGAGGTCTCTTCACGAAGTGTGTTAACCACTTAACGCTGGGACCTCCGAATCCGGAGCTCCGTTGGCTTGACTATGCGACGGGCCCTCCGAATCCGGGCACTACTATTGTCCACATTTTAAACAAAGACTCTTTTCAGCTTAGAACAAAAGCAATACGAATCAGTTCAAAGCCCCAACAACGTCGGAATTGTGCCAGTTTTTACTCTCTTGTACCCATAGTATACCCTTATCGATTGATTTCACAGAAATATATTGTTCCGATTATTTTAGCGAGATATGAAAATGATGCATTGTTCAGAAACCCCCGTATGGCGGTCATCGGCGCTGAAAAACCACCCGGCGCGAAGTGGTTAAGCTGCGAGGGCTAAACTTGCCGCCCCCCCCAAAAAAAAAAAAAAAAAGGCATGAACTTGAGCCCTCTGTTGGCTGTGAGCTTGAAATAGCGATCCGCTCATTGACACCAGGGCAGGATTTGAACCCAAGCCGCAGGAATGGAAGACAGGGGATATCACGCTACACTTAATACCTGGTATAAACAAGAGCCATCAATCTCCATCCCATTGATGGATAGAGGGAAGGTAGGAACTTCTTTCATGTCTTTAATCCACATATCTGGGCAGTGAGTGGGATGGGAACCCTGGGCAATAGTACTGGAGGCCAAGAGGCGTCATCCTAAGCCAATTTACTCTGTAAACGCTCCGTCTTGTCAGTGTGGGAAATATGATTGAAATCAGTGAGAATGTCAATTGTGAAGGTTGTTTTTTCTTGGTGAGGGGAGGGGTCGGTCGTGTATCAGGACTCTGTCGTGCACTAACCTGTCGCACGGCATCTGCGCCTGCGTCTTCTCGGAGCATTTTTTGTGACAGACCAGCTGGCAGATCTGACACTTGAGGGCGTACTTGGTCCAGACCTGTCCGCAGTTGAAAAAGGACATTGCGACTTTTTGAATCAATACACCAGACAATTTCTCCATCTATGAGCAAGTCATGAATGGTTTGCGGTGACACTGTGTAAATATAATGGGTTTTTTGTTTCCCTTTTTATAGAACCCTGCATAATCAAAGGTAAAGGGAAATCATTTGTAGATGGTGTCACTGCAAACTATTCATTACTTGCTACAACTGAAATAATAATTGAACGATCAGATTGATGAGCAAACATACAAAGGAAGAAAGGAATTAATCGATGAATGGATGAAGAAATAAACTAAAAGAGGGATGAATGATCAAAAGAAAGGAACGAAGAAAATACAATTTCAAGGTCAAATATAACTTTCCATCTAGGATAAAATTGTTTCTTAGCACTGATTCTGGACTTCTTTTCCGGGAGCCCAATCATTTGTACCCTTTTTTTGTAATGCATGTTGGATAATTAGGTTTGCGGTGACACCATGTAAATTCTCTTTTGTGAGTAATCGTGGTTCTGAAAAGAACCGGAGGAACTCGACGTTTCGAACAGTATACTCTGCTCGTCTTCAGGAGACTGCTGGATTCCAACTGGGAGTGGGGCTTATGTAGTGTGGAGAGGGATCCTGGTGAGGGGATTAGCTCAATGGAGGGTGAAGGCGGGAAATGTAAAGGCGGGAACAAGGGATGCTGCACAGGATCCTAGTTGTGGGTGTACTGTGTGTGTGCTCACTCATGTGTGTCATAAGTGGTTGACTGCTAGGGGGGTGAACAACTGTTGCCAAGGGGGAGACTAGTGGAAGGGGGGCCTAGTAATGCATGTTTGTTCGCGGTCCTTGATGTCTACATAGATTCATGGAAAAAAAACAAAGACAGTGATAACCAATGACTGGCTACTTTGCTGCACGGCATGAACATGCCCATGAGAGTCGTCATTTGCCAAACCCTCAGTACGATGACTTTAACTGTGGTCCAACACTTGCATATCTGTACACATGACTCAGGGATGAGGGATGTGTCTCACCTTCTTGGAGCAGAAGTCGCACCGTGTCTGCGCTGAGAAATGTGTGCCCACAAACCGGTGCTGCAAACCTGGAAACAGACTGGGGGGGGGGGTAGGAGGAAGGGGGAGGGGGGGTAGGAGGAAGGGGTAGGGGGGGTAGGAGGAAGGGGGAGGGGGGGTTGGAGGGAGGGGGTGGTAGGGAGGGGGTGGTAGGGAGGGGGAGGAGGAGGGAAGGGGCAAGATAGATACAGAAGAGATAACTTATACCACCTTTATCAATAAAAAGGTACAACTATAAACAGGACCATCCAATCAGGGGTTGGTTGCAAACAAATCAAGTCAAAACAAATTTTAAAAAATGGCAAAGAAAACTTTGACTGGACCGGGAATTTGAACCCGAGACCTCTGGTTTAGTGCACCAGCGCTCTTCCCATCTGAACTACATGTATACATGTAGATGGTGGCCTTCCTAAATAGTCAACTAGTCTTTGCCAGGGTGGGGGCGCCGGGCAGAAGCAATTCAACCATTAACTGCCGTATATCTCCAGGGATAGCACCCCCACTTTCAGTCAGATGCGAATAACCAATGATTGTAAACTTGTGGCTACAGGAGCTCGGGGATCACATAAAGTGGAAGCAGCTTTTTTCAAATAAAGTCAAAGAAATCAATGAAAACGATTTAGGCGACATTGATCTCGGGCCTCCAGTTCAAGACTACAGTTCAAGACTCTGTACAAGCTATGTGCGTTGGTACGCAAAACCAGAGGTCTCAGGTTCGAATCCCGGTCACGGTCCGGCCACAGATACTCACTTGAGTTCGTCAGGCCTGGTGTGCTTGTGGGCTTTGGTCTTGGCCAGGGCTTTCCAGCGCTCCTCAGACAGTGAGGCGTGCTTGCCCTGCAGCTCCTTGGCCAGGGCCTCGGCAAGCTCTAACTCGGCGGCTGAGGGCGGCTGCTCACCCGAGGGCGTGTGCCGACAGAAGAGGGCAATGTCACCATAGCACAGACGACTCTCAAAGCCAGAGTGCTGGAAGAGGTGGGACTGTGAGGGAAGACGCCTGAGGAGAGAGAGAGACAGACAGACAGAGAGAGAGAGACAGAGAATAGGGGAGAGAGAGAGGGAGATAGAGGGGGAGAGCGAGGAGGGAGAGAGAGAATAGGGGAGAGAGAGGGGGAGAGAGAGGAGGGAGAGAGAGAATAGGGGAGAGAGAGAGGGAGAGAGAGGGGGAGAGAGAGGAGGGAGAGAGAGAATAGGGGAGAGAGAGGGGGAGAGAGAGGAGGGAGAGAGAGAATAGGGGAGAGAGAGGGGGAGAGAGAGAGGGAGAGAGAGGGGGAGAGAGAGGAGGGAGAGAGAGAATAGGGGAGAGAGAGAATAGGGGAGAGAGAGAGGGAGAGAGAGGGGGAGAGAGAGGAGGGAGAGAGAGAATAGGGGAGAGAGAGGGGGAGAGAGAGGGGGAGAGAGAGGAGGGAGAGAGAGAATAGGGGAGAGAGGGGGGAGAGAGAGAATAGGGGAGAGAGAGGGGGAGAGAGAGTGGGAGAGAGAGGGGGAGAGAGAGGAGGGAGAGAGAGAATAGGGGAGAGAGAGGGGGAGAGAGAGGGGGAGAGAGAGGAGGGAGAGAGAGAATAGGGGAGAGAGAGGGGAGAGAGAGAATAGGGGAGAGAGGGGGGGAGAGAGAGAATAGGGGAGAGAGAGGGGGAGAGAGAGGGGGAGAGAGAGGAGGGAGAGAGAGAATAGGGGAGAGAGAGGGGGAGAGAGAGGGGGAGAGAGAGGAGGGAGAGAGAGAATAGGGGAGAGAGAGGGGGAGAGAGAGGGGGAGAGAGAGGAGGGAGAGAGAGACAGAGAGAGGGAGAGAGAGACACAGAGAGTGAGAGAGAGAGAGAGAGGGAGAGAGAGATGATTATTGCTTACAAGGAAGGAAGGATTAGGACAACATTTGACTGGAGGGGAGGTACAAGAGGTAAAGAGAGAGTGATCGTGTCTAGAAATGTCCAAGTCTATTTGTCTTTCCTTTCTTTCATTTGTGTCTGGTTCAGAAGGGCACAGAAAGCCTGGGCTTACGTGGCGCCCGCCCTCTGCTCCGGAGGGTGTAGATTGCTGAGCAGCAGGTGCTCCCCGGCCTTGGTGTTGAGACACTGGAGAGCGATGTCCATCAGGGGCACACAGGTGTAGCCAATCAGGATATCCTTGGCACCCATAGCCAGGGGGATACGATTCCACACGCAGACGTTCAGGTAGCGGTCAGACTCGTCCACCTCAAAGTTGAAGGTCTCGTCCCAGACTGGCTCCTACGAAAAGCAAAAAAACGACCGATATTCTGAATGGAATTGCGCCGGTATGAAAGCTACAAGTGAGCTTGGCCTCAGCCTCGCTAGATGCTACAGCACACCCTTCGACTCCAGTCCACAGGGATGTAAGTGACCGACAAAGTCATTTCCTGAAAATCACTGAAGGCCAATCAATTGTGCGAATGCGAGTAAGCGCTTATACGCAACCCAGAGATGCGACTGCGAATGAGCGCTTGAGCGACCAAGAGATTCATGGCAGGGATGCAGGTGCAGAGGTGCCCTTCAGTTTTTAGGGTTTAACAAATAAAAATGACCATTTTGAGATACATATGTTTGAAATAACGAATTTAAATTTTTACTTTTTTTTATTACCTTAAAAGAAATATTACAAAAAATGTAAACAAAAACAAAAAAAACACGCCATTTCCGGAAATCCGAAAATTTCCGGAAGTCTTACATCCCTGAGTCTATCCACAGCTGGTACAAAATTCAAACACGGTCACATGAATCCGAGTACGCAGAAGATTCCAACCCTTGAAGATAGATTGAACGCACAGGAATGGCTTGATAAGATTTGTAGGCAGTGCCAAAGGGAAGGTTTGCGGTGACGCCATGCAAAACATTTCTTTTTGAGACCGAGTGCGGCTCTGAAAAGAGCCGGTAACTCAACGCTTTTGGCAGTGTGTCCTCGTCAGTGTGTACCCGTCGTCAGTGGATGTTACTGTACCTGTCTTACAAGTTTGAGGGTGGAACTTACATCATAGGCAGGCGCCAGCGATGTCTCGTACAGGTCCTCGTGGCCAGAGACCTCGGAGTTGGCTTGCTCCGAGGCAGCGGGCTGGTCCGCTCCGCCGACGGACGGCGTTGAATTAGCGGTGGCCGGCGCGGCCGCGGCACCGAGGCTGCCGGAGTCCGTCTCATCGCCGAGCGAGGCCGCACTGCCCAGACTGATCCGGTCTGCATCCACCGCATCGGCGGCACCGACGCCGTCCAGCGAGGCCTCCGGGCCCGCGCCCGGGTGGCGTGCCCCGCCCGCCGGCCGCGCCCGCTTCCTGGGCGGCGGCCGGGCCTGCATGGACTGGCGGAAGAGGAGCTTGACGCTCTGGAGCCGGTCCTCCCGGTCCCGGGCCGCCGAGAGCGTGGAGTAGTCCAAGCTGGAGGAGAGGCGTCGCCGGGCGGCGGCCGGCACCTCCCCCTCGGTCGAGTCCGAGTCCCCGGCGCCTGCCACGCCCAGCCCGGCCACGCCCGCTCCGGCCACGCCCCTCCGCCGCAGCACCGGCGAGTCTGCAGCGGGCACCTGCAGGCGGGTGGTGTTGATTGCCGATGAGGACTGCGAGCTGGAGACCCCTCCACCGCCTCCGCCTCCGCTCTGGGAGATCAGATCGGCATCGTCCGCGCTCACTCCCAGGGTCTGCATCATCTTGACGTTGATGAAGTCCTCGTAGTCGTTGTCGTCCAGCTGCACGTCCACCAGCTCCGTCGTCGTGCGCTGAGCGGCGCCCTCGCTTGACGAGGCTGGGCCGTCCGTCTCGTCGGACTGGGCGGGTCGCTGCACTCTCAGCAAGCACCTGGGGGGAAAAATGACGGATGATTTGAAAAAGGAGTTCCAATTTTGACGTCTAACTGCGCTGTACGTTTCCATCCCAGCAGGAACTTCCTCAACGGCAGACTCTCAGAGAAAATGTCAGGCCTTATGATACCACCTGACAGAGCAGCTGGCAAATTGTGGGCAAATTCTCATCGCAAAAATAGATACCAAAACAGAAAAAAGGAGACAATAATCAGGCATGCAACTCTTGAATTGTAAAAAAAAAAGAGGAAAATGTCTGAATGAAACGGCGAGGGGGTTTGGATTCTAGATGCTCTGTGGTGCATTCTGAGCAGTTTTGGACCACTTATGACTTTAAGCTGAGTGACATATTTTAACCTTTTTCAAGGCATACACCCAGAAAATTGAATTTTTGTTAACATCAAAGTTTTTAACCTGATCTCAGCATGTGTTTTAAATAATAGTTAGGGGAGAAGAAATATCCCTTTTTTTTTCTTTTTTTCTACTTATGGCCGAATTAAAAAAAACGGAAAAGTTGCATGCCTGAATAATGCTATCCGACTTACCTATCCTTTGTCTGCTTGATGAGTTTGGAGGCATGCTTGGCTGAGGTCACTCGCACATTATCCACAGCTAGAACCAGATCCCCCTGAAAGATGACAGAAAAGATGAACATGACTCATCTGCCAATATGTGTGCTGACAGCAAAAGAGCACAAAGATTGTGTGGACTGCTGTGGTTGCATGGTACCATGGCATGTAGTCAATTGACTGACAGAAGAGCCTGTGTATTCACCACACCAGTCTGCACTGTGTACTATTGTCAGGCATGCAACTCTTGAATTGTAAAAAAGAGGAAAATGTCCGAATGAAACTGTGAGCGAAGCATGAAGCCCTTGTGGCATGTGGTTTCGGGCCCGCTTAAGGGCCCGGGAAAATTTCGGATTCTAGATGCTCTGTGGTGCATTCTGAGCAGTTTCTGACAACTTATGACTTTAAGCTGAGTGACAGATTTTAATCTTTTTCAAGGCATACACCTAGAAAATGAAAAGTAAACATCAAAGTTTTTAACCTGATCTCAGCATGTGTTTTAAATAATAGTTAGGGGAGAAGAAATATCCAGATGCATTTTTTTTTTATTATTATTATTTTTCTTACAGATTTTTTTTTACAGCCGAATAAAAAAAATGCGGAAATCCGCGGATCCGCGGAAAAGTTGCATGCATTTATTGTTCAAGTGGCCACAATTTGGGTCCACTTCTGACTGACAGGCGATGTTTTTCCTTTGTTTGTATGACCAAAATTATGCTTGTTTATTGAGTCACGACCCATGCACATTCAGTCCGAGTCAAAGATCATTTTTCAAAAGCCCACTTTCAAAATCCAGCTCTAGCTTCATCTCTGTTATCCAAACGATGAGAATACAGCTGAGGGGTCTTTTTCAAACCCCGAGCCAGAGGCCTCCCGTGCAGAAAGCTGGAGCCGGATCATAGGCAAGGTTTGGAAGAAAACAAGTCTGAGTCAGTTGGTCTGAGCCTGAGTCACTTGTTTTCATGTTTTCTGTCAGAGTCCCAATTATGGAAAATGAGACTTGAGACTGAGTCATTTGTTATTGTGACTCAAGTCAGAGTCAAAGTCATTTGTTATTGTGACTCCAAGATCGAGTCATTTATCAATGTGGCTCAGGTTCGAGTCATGGAAAAGACTCACGAGTCCAGAGTCACGAGTCATACGAGTCAGGGCTCACAGTGTCAATTCTTTCTTTTTTCAAATTTTACAAGAGTCAAACGAAGGGGAGAGGGACGGCGTGGGTGGGGACCGGTACAGACCTTCTTGAGCTCAGTCTGGCCGGCCACGGAGTCCCTGTTGATGGAGGCGATGACTGTGTCCATCTCGCGGGGACCTGGGCCGAACATGAGGCCCACCCTGGGACCACCCTTGGCCAGCTCCACCTCAAAGGTCTCACCGGGCAGACGCCGGACAATGTCCACCTGATTCCAGGGCTCTGGATCTGGGGTAGGGGAGGAGAGGAGGAGGGAGGGAAAGATGGGATCAGCGATTATTTGAGCTTTAAAGTCAAAACAAAGAAAGGACAAACTGACGGGGAACTTTGGGTACAAATTGAAAAAAATGGGAAAAGAAAAAGCTGCATCCACTTTGTGTGATCCACGAGCTGACATAGCCAGGCTTTATAACAATTGGTTGTTTGCATCTGAATGAAAGTGGGGGTGTGATCCCTGGAGATATACGGCAGTTAATGGTTTTATTGCTTCTGACTGGCACCCCCACTCTGACAAAGACTATCGAGTAGTTGACTATTAGGGAAGGCCACCGTCTAGGGGCTGGATAGCTCAGATGGAAGGGGCACTGGTACGTTAATCCAGAGGTCTCCGATTCAAGTCCCAGCTTTTCTTTCAGTTTTTCAGCTTTAAAGTAACGACATAATAGAGAGGTTTTGCAAGTGCAAGGATACATGAGCAATTATGATGTCATACACTAATTACTATCCACTAAACGTGCAGACGTCGTGGATATCTCACTCACTACACGTCAGGAAGAAGCACATAGGAAAATTTGAATTTCTAGTACCGGTAAATCGTCAGAATAAGCCTTCAATGCCATATCGGGCTCTATGAATACACTTTCTCCACACTTCCCAGTCCAGCAGAGCAGATTTCCAGCAAAGTTAATTTCATTCAGCAACGTGTCTCCATTCAGCCAGTCTACACGCACTACTCACTGACGGTCAGCGTGCAGTAGATTTTGGACAGGCCCTTCTGGGCAGCGGAGACGGACAGGCGACTGCACTCCAGCACGGTGACGGCCAGCTTGCCCGTGATGATGCGGCCGTCATGCACATAGACATCGGCGCTGCTGTGGGGAGGGGCAGGCTTGGCAAAGAAGGGCTGGTAGCGCATCTTGTAGTTGGGCAAGGTGTGCTTCTTCTTCAAGGTTTTCCGAAGCTGGAGAGAGGACGAAGGAAGTTGCCACATGAATTGCATGATTAGCAGCAGTAATTGTGGGACCTTGGCTGTGGATGATCGAGAGATTCCGCGCTGCCGCTGAAAGCACAAGGGGAACATTGTGTTGGCATGCCACATACATGTAGCCCAATGGTCGTTGGTTAGGCAGTGGAATTCCACCCACATTCTTCACCGCAATCTGTACGCTCGGTTGGGGCCAACCAATTTGAAGATTTGACTGCCTGGAGTGGAGGCTAGTCTGCGGTCAGGGATCGTCAGTATCGTACACGCACACACACACACACAAAAGTCTGTTACGCTCCATTGACGATGCACAATGGGCCCTTTTTCGAACAGATAATCTATTGACAAAAGCTACAACGATGTCCGAATTGTGCCAGGTTTTACTCTCTTGTACCCATAATATACCCTTATTGATTTATTTCACAGAAATATATTGTTCCGATTGTTTTAGCGAGTTTTAAAAATGATGCATCGTTCAGAAACCCCTGTATGGCGGTCAGGGGCGCTGTAAAATCACCCGGCGCGAAGTGGTTAACAGACAAAATTTAACAGTTTGAGATACCAGTTTGACTTAAAATAACAAAATACAAAAAATAACTCCATTTTCAGAAATCCGGAACAAAAATCACGCCATTTCCGGAAATCCAGAAATTTCCGGAAGTCTTACATCCCTGATGTACCGGTATACAGATTTCTGAGATTAGAATATTTGCAATACCTCCCAACAGAGTGGGACCTTTCTCAAAGGCAGAAAGGTCTGCCTCTGAAAACAAACTAACAATCAGAAAACAATTTTCTAAAGGTTTTTTTTGACCAAGTGTCACTGGACTTGGAACTGCTTGATGAAGGCCATTGCCTCTCCCCCTGCCATCTGAAGACAAACGTGACGAATACAAACCTGGCCGACAATCAGCGATCCCAACTTAGGAACGGAGCGACCCTCAAAATGCGTCTCCACCTCAAACTCCACCTCGGGCTCCTGCAAAAAAGCAGATTTTGCAATGTGTCCATTTCATTCAAAAAAATTATGTTTTTTTCCAAAGTCCGGCCATTTTTTAATAAGTGTAAATAATTTTTCCAAAAGAATAAAACAAAAAATAACAAAGTTTGAGAATTCTACAATCCCCTTCTCACACTTTAGAGGGAAAAAAAAAATATATATAATTTTTTTTTTCAAATTTTCCCCCTCGAAATTACACAGAACTATGCACAGACATGTGTGCACATAACGTGCAAGTATCGGTAGTTGATCTCAAGTTTCTGTCGATCATACAGACAATCAATACGAACTCAGAGAAGATCTTCCATGGCTAACCTCATAGAAAGACATGGACCAGTGCGTGTAGGGGTTCCTGCTGAATTGGAGGCGTAGTCGGCCTTTGAGCTTGGTGACTGTGATGGAGACATAGGCCGTGGTGCCAAACACCAGGTCCACATCCACCGACACCCGGAACCCACCACTGTACTCCAAGTCTGCGGCCACATCCATCTCCTGAGAAAGTAGTCCAAACGAAGCATGCACAATGAACACTCTACACATTCAAAGCAATATCGGAAAAGAGTCAACTCTCTTTGCCAGGGCAGGGCACCAGTCAGGATTCACTTTGCTTGTGAGAATGGCTTCCTCAATCCTCTATAATCCTCCGGGTTGTGTTGGAGGATTGACAAAAGTAACACAATTTCCAGTTGAAGGATTGCAGAAGATTGTGGAAGGTTGTTAAATGTACACTGGAGGATTGTGGACGATTGAGGAAGCATGATACAATGAGATCTTGATGGATTGTGGAGGATTGAGGGAGGTTGTCAAATTTACACCGGAGGATTGTGAAGGATTGAGGAGGGCTACAAGTAAACAGTGAGAATGTATTTAATGGGTTGGAAATGTCAGGCCTACCAATATGTATTTTTTATTTTTTTTTCAAGGGGGGGGGGAGATTTGGGCTTCATGGTGGAGGTAGCAAGTCAGTGGTGATTTGTGCTTATAAATGTTGTGAATATGTCTTTTGCGAGTGTGTGTGGTACTGAACAGGCCCAGTCCCAGCTCAACCTACATGTACCCGATGCTCAATCATCGACTCCCTCAAGCTTGTGAGGAAGTTCTCAATGCATGGCAGATTCTAATTTGTACAGCGGCAGGTATGGCAGGTTTGGTGGTCAGCCTCGGTTGATAATTTTCATGACTGAGAATTGCAATTTGGGGAGAGGGAGGAAGGGAACAAATCAAAAGATATTTTGACAGTGGTCTTCCCAACTCACATCTGGCACTTCACTGGGGTCGTCTTGCAAGCACCGCATCACTGTGACCGATTTTATTGTCGGAAAAGAATTCCCCAGACAGTAGTCTTGGACCTGCAAGGGGGAGAGGGAGGGAGAAGGAGGGGGGGACCAAACAAAAGCATTTAAAACCCATTAAAAGGAAAATGAAAGGTTTACAGTTAGTGTTGCAACAATGTTGTTGACTGCTTCACTGCCTTCAAGTCTGCCCAAAACACATGCATGCACTGCAGAGTCAAAATATCCAAATAAAGGATGTACCGGTACATGTACACTGTACATACAGTACATGTATTTGCCTGACATTTGAATGAGCTACAATGTAGCAAAAGGAGAAATATTCCAATTCAAGATAAAAAAATTGTACATGTAATACTTGCATTTGTGTTAATTGTGCTGTTACATGTACATGTACATATGTACTTCTCATTTCAAATACTTAGTGTCACAAATTGAAGTACATTGTGTACAGTACATGGTGTGCATGCATATACATACATGCACATGTACATGTACATGTACAGACATACATGTACTGTACATTGTACATGTCCATGAAATACAAAAATCTTACAGATTTCTTTAGAAAATCTAAAAGATACATGTACATGCCAATCCATGTAGCAGTAGGGCTAAAGATTGCGTTATGATTGAACTTGACTGTTTGCACCCTTAAGGTGCTGTCAGCGTGTCCATCCTTTGAGCCACTCAAGAACAAAACCACTCACGCATGACAGGACAATGGGGACATTGTTTTGGGCTAAGTTTGGATAAAATATCTGTTGTTGCTATATGATCTGCGAAGCATGCCAACAGTGCTTTGTCTATGGACTTTTGGGCCAACAGGGAAGAAGTAGGGGGGGAAATGTGGCAGAAAAAAGTAAGGCTTTTCCGCAATGATTCGCGCCAGAAAAGCCACATAATTATTGGGCCTGATCTTTCCATCCTAGCAGGACCCTTCTCAAAGGCAGAAAGCAGGATCATTCTGCTCTCTAAATCTTTGATGTCACACAAATTGCCCTTTAATTAACCTACATATCATACATTTACATGTATCAAAAGTATATAGAGAAAAACACTGAATAACTTTCCACGCATCCACTGCATGTAAGGTACATGTACACGTGTAGCTGTAGGCATCTGTTGCACATTTTGTTTGTCATTTCATTGTCTACAACTACAGTACATGTACACTGTACAGTAATTTACAATTGGATAGCCAGCTGTCAATGGTAATGTACATTTGTACAAGAGCTCAATTATAATATCATATGATATATTTGATGTGTCATCATGTATGTATGTATCCAATTAAGAGTTCCTGAGTGGCGTTTCAATCTGGGAATAATCTTTTCTGAAGGGCGACTACTGTACGTGTAAATAAAGGATACTGACTTGAATGAACACCATGCAAGAGCATGAAGAGGGCCTGACATTTTGATTAGACCAGGACCTTTCTCCAAGGTACATGTACATGTACATGTACATGTACATGTACATGTACTGTAGGCCTACAATGTACATGTACATGTACCGGTACAATGTACATGTACATGTACCGGTACATGTACAATGTACATGTAGCGGTACATGTATGTACACGTATACATGCACATGTACATTCTACACACAGTACATGTATGTGTACATTCTACATGTACACTGTACATGTACATGTACACGTGTACATGTACTGAACATACATGTGTAGAATGACTACCCGGTACAAACCCATGCATGCAAGCAATGTAATGTACATAATTATGTACATTGTATTATCTTCTTGAAAATAAGGTGATATACATGTGTACAAAAATGTTGCCAACTGCTTACTGACTAAAGTTACCAAAATGAAAATCTTAAAATTTAGTGGGCCTGACGTTTCGATCCTAGCAGGACCTTTCTCAAAGGCAGAGTGACAAGGACAACACAGATACATGTACATGTACACGAAGGGAGGGGGAAGAGAATGAATAGGACACGGATGAGAAACAAAGGACAAAGAGTAAAGCTGGTAGGGTGAGATCAAAGGGAAGGGCAAGGAGTAGGGTAGGGATTAGTGAGAAGAGGGGGAAAGATCAAAGAGAGAAGTGTGAAGGAGTGAACACAAAAGAAGGATTATCAGAAAGCTGCATGGTGTTAGTCATTACCCTCCTGGATGTTGAGACCATGTGGTTGAATAGTCCGAAGACGCTTCATCCACATTTTCTCACGGCTTAGACGGACAGCATTACTACGGTGACCAAGGGATTCTATGCCCAGTACACTCATATCTGATTGAAGTGATACCCAACAGGGGTGTCCATTTTACCGGTTTTGATTGTAGACCTATGGCCATAGATAAGTTTATTGAGGGTGTTTTTGGTCTCGCCAACATACTAAATGTTACAAACTCTACAAGAGATGAGGTACCGGTATATGATGTTTGAGGTACATGTAGTGCACGTGATAGAGCCATAGGTCGTATGGGTGGATCCAGAACATGCACTTTTTGGATACTGTACGTACAGGTGTGTTTTTGTACAGTACATGTTGCTATTACAAGCTACCGGTATAGCCAGCTACATTGTACATGTACATGTACATGTATATAAATGTTTTTATACACCATGTACATGTACATGTACATCATGTACCTTACATGTACGGGTACATGTACGTGTACATGTAAACGTACATGTACATGTACATGTATACGTGTACATTGTACATGTACATTGTACGTGTACACGTTCATGTACATGTACAGTACGTACATGTACGAATTGAGGGTCTGAGGCTGACATTTTGATTGGAGGAGGGGCTTGCTCCAATGCAGGATAGCCATCTAAAATCTACTAGTCATGTATATGACTGTACATGTATATTAATCGTCCTGAAAATGCTCAAGGTTTAAATGTCAGTATTCAGTGTCACCTACACGTACATGTTCTTTAGCTATTAAAAGATAGCAAGCCAGCTATACATAGTACGTATAGCTACACATACTGTACTTATACTTGGAGCAAGCAGGGCGTTATAATTCAATCCAGGTGATTACCATTGGGTGAAGGGGAGGCAAGAGATAGACGCAAGCCTTGGCGCGTCTAATCAAGTCCCAATTTCCTCCCTATGTGCCACCCACTCCCCTCCCCTGACGAAAAGACAAAAGAGATTGAGAAACCCACAAATTAAAGCCGCTAGTCAACGGTTGCTTTATAGTGAAAGTAAATGTAAAGTTGTACATGTATATGCACCAACATACCGTATATCCACATATAGTAGGGCCTATACTGTAGCACTCTATAGGCTGGGGGAACAGGTGTACTGTTAATGGGATGTGGGAAGGAGCTATCATAAAAAGAAAATGACAAAAAAAAAGAGTGTGATACCTACGATAGAAATGTCAGGCCCTGGAGAGATATTTTCCAGATATACTTTTTGCTCATCATTTTAGTCAGAATTTCGGAAAGCATTTGGCAGCACTTTTACAATTAAATTACCGCTAGATATGAAAGAAAGAACACAGCATAGCCATAAGAAACAAAAACAGAATTTAACATCAAAGAAACATGAGCAATAAAAGGATGAGAACTGTAAGGAAAAATTAATATTAAATAATATATAACAATATTCAACTGCAACTGTGGAATTAACAAAAGAAAATTCAACAGAACTTTATTTCAGTGTCTGTGAACAGGTGATTCACAAAGATACGTGTACAATATACGTGTACGAAAATTGAAATTGGCATCATAAAATTAATACCTACTGTACAATTGAAATCTATACAAATTAAAGATTAATGGGGAAATCTATGTACAGTACAAAGAAGGTACACTGTACTTGACAGATATGGACAAGAAAATAATGAATGAAAAGATCAGACAAAAGGTTCATGTACTCTGGGTTCTTACTGAGAGTGTATTGCAATCAGAAATGTCATACACACACAAACTGCTGTATACCTAAATGGTCCCCCCAGAAAACATTTTGTGAATTGAAACAAAACTATCTTTGTGGTGAATGAAATGAAAGAAAATGAAAAGATATAAAAGAATTGAACATCTATACAGGTGTAGATATTCCTTTAAAAAAAAACACAGAAATGTATTAGAAGGAGAATTAGAGCCTTTATATCTGTTTTAGAACAGGGAATGGATTCACCAATAATTGTTCAGTAAACAACAAAAAAGTCCATGTACATGTAATTGAAATGAGATTGAATGGAAGGAAACATTGCAGGAAAGGAAATTAAACAAACTAAATAAACTAAATAACTGATTTCTGCTTCAGAACAGAGAATGGGGCTTTCCCAATTGGAATCACGTTCAAGAAATCACACACAAAAAGAATTAAATTACACTTCACTTGAAGCGATACAAAGAAATACTTTACTTACTAAAAGGACCAAAATATATCTAAAAATAAATCATCGGGCCTGATGTTTTGATCCAAGCCGGCAATTTTTCAAAGAATCTGAGAAAGGTCCTGCTAGGATCAAAACAACAGGCCCTAATATTTTTTTTCAGATTTCAGTTTTGAAAGACGTTCTGCCTAGTTGAGAAAGGCCCTGCAAGGATGGAAACATCAACCACTGAGAAATTCTGAGATGGGAATTGAGATTTGGTGGAAGGTTTGTGGTGACACCATGTATCTCTTCTCTTACAAGAAGTGTGGCTCTGAAAAGAGCCAGTAACTCAACGTTTCGGGTAGTGTGTAGTTGTGTACTCTGGCCGTCTTCAGGAGAATTGAGATTACCAAAGATTGAACCCTAATCCTCTGCATTAGGCCTAAAATTCATGTACTGTAGAAGATAATTGTTTGCAGTTACAGTATGTCTCTTTCCAAGGTACATGTACATGTACACTGTACTGTAAATAACACATTTCAAACTTCCATAACTACAGAGTTTGTGCAACTGGGGATTTGGTTGTTGTTGGGTTTTTTTTGGATGTTTTTTTTGCTAGTGGAGTCAACATAAATTTTGAGTTTTGCAAAGGATGGTCACAAGAAGGCACTTTAAAGGTGCAAACTACCAAGTGCAATTTTGACATTTATCACAAGTCATTTATTTTTTCTTAATTTCCGCGACAATTTTCCTTTACCAGTACTTTGTTTATTGAAAACAAACACGAGTAACAAAAGCTGCTTCCACTTTGTATGATTCCCAAACTGCTGTAGCCAGGTTTACAACAAGTTGTACACTAGTGTGCGCCTCAATGAAAAGTCTACTGGTGTTGTGTACATGTACATGTATGTATACTGGAGCTCTTATCATCCAAGCTATCCAGCACTTAGAGTCACAGTGTACAAATGTAGATGGGGGCCTTCCCAAATAGTCAACTACTGTAGTCTTTGCTGGGGTGGAGATCAGTGCCAGTCAGAAGCATTCATCCATCAACTGATCGATACAGTATACTGTACAGTTCCAGGGATCACACCCTATTTTCATTCTGATGCAAAGTCTTTTTTGACCTTTCCATCACGTACATGTAGCATGAAAGGTTAAAAGCCTTACGTTTTGTTCTGATTTTTTTCCCCTACATGTACTTTTGCTTCTTCCTCTTTGGCCCAAAAGTCCATAGATAAAACACTATTGGTATTCCGTGCTGATTACATGTATCTAGCAAAAGACTTCTGATATTCGAGCCAAACTTAACCAAAACAATGTCTGTATGTAAGTATAAAGTAGTGTACACGTACATGTACAAACATACTTTTATGTACAATCATGATGCAATCTTAGGTTCTAGAGACCAACATTTGGCATACATGCAGTATATAAGTTGGGAAAAGGCTTTTCCAAAAATCATGTGTCTGTAACATCATTTAATTGATTGATATTAATGAGGTAATCAAATATTTAGAATTTCACATTCATTATTTTGGCCATTTTTTCTATTTAGCATTTATGCGGAAAAGGCCTGTGTTCTGTTGTTCTAAGTTCCAACAGACATACATGTCGAAGCTCTCATTTTTTTCTCACAATCCAAATCGATGAGATGTCTGTGAAAGACACTAAGCATAGATCTTGTATTACACATGTACAGTATGTGCTTCATTAACTTCATGGGGGGATTCACTACAGGGCAGGTGATTTGGTCAGCAAACCAAATTGAATTGCATATCGTAACATGAGCTTGGGTGCTGTGTTTTCTGTTTAAATCAGTCATTTCATGCAGCTTTCTGATAATCCTTCTTTTGTGTTCAGTCCTTCACACTTCTCTCTTTAATCTTCCCCCCTCTTCTCACTAATCCCTACCCTACTCCTTGCCCTTCTCTTTGATCTTTCCCCCTCCTCTCACTAATCCCTACCCTACTCCTTGCCCTTCCCTTTGATCTCTCCCTACCAGCTTCACTCTTTGTCCTTTGTTTCTCATCCGTGTCCTATTTACTCTCCCCCCCCCTCCTTCCTTCGTGTACATGTATCTGTTTTGTCCTTGTCACTCTGCCTTTGAGAAAGGTCCTGCTAGGATCGAAACGTCAGGCCCACTAAATTTTAAGGCTTTGTATTAAAGCAATTACAAAAATGTCTTCATAAGGCCAATGTCTTGCCAACATTGTCAAAGGCATACTAATGGCAAACATGCTTCCGCCTATCCCCTTTTCATAAACCAGGTGGTATCAAATTCAAATGTTGGTTTTTCTTCCAAGATTTCCAATTTTTGGACTAAAGTGATATAGGCCTACACCAAAATGTACAAACTGCTTATTGCAAATCTGAATGATAAAGAAGGCCCAACATTTCCCATCCTACCGGTACATGTACATATGTAGCTTGACATTTCTCAAAGGGCGAACCCTGCTTTTGAAATTCAATATGTGCTTTGCTGGCTTGGCCAGCTTGGCTGCCTATGACAATTGTCCAGCTACATGTACATGTACATGTACCGGTACCGTCAGACCGTAGATAGAAATATCAGGCTCCTGGGATTTGCATTTTGGTCACTTAAAGCAGTTTGCAACATAACTTTAATCCAGTTTTCATTAAACTGGTGGTATATCATCGGTTGCGATGCGTTATTCATCAAAGACTTCCAGGGTACTTTTTGTAATGATAGAGTATTTTTCATTACATTTAACATACATTTGTGCATATAGTTCTTGCGAGCAAAGCCAATAAAATTCCTCCTCCGATTCATGTTGTCCGATGGGCATATATTCAATTCCAAGCTCTTCAGATTATATGCACGAGGAGAGGGACTGTGGAGCGTGTTCCCCACTCAGTCCAGTTTCCTCATAACGCCGCTGGCATTTCAACATGAATGCCACCACTCCTGTCTTCCCTTCCCTCTCCTCCCTACTCCTCCTCCCTCCTCCCAAACCCATCCTCCGCCCTTAACCCCCCCCCCCCCTCCAAACCCATCCCGGGCATTAGAAAATCTAAACATAGATCGGTGGTCGGGGGCCAGCTGAGATGGAAAGATGCAGTCCCAGGGCTAGGTAGGAGGGAGGGCAAGGGAGGGGAGGGGAGGGGAGGGAGAGATAAGTTGCCGGATGTGAGGAAGAGAGGCAGAAATTGAACTGGACTATCAATGGGCAATGATATCTATCTGAGATTGGGAGAAAAAAAGAGACATTAAAACAAAACACTGCCTTGGGGGATCAAGCTCAAAGGAGGCAGGTCGGCATGGCAATTGTTGCCTAGCAACGGTCTCATTAGTAATCCATGCATGTATGCATATACCGTAGATTGGAGCCTTACATACATGTATATGCACAAAATGTTCAAAGTGTGGGTCCACAAACATGAGTGTTTCATGCTCTTTACAATTTTCATTTAGAAAATTTCCGCAAACAGTGCCTGTGATGAATAGAATTCCAACTTCAAATCCTGTACATGTGAAGGATACAAATCGGGTGTACGGTACAGTACAGTACATGTACTTTCACCAAGAACAACTTTAAATCGTGTACATGTACATGTACAGTGTACATGTACATGTACAGTGTACATGTATATGTTCATGTTCATGTGTAGGATACAAATTGGGTGTACATGTACATACATGTACACTGTATATCATACGCATGAATTTTGACAGTGGACATCCATAATCCACATTCTTCACTGCGAGTGTCTTAAATTGGAAAAGGGTGTCCACACATGTGTAACAGGGCATCACATTTGAAATGAGGGTGTATATACTGTAACCAGAAAATGCATCTGAAATTGAAATGCGGTGTCAACAAATGATGTGGGATGTGAAGAAATGACAAGGGGTGTCCAATAACTGAAAATGGACCCGTGTACACGTACAGTATTATAAGTCCTGTAGTACAGAATACACACGTCTGAGATTGAAACAGGGCATCCTGAACTGAAATACATGTAGGGGTCAAGAACTTGTATTTATACACTGTACATGTACATGTACATGTACATGTACATGTGTTCATTGTTCAACAGGAGGAAGCATGTACATGTAGTGTAATTGCAATCTTGTAACGGTACTACATGTACGTACCGGTACATGTGCATTATTGTACATGTACATGTACGTACATGTACGTGTACATGAGCACTTTGTACATGTACATGTACATGTAGACTGTGGACACATACTGTACAGTACATGGGTACCGGTACATGTACAGTGTACCTATACATGTACATGTACTATACCATGTACTATACATGTACGTGTACATGTATGTTCATGTACAGGTAATAGGTACATGTACATAAAATGTATATATATTACAGTACTGTACAAATGTACATGTGTAATGTACAAAACTTTGCACTTACACATGTACATGTACATTTATACATGTAAATGGTGCGAACATGTACAGTACATGTACCGTATACTCTACATGTACAATGTACACTGTATCTGTGTACTGCATGTACATGTACAGCACACGTAAGTACATGTACTGCATGTACATGTACCGTGCAGTACATCACAATACTGGTACATAACAATAACGTACTGTACATGTTCGTGTAAGGGAAGAGGGCAAGAGAGTCTGACATTTTGATCCTCACAGAACGGCTTTAAGATAAGAAGGGCTCAATCACACGTACATGATAGGATGAAAATGTCAGGCTCTCGATCCCTTTGAGAAAGGTCCTGCAAGGATCAAAACCTCAAGAATCAAGGCTCTCTCCATTCTCCGACATTCAGATTAGAAAAAAAAAATATTGCATGTGTGTTTGCCATACCCAATAGGCATGGTAGGTAATTAGCACTGCATGCTCAATGATCCGCCTGATTGCCTGCATGAAAATTACCGGTAATTAAACAAAAATAAACTACAGATGGCTGTGGCGAGATTCAAATCTGCAAGTCCTCCATTGGGTCACTGGTTTGCTTAATTCACAAGCAGGCAATTGGGCCAAGCACAGAGCTGGCATTTGAGCTGTACACAGCGTGGTAAGGCAAGATCCTCACTGAATGACACACACTCTACGACGCAAAGCATACGTATACACTATACATGTACATGACCATAATCACTGACCTGTGACAGTTTTGGATCCACTGGACCACATTGTGCCGAGCTGCGAAAAATTATAGAGCAACGCCGACCTGGAAATAATCTGCCTAGCCTACATGGCCTAGTAAAAGATGCTTCCTTCATTACATGGGATTACAAACCATATTTTCAACATAAACGGTGTACACCATGTACATGTACATGTACTGTATTTGATAAGCATGCAGTGATACCACATGTACCGGTACACATGTAAGTGAAAACAGTTTAATTCTGTGACAAGACATACATGTACATGTACATGTACCTGTGCGATGTACCTATAGTGATGTACAGGTGTACAGTACATGTACATACCGGTACGTGTACATGTACATGTACATGTATGCATGATACATACATGTACATGTCAAGTGCATATTATTGTGCACATGTGTTGTACATGCACATGTACGTACATGTATGCACATGTGTGGTGTACATGTACATGTAAATGCCCATTTACAGTTCATGTACACCATGTACATGTACATGTACATGTAGGCCTTCTGTGTACATGTACATGTACACGTATATATGTACAGTACATGTGTGGTGTGCATGTACATGTACAGTTGTACATGTACGTGTAAATGCCAATATACAGTACATGTACACGAACGCCTTCTGTGTACAATGTACATGTACACGTACATGTACAGTACATGTGTGGTGTGCATGTACATGTAACTGCCCATTTACAGTACATGTACTGTACATGTAGGCCTTCTGTGCACATCTACATGTGCACAGAAGGCCTACATGTGCATCTACTACATGTACCGTATAATTTATGTAGAGTAGTGAATGTATTTGTTTGTTGCAAGCTGCTCAAACTGTCAACTGAAAAGAAAACAAGAAATCTGCTCTTGAGGCAACTCATCTAGGAAGTTACCGGTACATGTACATGTACATGTACATGTATACATCCGTTTTGATTTTAAAAAAAGGATACATATAATATACAAATAATATACATGTACATGTATACGTGTACATTGTAGCTAGTTAACTATGTACTTTACCTTCATCAATCAATCCATTAATTTTAATGCTCCACTTGGGTAATGTCAAAAAACCACCCTTTTTTTCGAATATACTGGTAGGAAATTGATTTGGCATCTCTGTAAATCTCAATTGATGGTTAGTTAGGTGAACTTAGGTCAAAGGCCATAAATTTGATTTGACTTTTTTCCTTTCATGGTTTGCTGAGTGGCTGTTAATGCAGTGCATATGTGCGTGTACCAATTCCTGTATGCAATCGGCAAATCGCATACATGTTGCAAAATGAGGAAAATTTCTCACAACTGTTCAAATCATACATGTCCATGTACACTGTACATCTACTATGAATGGTGTCAAATTTACAAGTGCTTAAAAAGTATCCCTCATGTAGGTGTGAACTGAACCTTGATGCCCTCTTTTTGACACACAGGAAACCCTTAGAGAGAAGACTTGCTCGGATTACAATGTCAGAAAACCATTTTTCAGAAAGTTCCTGCGAGGAACAAAAAAATCAGAATTACAATTTGAAAACTTTGTGGTGACACCTTGCGAGTAATCGCTTGCGAGATGGCTGGCACAGCTCGGACAAAAGTTGTGGTCACATCAAACTTTTTTTTTTCTAGATCATTATCGTCAACTCACGTTGATCTGTTCCAGGACTTTCCCGGCCGTCTTGGCAGTGAGGAGCTCCTCAAACTCCACGTTCATCTTGCGGACGACCCAGCGCCGGACGAAGGTGGCGTCTTTGAGCTCCAGGAAGAGGAAGGCGATGAGGACGTTGAGAGCGTTGCAGGACTCCGACTTCTGCATGACAGAGGCCAAGTCCACATCCTGCAACGGGAGGACAGAACTGCATCAATCTCACCACATACAGAGTAATTTCAGCCCTTTTCACACTACATGGCGAAATCCCCCTGGAATTCCCCTGGAGAGATTTTTTACCCCACCATCAGCCCCGCAACCATTCACACTGGACCCATTTGGAAACTCTCGGGGACCCTATTTCCCCGTGGAAATCGAAAAACCCCGGGGTTTTCTCCTTCTACCCTACCCCCAAGCAGGGGTCAAAATTCCACGGGGAAAAGCTTATCCCCAGGGATTTCTTCGGTAGTGTGAATAGACAGACCAAAATCCCCGGGTATTTCGTCTAGTGTGAAAGCCCCTTTAGTGCTTTGGGAATTTGGGTTGGTGTTCTTTTTATGCTGCCTAACACAAGGCCCCAAAAGGCCACTCAAGGTGAGGGCTAAAAGAAAATAATTAAGAGAAGAATCAGGAGCATGATAGATCAGGAGGAAGAAAGATGAGTGTTTATGTTTCATTTGAATTCAGACAAGTTATAAGAAAGGGGGAAACCGGTAGTAGGTAGAGAATTCCATAGTGCGGCAGTGCGCCTTCATTTACCTACTGTACATGTATTTTGTAAAGTGAACTGTTCAAATCCCACACTGTGGTGGATGGTTGATAGGCCAGTCAGGCTAGTAGAGGCTAGTAGAGGCAATGTCCAGGTGGCCAAACGGTGGCCCACAACATGAAAATGACCTTCATTTACCCAATTTGGAAAATAAACTGTCAAATTCCCCCACTGTGGTGGATGGATGATAGAAATTGATAGGCCAGTCAGGCTAGTAGAGACAATGTCCAGGTGGCCAAACGGTGGCCAACAACATGAAAATGGCCTTTATTTACCCAATTTGAAAAATGAGCTTTCCAATTCCCCCACTGTGGTGGATGGATGATAGGCCAGTTAGGCTACTAAAGGTAATGACCAGGTGGCCAAACGGTGGCCGACAATGGCCGGGGTTTATTTTTCGTTTTGGGGAAAAATGTATCTCTACGTGTTTACTCACCTCAGGCATTTTGGCCTTCTCATACTGCGAGCGTTTTGGGACGGGCAGGACCTGCTGGCTCTTGTAGTAGAGAAACACCAGAAACATCTGGACAAAGAGCATGCAGAATGCCCCAAAGAGGACGGAGACAAACACCACGAAGAACATGGCGGCTCCCCTGGAGACAGTGACCAAGACGGGAGAGGGGGACGGGGGGACGGCAGAATGCTGCTGGGGGGTTTATGGCGGGATGGACATTGTGTAGGTTTTGGCTGGACAGCACTTCTATGCCGGGGATCCGCTGGGCTGCACGGATGGACTGGCGTGATTTGGCGCTTCAATCTGGAAAAGAGGGAAGGAGGAAAATAGAATGAGGAAATTGCTTTGCTAGTGTTGGCATCTCCATGCTTGAACATGTTACGTGTATACCTTCAATCACAGATGCACCAGTGTACAGTACATGTGTATCCCTCATGTTATAAGGATGACACTTAATAGACTGACCAGTTGGAAAGAGAGCAAACCTGTACAGCTTTTTGTATTAACACAAACAGCTACTGTACGTGACGTGCGCTTCATAAGGTGTAAGTGGTTGTTGCTATGAAAGCTCATGCATTCCTGCCAGTTCTGGTTACTGGTTAGTCTTTTAAGTGCTATTCTTAGGATGTTATTATTCATCAGTTAGACAAACACTGCACTATCTATACATGTATCCTTGATGTGTACGTAGACTCGTAGAGTACGTACTGTACACATACACATGTGCAGTAGGTCGATAGTGCAATTACATACGTGTGCAAGTGCAGTATACATGTACATGTACATGTATGTCCCTGTAATATCAGTACACTAGCACACATTTATGCATCATGTACATGCGTGTACATAAACATGTACAGTACATGACTGTACTGTACCATACATATTACAGTATTATGTACTGTGCAAGGTGTGTAGTGTACAGAGCACATGATGCGATGTGCCATTGTACACATGTAATGTACATGTACATGTACATTACATGTGTACAATGTGCATGTACAATGTGCATGTTCCTGTAGTATACATGTACATACATGTACATGTACATGTACATGTACATGTACTGGTGCACATTTTTTTACATTTGTACAAGTACCATCGTACATACATACAGTACATCATGTTTAGTACATGTACTGGTGCACATTTTTTATATTTGTACAAGTGCATGTACAATCATACATGTATACATGTACAAACATGTACATGTACATGTATGTACACATGTACACATGTACATGGACATGGATGCATGAAAATGTTCCAATTGTACACGTGCAGTATTGCATTGATTATACTACTGATAGGTACTACATGTGTACATGTAGGTACATGTACATCATTTGTACACCATTGATTTTTTTCCTTCCTTTTCAGAGTAGCACAAATCCCACAAAAAGCACACCTGGTCAGTTGCCCCAAATACACAAGGTTGTCCATTCACCATGTTCACTCCATTGCCATTGACAATTTGCACAAAAACTGAGCGCCATAATAATCTCTAGCACTGACTGACTGAATGTGATCCAGTAAAAGTCTAGTACTGACTCATCCTGTAATCCATTTCTCTCCTACCTGTACCTATAAATTTTCACCGCCCTGGCCAAAATAATCATGAAAGGTGAATATGTACCGGTACAAATGGACATGAAACATACATGTACATGTACACATGTACACATGTACATGTATCAGTGCATGTACATGTACATGTGTACAGTGTATTTAAGATGATCAATGCACTATGTGTACACTACATGTACTGTACAGTACATACAATACAATGTACAAAAAACTACAACATTTATATACGAATTATGGCAAAAACATGTGCACATATATATCCTCCAATAACCGGTTTTCGACGATATAAGGACTTTTCTTCAAACTGAACAATGTGGACGAAAGTCTCACACTAAAAGAGGTCTCAGTCACTTTCTCCACACCACAGACTATTAGAATAACCATAGAGAAGGTTGATCAAGCCTGTCACTTCCGTAAGATTACCCGGTTTTGTTGACATCCGCAGTGCACCGCGCAGTATGCATCGTCACCTATTTTCGATGTTGGTATTTAGTAAGGTGTCCCAGTGCAGCCAAACGCAAAATACATGTACATTCTTAAAATAACTCAAAATGCTGTGTGGCACTGTAAAATTCTTCCCTGTATGTTTGTTTGTGTTCATCTTTGGTTTTTTTTTTCGACACTGCTTCTAACACTTTCCTCAAATCATTCATAATTTATGCTTAAAACGTATTGGTCTGGTTGATGTCTTCTTTTGTGACGTTTAAAAAAACTCCACAATCATCTTTCTCACTGCTTCTTCAGTTATGACCTTTCCCAATGTCACTCCAGAGACACATTTCCTCCTTCTTGGTACTTTCTCTAGCTGCCCTTTTATTTTTTTCATTTTTTATAAAAGCCTATTGGGCCATGTTAATTTTTGTCTTTAAATAATAATAAAAAAATTAAAAATAAATTATATAAGCGAGACGCCCTATAGGAGCCTCCATAGTTTTTACCCAGAATGGACTGCTTCAAGTTGCGTGATATATTTGTTTTCTACGGATGTTGGGGTTTGTTATGGTACACTCAGATTTTTTTTAGGACCAACAATAAAGAAAACTGGAGCTTCGAAGCAAATGCCAATTTTGTACCTAGGAAAATAGACCCCAAAAGAGCAACTTTTTGAATCACACGAGTTTGGCCTACTGGAAAAGCCTTAACTTTGCACGTTTTCGGTGACGGACAAGAGCAGGAAACAAACTGTAAGATACTGTACGAAGTCTGAAATCGTTATACGGAGTTGTTTTCATCGTGCGATGTGAGTTAGAAGGCTAAGCGTCGAAAACGTGTAGCGTCGAAAACGGGGGTTCCCACGATACTGTATGAACATGTACGTATGTATGTTGACTCATTTACATGTAAGTGCACATGCACAATAACATGTACCAGTACATGTTTTTGCTTGCTGTGTAATGATAATGAGGTATTATTTTTTCCACTTGGGAAGTCTCAAGGCTTCTGTGTGCAATATTTAATTCTCTGCCTTTATGAATGGTCCTGCTAGGATAAAAAAGTCAGGCCCACTAAATTTTGAGAATATATAATTACATGTAACTTTCATGTTACAGTACATGTAATCTAGAAATGTATTAATATTATAATTTTATTAAGAATGTTAGGCCTATCTTTTATAATTCAACTTTCTTTACAATTTTAATGTATTTTTTTCGAAATTGCAACATTCTTGCAATTTAACCATGGCTACGAGAAGAATGTACATATTACATTTAAACCAGAATGAAATGAAATGATACACATACATGCATACATGAACACACATACATGTACAGATGTACAATGTAAAGTACGCTGTCACATACATGTACATGTGTGTACACGTGTATGTACATGTACGTGTACAGTACACATGGTACGTACATACTGTACATAATATGTACATTGTACGCGTGTACATGTACATGTTTACATGTATGCAATGTACAAACACAACACACAACACACAGTAGGCCTATATGGTATATGGGACTATGCAATTGAAATTAGTGCACGTGTACATTATACATGTGTATTGTGTAAATGCTGTGGAATGAAATAGGCCTAAATGAGCCAATTTTTCTCACAAAGGGTACATGTGTACATGTACATGTAATTGGGAGCTCACAGCACAACAATAGTTTATCAACAAGCTGTTTAGGAAACTGCTTTCATTCCCAAACTGCAAATTCATGCAAAATTATCTCAGGACACGTATACACAACCACGTATACATGTGTACATGTGCATGCATGTATTGATTTCAACCAAAATCTTCAACCTTCAAGCAGTTTGCAACATTTTTGTATATCACCTAAAAAACTAAAATAAAACTAAATGAAATATTCAATCTTAAAATTTAGTGGGCCTGACGTTTCGATCCTAGCAGGACCTTTCTCAAAGGCAAAGGCAGAGAATGAAATATTCAATGTTAACCAATTACACATACAGCAATGGCACTTTCACTAGACAGTATTAGAACCCACGCACTTGGCTCAGTGAACCATGAAAACAACAAAAATCTAATTTTCTATCGAGACTACATCTGTACAAAAGGGCATTTGTACGAATGAACTCCAAAATTCACCAGAACTTTCGTCCGTTCAAATGCCAATTGCCAATTAACTTGTACGGTTGAAGCACCCAGTTATGAAAAAAAAAGCCAGACCCTAGTCAGCTAATCAAAATGATTATTCATGGGATGGCATGCCAGCTTAAAGGATTTGGGGGTTGGAAATTTCAGCTCAAGTCACAAAACCGGCCCAGGGTCAAGGCACTTTGTTTCCACATGAAAACAAGTTCAGCATATTCAGTTGTGTCTTGAAAGAAATCTTCTTTACAGGAATATCTTTATAATGTCTAGCTCCGATTGAAGTATTGGGGTACATGGGCAGATTAAATAATCAAATCAAAGTAGAACTTATTTTACAAGGGTTTACTTGACAACTTTGTTATAATACATTGTAAATTAATATACTGTGCAAGTACAGTGTAGCCCCATAAAAGAGATTTGAGAAAACCGTCAACAATAAGGGATTGTGTTTCTATTGTTAAATTCAAAGGTGACATGTGGTTAGACTTTAAACTCGATACTCGACCTGGATGACTCAGAACTCAGACTCAAGTGTTTCGACTCAGACTCGATATTTTGTGACCTCAAATTATACAACTCTGCTCAGGACAACCTTGATCTTGCAAGAGTTTCACAAATTCCCTCAAATGAATCTCATTTCCTTAACTCTTTCACTTCGGAATTAATATGCATGTCTGTACGGAAAACATTAGACTACCAAATATATGGTAATGTGCACTTACTAGACAATATCCATATTGTGGCACAACCACTTGCCAAAAAAATGGACTTAGTTTTCTTTAAAAATCATGATTTCGTGGCGCATTATGTAGAAATAGCGAAACACATGTTTTGAACGTCAAGGTAATATTGTCTGTCGGCTGAAACTCTGAATGACACTATAAAAAGTCATTAGTCATACAATGGTGACATGTACAGAAAATGGAAAAAACTGTCAGTCCAATTTTTTGGCATGTAATAATGGGTACTATGTTGTCTAAAACTAGAATTACATGTAAATTACATTATTAGTCCGAGTAACTTGAACACTTATTAATCGCCCTTTTTGAAATATTTTGTGGGAGGTCGGATGACTCCCTCAAAAAGATGTATAGTATTGACTAAATTGTCATTGTTGATTCATGTTTTTTCTACCCTTTTTTAGTAGTACTTTTACTGTGTAGATATCAAACTAAAATTATTTCCAAAAACTAAAGCCAAAAGGCTAGTCCGAGTAACTTGGACCCTTACAATCGCCCTTTAAAAAAAAAAATTAAAGTGCGAATATAAGGCTCAAATCAAAGTAACTACATGTAGGACTGCCAAAAGACCTAGTAAAATTAATAATGCTAAACATAATTATGTCAAGTATTCAAAGTTCATGGAATTGTAAATCAAATCAAACAATTGCCCATGGATGTTGATTGCATGAATCATTGACATTGAATGGTGAAGGCATGAGTCAATGTAGTCCCACTTACTGGGCTGCTAGTACTAGTAGTAGGCTCCCTTAAACGAGTTTTGAGATTATCTGTCGCACAGATAATCTCAAAACTCGTTTAAGGGAGCTACTAGTGGCCCAGTAAGTGGGACTAGAGTCAATGACTGAATGAGAAACTACTACAAAAGTACTACTACTACTACTAGTACTAGTAGTAGGGATGTTCTAATTTTCTTTTACACTTACAAATTACAATTTTACTTTTACTACAGTAGTTTTAATAATTTCCAAAATAGACATTCATTTAAATTTCGCAGTGGCTGTTGTTACGGCAGTCGTCCGTGTGGTTCCCTGACTTCACAGTATTTGTCAGGATGTTTAGCTCTTGGAACCAGACTATCAGCTTATAGACTGGTTCAACCAGCCTGCAATGCTGACGAAATACAATCAAGTCAGGGAACCACACGGACGACTGCCGTAACAACAGCTACTGCGTTTAAATTTTAATGCTTCAACTTTCATACCATGACTACAGTACAAATACAATGTCGTACTCGTAGATAATTAATGTACATCATTACATGTATCCTCCAATAACCGGTTTTCGACGATATAAGGACTTTTCTTCAAACTGAACAATGTGGACGAAAGTATCACACTAACAGAGGTCTCAGTAACTTTCTCCACACCACAGACTATTAGAATAATCATAGAGAAGGTTGATCAAGCCTGTCACTTCTGTAAGATTACCCGGTTTTGTTGACGTCCGCGGTGCACCGTGCAGTAAGCATCGTCACCTATTTTCGTCGGTGGTGTTTAGTAAGGTGTCCCAGTGCAGCCAAACGCAAAATAAATTCTTAAAATAACTCAAGATGCTGTGTGGCACTGTAAAATTCTTCCCTGTATGTTTTTTTGTGTTCATCTTTGTTTTTATTTTTCCACACTGCTTCTAACACTTTCCTCAAATCATTCATAATTTATGCTTAAAACGTATTGGTCTTGTACTCTTGTTGATGTCTTCTTTTGTGACGTTTAAAAAAAAATCCACAATCCTCTTTCTCGCTGCTTCTTCAGTTATGACCTTTCCCAATGTCACTCCAGAGACACATTTCCTCCTTCTTGGTACTTTCTCTAGCTGCCCTTTTATTTTTTTTATTTTTTTTTAAAGCCTATTTGGCCATGTTACTTTTTGTCTTTAAATAATAACAAAAAAATTTTTTTTTTAAATTATATAAGCGAGACGCTCTATAGGAGCCTCCATAGTTTTTACCCAGAACGGACTGCCTCAAGTTGCGTGATATATATTTTTTTCTACGGATGTTGGGGTTTGTTATGGTAAACTCAGATTTTTTTTAGGACCAACAATAAAGAAAACTGGAGCTTCGAAGCAACTGCCAATTTTGTACCTAGGAAAATAGACCCCTAAAGAGCAACTTTTTGAATAACACGAGTTTGGCCTACTGTACTGGAAAAGCCTTAAATTTCCACATTTTCGGTGACGGACAAGAGCAGGAAACCAACTGTAAGATACGAAGTCTGAGATTGTTATACGGAGTTGTTTTCATCGTGCGATGTGAGTTAGAAGGCTAAGCGTCGAAAACGTGTAGCGTCGAAAACGGGGGTTCCCACGATACTACTACTAGTACTAGTACTAGTAGTAGTAGTAGTAGTACAGTAGTACTAGTAGGGATGTTCTAATTTTCTTTTACACTTACAAATAATTTCCAAAATAGACATTCATTTAAATTTTAATGCTTCAACTTTCATACCATGACTTTGTCCGAGTAACTTGGACCCGACAAGTCACCCTTTTTTTATCGAATTTTGAAATTTTGAGTTTCGGGTGACTACAGTCACCCGAAACTCAAAATTTCAAAATTCGATAAAAAAAGGGTGACTTGTCGGGTCCAAGTTACTCGGACTAACCATGACTACAGTACAAATACAACGTCGTACTCTTAGATAATTAATGTACATGTATGTACTGTACATGATATGACCATCATATTCATAATGACGGATTCACGTTTTCGCTACGTGCCGTGTATACAGTGCATACATTATACTTCATACTCATACTCATCATAGTATAAATAATTAAAGGTCAACAAACTTTTCTGCAACGGTCAAGAGTAGTGAAGAGTACTGTGTACAGTGTAGTGTACAGCGTACGTGCAAGAGTCTGGGCTTGAGCACAACCGTGACTTGGGCAAAGGTTCTCACCATGACTGTCCTTGATGGATGCCTCCCATTCCCAGTCTTCCGAACCTCCCCGTTCAGCTCCTGCCGATCGAGGGCCTGTCACGACGATTCTCGCCCTGCCCAACGTTAGAATCGCAGCATTACCGAGGCGTTCTTCCGGGGGTCCATGGGCGCTGCCATATTGATTCTGGCCCAGCAGTGTCAGAGTGTGGATTGCACAAATCCCGCGAGATCACCGATTCCACGGTGGGCGTGTTCAGTGCATAGGCCCATAGTATGGTGGCGCTGAAGGGACATCGCAAATCGCAAACATCCGCAAAGATATTTGCAATTCGCACATTTTGTCGCAAATATGGGCGCAAATATTCGCGACAAAATTTGTAATTCGCAAATACTTGTGCACATATTTGCGACAAAATGTGCGAATTGCAAATATCTTTGCAGATTTTTGCGATGTCCCTTCTGCGCCACCAGTACTCAATAGTTTCGTGAATCACGTGATTACGAGGGTTCAAAGGTCGGGCTCGCCACTTGTGCACAGTTAATTGATAATTCGTGGGGCTGTATTATCGCGTGCGAATTCATTTAGCTACGGCTTAAAAGTACACACGAGTCTCTGGAAGTCGACAACAAGCGGCTGCAGCCAGTTCCCATAGGGCAGTGCGTAACTTCAGCCGCAGCCAATAATATTATTTGAACACGGCCAGACTCAAAACTAGAATACATGCTTTACAATGAGCTAGTGGGAGGGGGGGGGCTGTAGTCACTCATGAGTCTCTCAAGTCCTGTATTTTCAAGTTCCATTGGGGGTTCTTAGGAACATTTGACTAAAGATTCTGTCAGTCTAAAGAAAACACCCGGCATGATTTTCTGGATAAATGTATGCAAATGAAAAAAACATAATGGGCCTAGTACGAATTACATGGTACGAGGCAGAATTCCAGTCAAAAATATTGACGTAAAACACTTTTCTTCAATGAAATAGTTTGGTAAATTTAACATATATTTCCATAGATCCAAAATATTATTTTTTTTTGTGTTCAAATACCTGTATTTCATTAAATTTGTATCTCAAATTGGTGGAATAACACAAGCCTCTCCTTTAAATGCATTGATTCTAAAATTTAAAGTACCGGATAAATTCACGAAGGGAAGTCGGGCTGAATTTCCAGCTAGCTTCAGGACGATACCAGAATAAAGTCTGGATACGTATATCGCGGAGCCAGTTATAAGCGGTTATATTAGAGGGTGCCAGACTGATGTTCGCATCGCCCCACACATGCTAGTTCACTACTTGGGGCGAAGTGGTCGAAGTTAAAGCAGACGACACAACATGTGATGCGGGTGACGGTGCGCTGTGAGTGTGAGAGTTGGTTGACGAGTTACGATCGACTCTGCTAACGTAATGCTACATTTCACTTGAAAAAAACCCAGCTTTCTCAGTAGAAAAATGGAAGACTATGCGAGGAGAAATGTGAGAAGACCTTCAGTATTACTATTATTACTTATTAATATTAGTTACTGATTTATATTCGTTTTGGAACGATTTTCATTTTGGTTTAAAATTAAATACCCTCGGCCTCACGGGGCAAGATTTTACTTTTTAATTTTATTTAAATTCTTAAAATTTAAATTAATATTAAAACTAAAACTAAAAGTAAATCAAAGTGAAAGTAAAACTATCTGGAAAAAAAGCTAAACCCAAATTAAACCACCAATTGTAATATTGTAACTGTAACTGTAACTGTAAGACTAGTCCGAGTAACTTGGACCCGACAAGTCACCCTTTTTTATCAAATTTTGAAAATTTGAGGGACGGGTGACAGTCACCCCACTCACCCGTCCCTCAAAATTTCAAAATTCGCTACAAAAAGGTGACTTGTCGGGTCCAAGTTACTTGGACTACTGTAAGACAATATCCCAGCGGGAAAAAAAAAAGACGAGTAAATGGAGAAGGGAATGACAGAGGGAGAAGAAAGAGAGTGGGATAGAGAGAGGATATATAAATTATAATTATAAGAGGACAAGTGTCGTAAGGGCTACGGTAAAAAAAGTATTTTTTTCATTTTTGGGAGCATTCCAATCTTTTTTAAGACCCCCTCCCAACTTTTCCCTGACCCCCAGCCACCTTTGAACCCTCATTAATATTCATAACTGGCTTTATTGTCTTCCTTTCTTAAAATTTAGTGGGCCTGACGTTTCTCAAAGGCAGAGAGAAAGGTCCTGCTAGGATCGAAACGTCAGGCCCACTAAATTTTAAGATTTACATTTCGGTAATTTTAGTCAGTTAGCAGTTTGCAACATTTTTGTATATCACCTTAAGTCTCTTCCTTTCTTTGGTTAAAAAAAGGGATTTCTGGGTGAGGGTTAAATTAAACTAAAATCTTTCAAATGTCTATCCTGTCTCACTCTCAGCTGAAGGATTTCCTGTCCATGTACAATCAGTTTACGGAACTCTGCTTCAACCACTGCATCCAAAATCTGAACTACAGACATCTGGTTCCTGAGGAGGTCAGTATGTGTCTAGTTGCGGTAGCCGTAACCCAAAGATCTTATAGCGCGCAAAGTGCGCAAGATAGATTACTCTGAGCAAAAGGTGAAGGACGCACTGGACGCCATTTAAGTAAGCAACGGAATCTGTCGTCTGCTTTCGGTGCTCCGGAAATGAAGTGAGAGAGTCACAAACAATCAATAAAATAAGATACAACTTTGGATGCGTGAACAGAATGTGATAACTTTTGATGTGATGTGACCACGAAATGGAGAGAATGTGTGCGACTTTGCTTACTAAAATGGCGCCCAGTGCGTACTTCACCCGGATGCATGTGATCTCAGAAGAGTAGGCTATCTTGCGCGCTTCAGGCACTAGATCTTTGCCGTAACCCCCTCATCCTCCCGAAAGTCTGCGGTATTATGAGGGAGGATGAGGGGGTTACGGTTACCGCGCAACTAGTATGTGTTGTGCTGCATTGACACGTGTAACACCACCAGCCTTGTGACGAGCCATTCATTTTTTTCAAGGACCAAATGTTGGCACAATTGCAGAATACCCCACCACTCACCTCTGCACTGTACACACACACATAGGCCTGCACTGCATTGCACACACAAGCGGACAATGGCTTCACGTACATGCAGTGATGGAGTATTCTGCATGTATCCCAAAATGTTTGGAAATCAAACAAATTGACGAAACCTGGTAACTTAAAAAAAAAAAAAGGAAAATGGCAAATAAAACTGTTACTGGACTATGGGACCCCTGGTTTTGCGTACGAGGCAAGCACTCATCTTACCCTCTGAGCTATCAAGCCCTTAAACGGTGGCCTTCCTGAATACAAAGTTGGCTAGTCTTTGCTGGGGTGGGGGCTGCAGCCAGTACATTTTACCATTAACTGCCGTATATTCCGTATATACTCTAGACCCTAGAACTGGAGCCTAAGATCCTTAGTATCACTGGATACTGGATCCTGATTGATAGAAACGATAGAAACGGCTGGAAACATCTTTGCTTGACACTTTTCTGCCATCATACACGATGCAGCTAAGGTCATTGTCACCATGATGCTATCTTCATCTTGATGCTTCATTTTGATTTCATTATTATTTTGATGTCATCGTCATTTTGATGCTAGCGTCAGTTTGATGTCAGTCATGTTGATGTCACCTTGATGATCATCTATTTTGATGTCAATGTCATCTTTATGCCAATGGGCCAAGATTGATGATATTTTGGTGATTGCCAATAATAAAAGCAGGAATTGAATCAATCCTCCCCTTCCCCCTCCGTTTTCAGGCTGCGTGCACTGATCATTGCGCCGAGAAGCTGATCAACGTCAACCACCGCCTCATCTCCACCTACATGGAGGTCAACCCGCTAAACAAGCAGGCCGCCGCCCTGCAGTCCGGACAGGGCCAGGCCGCTGAACCCCCGCTGGATGGCACCGACCAGCCCCAGCCCCTGAATCTGGCCGGTCAGGTGCAGGAGGTCTTCGGCTCGGACGTGGTGGTGGCCGACGGTCAGAGCGGCAACGCTTTCCCTGCCCCGACCAAGGTGGACACTTTGCAAGCAGCGGACGGCCAGGGCAGTGCAGTCGATCTTAGCGGGGGCCCGGCGGACAGTTCCGGTCAAGTCTCTCCGACCAATATCCAAAGTGGGAGCCAAGCTGCAACATCATAGCCAATATTGCCGCGCCTGGAGTGTTTTACATTTGAGTCTGACCATCGAAATGTTCACAATCGTGTAATAAATTGTACAAATTTTTGTCAGTGTGACCATCAAAATTTGTACAAGTTATTGTGCAATTGAATGTATCCATCAAAATTTGTACAAGTTATTGTGCAATTGAATGTATCCATCAAAATTTGTACAAGTTATTGTGCAATTGAATGTATCCATCCAAATTTGTACAAGTTATTGTGCAATTGAATGTATCCATCCAAATTTGTACAAGTTATTGTGCAATTGAATGTATCCATCCAAATTTGTACAAGTTATTGTGCAATTGAATGTATCCATCCAAATTTGTACACTTTACACTGTATTTGTAGTGCAATGAGGTTGGAGTCGAAATGCGATGGGTGAATGCGACCTGCCCCCCTCTTGGTCAACAGATGATAAGGACTCCTGGTAGACAAGGTGTGGGTGGAGTGGAGGAGGGGGGCATGCCACAGCAATGAGGCCAAGGACAAGCTCAACTTGGATTGAACAGACTGTAGTAGTAAGGACTATGGCTATGGGTTCTGCTAAGGGTGTTCCTGCCTGTTATAGAGAGACAGCCATGTATTCCATAACGGTTGCAGCTTTGATAGTGATAATGTGAAAATACTTGTACATATAGGGTTAACACTGAATCTGATTTTGTCCCACTGTTAAAAACTAACCAGATATTTTCACATTTTTGTTTACAATTCAAAATGACACAGTCCTGTGTGCATTCTTAATTGATATAAATAAGCATTTTAACGGCTTTTTGATCAATGATGCAATGTTGAAATGTGTATTGAAAGACAAATTAAATTCATGTGAGAACTGAATGGCAGCTTGGTTTTTGTGTACAAAAGTATACAAAAGTTGAAAGGCTGTATCACTCCCTATATCACTTGCTGTATCACTTGAAGTTGATCTCACTGTGGTCTGTCAACCAGCATTCCTCCCCTGCCTATCGTCTGCATCCCTTGCTGCCCTATCTCCCAGGAACACTGCATTCAAACTGCAAAAATTGGAACTGTGTGGTGTGATGACTGCCAATGACCGGCATGCTCTAGAACACCTTCCATCACTCTCCTTGCATCGCTGCACCCTAATCCCCAATGCAGCACTGCCCAGGATCCATTGCAATCTCACTCACAATGAGATGATGAGGCCGTGTCCGAAACGGGCTTCCAGAGCTACGGCTAGGGCTATTGTCTTTGCATCTTCGTGTATTTCCAATAGGGGGAAGACCTAGACCTAGCTGTAGACACCCATTTCGGACACGGCCTAATTCTCTTTTCTACTCATGCCCAAGAGAATTTAACATTCCAATATAGCCAACTAGTCTTTGCCTGGTTCACAATCATCAGATGAAAAGCATTTAACCAACGTATAGCTCCAAGGATCACGTCCTCATTTTCAAGCCAAGGGCTAGATAGCTCAGCTGGTAGAGCCATGCCTAGTTTGTAAGTCAGAGGTTCCAGCATCATATTCAAGTCGTCAAAGTTTCAAGTCTCTATTTTGACAAATTGTCTTTTTCTTTTGCTTGAAAAAAAAAATCTTCAGTTGATCTATCTTCAATGCTCAGGGTGCATCTGTCTTGGCCAAATCAAGAGGGTCACTTTCTGACAGAAATAAACAAACCGTGAGAGATATTCTGGAATACGAAGTTTCATTTTATTTGGAAACGGAGGCCTCCAACTTGGTTTAGCACACAGAACCTTATTAGGCCCAATACAACATTGGGAAGATCAGAAAACATCGATGTCCACAGATTTCCTTCTAATTGACACAGTTTGTAGATGGTCATGATAGACTCCTCATGTTGAAATCTTACGATCTGGGATGCTGTACCTTTCAAGAAATCTTCACTCAAACACCCAAAAATGTTTTTTATCTGGCGAGATAAAAACTCAATTTTTTGTGCAATTTGTTAAATGCTGTCCTCACAAACAAGCCAACAACTGTTATAAATTCCATTGTAAACCCCATGGACATATACATATGTACGTATGTGTACATTATACCAAGATCTGTGGTTGGTTTCAGCACAAATCATCAGTCGCCCATAGTCGGTTAAAAACTCATGAGGGCCCTATTAAAAATCTGAGCAAATCCATTCATCTCTAACACATTGCAAAAAACATGACAGTTTGTTTGCCCTTTTCTCCTTTCTCAGAAGCAGTCAGGCTAAAAACTTTACTGTGTTGTTTTGGGGGTTTGTTTAATGGTTTAACAATAACATACACACAGGTAATCTTTCGACCTTTACCAATGTTGTATTGGGCCTTTAAAACATGGCAGTTACTTACGCTATACTGTTACTCAATTAACAAAGTCATGAGAGACAGTCCATTTGCCATAAGACTAGCTCAAGCATATTCATTACACTGGTCTGAACTTTGTAGTGTTATTCATGTGACCACATGGACTTTGGTTCACTGACGGGGAGGGGGGGGGGGGGGGTGGGGGGTGGACTGGAGGAGGGGAGGCACACCACAGCATCTGAATGATGCCAAGGTCGAGTTCAACTTGGGAGCCTGTGAATGGACTACCGTATACACCCACAGGACAGGAGATAACTACCAGTATCATGCAAGAGTTACCATCTCTTTCTTCCTTTCAATACTAAATGTACTGCCATGAACTTTGGTGTATGACAACGGGCAAGAAATCTTCAAATAAGCACACAATGAATACATTATTGTATAAAGCTTTTACCAAGATGAAATATTCAAATGAAACATTTAAGTTTCATGAGTTCACGCAACTCATACCGTACCAATGTACTGAGCACTGCACTAAACTTAAAGTGTATATATATACACAGATGACTGATAGTGTGTTCTTATTCAATTTGTAACCTTTTTCCCAAAATAAAACCAGGAAATACAAAAGGATTAGTGTATCTCTGTTTAACTGCCATAGTGCTGAGCTTGCTATTTAGTATTCACACTGGCAATCTTAATTCAAGCAAGTTAATTTACATTTCAATTCATTAATTTAACTTTACACTTTCCTTCAAAGTAAAGAAACTTCAGACAATGGTAACTTAAATGGCAAAGGATAAATGATCATTAGTTTGTGTGTTTTTTTTCTTCAAATCCTTTACTCAAATTAAAAAAAGTAAAGTGTTTGGTCTTGTTTTGTTATTTCAGGTTTTCACTTTAATACAGTGATACAAACATGGTATCAACTGATAACTTATACAAGTGGCCAAAATAAAAAATCTAAAACAATTGAGATCCTGACATTCGTGGGTAGCAGGACTTTTCTCAAAGGTGGAAGGTCTTGGCGAAAGGCCTCTATTTTGATCCTGCTAGGAGTGAAATATAATTTGAGGGCATCTTTTAACCCCTTGCATATGGATGGCATCTATAACCATTCTTGGAGTTTCAAAATTTGGACGCCGCTATTGTCCAAACTGTAGACAAAGATTCTTGTCAGCAATATTTATCATGACAAACACCTTTTTTGACATCAGTTGCTGCATGAATTGCCAGCTAAGTGGTAACAATGGCGCTATTGTGGGGTTTCATTGTGAACGAACAAGGGTCTGCGAGGGTAGCATGTGATTCACTGATACAAATAGTGCACTCTTATTGGTTTATTTTGCAGGTTTATTGTTCTCTGATTGTTTAACAAGCTTTTGAAATGGGACTGTGTCGGCAATTGGCACTAGAATAATCCCGCCGTCAAGGGGTTAAAAACTGTTCCTGTTTTTAAGAAAGGTCCTGCTACGATTGAAACCTCAATCCCTCTGAAAAACTTTAAGATTTTGTAATTGTTTTTAGCTGTCATTTAGATTAGTCAATACTGGTTTTCAAATGATTGTAAAATCATGGTAAATAAAATAAACAAATGCATTGATAAAATAAAAAACCTGAAGACAGTAATATGGAAACAAAATTACAAACTGCTTACTGACTAAAATGACCAAAAAGCGAATATCAAAAATTAGTTTCGATCCTAGCAGGACCTTTCTCAAATGCAGAATCAAAGGTCCAGCTAGGATCGAAATGTCAGGCCCATCTAATTTGTGATAATCTTATTAAAAAGTACAGGCCAACGATATCGAGACAAAACTGAATACTGAATGTGCTCCTGAAACATAAACTTAAAATAGGTACCAGATAATATACCAAATACAAGTTTTATCAATGCTTGTAATATGAGACCAACCCTGTGAACAAAACTGAAAAAGGCACTGCCCTGGTCTGTGAAGTACGATACTCCCCCAGTAGCTTATCAAATGTCATTCAATGCTATCTGGCTACGTTCAGACAGCGTGTTAGTTTAAAACCAATCAAGTTGATACGCCTTATAACCACAGGGAGCAAGTCATAAATTTAAAACTCTGTGCGTTCATACAGCGTACTACAGCAAGCAGTTAAAACCGGTTCGGTTTTATTTTTCGGTTTTAAAAGGTCACACACTCTGCCCCACATCCAGTGCAGACTTCCGCCTATGCATAAAGTGCGCACTACACACACACATCGTGCGCAGACACATCGCGCATTATCACGCAAGCGGTGCAGCCAGGCGGGTCAACATTGCTGCCTGAAACTGGACGTTGAAAGGCGATTCTGACCTAACAGCGTTTTAGTGGCTAAACCGGATCGGTTTTAGCGCTAGACTCTCCTCTCGAGCAGTTTTGAATTTGCGTTTTAGCGGCGAGTTAAACCGGATCGGTTGTAAAGTTCAAACGGTGTCAGAGCGTTCAGACACACTTTTTTAAAGCGGGTTAAAACGGTAGTTTTAGCAAATTTAAAACGCTGTCTGAACGTAGCCTGTGAGACACAGAAACTACCTGTCCAGTTGACCTGACCCATGCACTATCTACTGATACACTGAGATTGTAACAATCACCTGGCTACCCTCTACATCCATACATTAATACCCTTCAAAACTGCTGTACTGAAAACATCTCAATGACTAGAATCACCTGAAATTGACAAATCTTTAGAGGGGCTGATGCTATGATCCTTGTTTCTCAAAGGCAAAATACTTTTTGCTGTTGAGAAAGGTTCCTTTAGGATAAAATGTCCTCCTCCATGTAAACAAATCTGTTGTTACTGGGCATAAATACATGTGAAACTTCAACTTATCTTCTAAGTTTAAACAAGTCCAATAAAATATCCATATTTGCTATAGTACAGATAAGTACAAAAATAGCTGTCTGCTCTACTTGTTAATCCTTTTAATTTGAAAGCCACAACTTCTTGAAAATGGCGCTGAAAATGCAACCCCCACCAAAAAAAGAGCCTCCTTTTCAGCCATTATTATATTTTACAGGGGTTAAGTCAAACACAGGCCAAATTATTTACAAATTTTTGTACACGTGCAAGTATTAACAAAGCATTAAAAACCATGCATGCAGTATAAATAGCTTGATCAAATATCTAGTGACACTCTATGCTCATCTATGCGAGCGGGTTGGCTGAAAGATCTGCTCAAATCAACCATTCCTAAAGAGCAACAAATACTTTGAGTCAGTTTTTACTGACAGGGTGAAAAGCCTATGCAAGAAATAGGCTACCCTTGTTCAAATCCAAAAGCAAACCCATATCATCGGCTGGGTGCTTGCATTTCTAAGGACTATAAATTCTGAAATCTTGAACCAAATTGGCCAACTCTAAAACGTCACAAATGTGGTCAAACATCGGAATGTTCAGTCAGTTGTGCGCTTTTTTTAAAGAATATTTCCCACTGGGATATCGTACAAAACAATGAATAACGAGACTCAAAGATAGAAAAAAGCTAACTTGGAATTCAAGATAGGAATACAGAGAGCTGAGATATTTACAAATGTTAAAAAAAATGTTGTAAAAAGGTGGTGAAAAGCCGCGTGACAACGACGGGAGAGGGAAAAAAACTGCCATGGCAAGTTATGGCATAATTTATTCCACAGTGGGTAAACTTTGGGACGGTGCGATTAGATTAAGAGGCAGAGATACTATTTACAGTGCTGAAATACTTGAAGAATATTGAATATCTCAGTAAGCCCCTTTATGCCCTTGGCAATTCTCTGCTCAACCTCTCACTCACCCATATCTGACCTCAATCAACTCTCAAGCATTTACACCACTCTCAATGAGTGTGTCAGTCTACTCATTCTCCTTTCTCAAATTCTACTTCATCTCTGCCTCTGCACTTCTCTTTGAAGCTCCCTCAGCTTGAATTGATCCCATCACATTTCTCAACTCCTTAATCCAATCCTCAACATTCGCTCTCCCCCTCTTAATCCCAATCAACCTCTCAATCCCATTGCAAACGACTAATCTCCAATCTTCTCTCAACCCCCCTCACTCGCCGAAATCCCTTTCAAGCGCTTAGATCTCACTTTAGCATTCTAATCCTCACTCATTCCCCTCTCTTTCTCTCTCTCTCTACCGTATCTCTCCCTATCTCCCTCTCTCTCTCTCTCTTTCTCTCTCTCTCTCTCTATCTCTCTATCTCTCTCTTTCTCTCTCTATCTCTCTTTCTCTTTCTCTTTCTCTCTCTCTCTATTTCTCTCTCTCTCTCTATCTATCTATCTATCTCTATCTCTTTCTCTCTCCCTCTCTTTCTCTCTATCTCTCTCTCTCTCTCTCCCTCTCTCTCTCTTTGTCTTTCTCTCTCCCTCTCCCGTTCCCTCTCTGACCTTTCTCTTTCTCTCTCTTTCTCTCTTTCTCTCTCTCCCTCTCTTTCTCTCTCTTTCTCTATTTCTCTCTCTCCCTCTATTTCTCTCTATCTCTCTCTCCCTCTCTCTCTCTGTCTTTCTCTCTCCCTCTCTCGTTCCCTCTCTTATCTTTCTCTTTCTCTCTCTCTCTCCCTCTCTTTCTCTCTATCTCTCTCTCTCCCACTCTTTCTTTGTCTTTCTCTCTCCCTCTCTCGTTCCCTCTCTGATCTTTCTCTTTCTCTCTCTTTCTCTCTCTCTCTCTCCCTCTGTCCACTCTCTCTCTCTATCTCTCTATCTCTCTTTCTCTCTCTCTCTCACTACTCTCTAAAAATCCTAGCACCCCCCAAAAAAACCCTCATTCCCACTCCGATCCCCTCAGAAAGATCATCTCCGTTCCAGTCTAAAAACTCTAATTTTTTTTTAGATTCTCTTTCACACTCTTAGATCTCACATAACATTGTCCGGTCTCGTGACATACTATGTACATGCTCTCTCTAACTGTCTTAGCACTCTTCAAAACATCTTATTCCCATGTCAACACTTCCAATTCCTTTGTAACCGCTCATGCTAATTCCACTTGAAACACTCCTCACAAATCCTTCAATCTCTCTCCCCAGTCCCACACCCTGATACTATCACCCTCACTTTCATTCCTCTCCCTCCCTTCCTCCTCACGGGGTCTGTTACACTCAACTCAACCTCTGTAAAACATTCATGAGATTCATTCAGATGCCTGAGATGCCGATTACGGTAATGCACGTTGATGAAACCCTGCAGAGAGGAACTCTGGGTGGACTTGACTCAGAGGCTGTTAGCACACAAAGCAATCCATTGCAGATTGCAGAGATTGCAGAGATTGCAGATATGGTTTTCAAGTCTTTCCCTCAAACATCATACTCTACTCATGTCCTGGGTCTGACAGGAATTGGTTACATTGATTTTACAGTCTACTGATGAAGAATTTATGAAAAAACACTATGAACATCTAAACCGTGAAAATGGGGTAAAAATGTCATTTTGCCGCGAAACAAAAAAGTCACTGTGATGTCACGGTGTATTTTACAGTGAATTCACCGTGAACTTCATTGCCTCTCTGACCTGATAAGGACATCTTCAGGTCACTAAAAAGACCGCGAAAAAACCCCGTGAATATCTAGGGTGGCAAGCTCCAGCCTTGAGGGATGGCTAATTCAATTACCAGTAGGGACCACCAGCCCCCATAGAGGTACTGTATGGTGTCCTTGTAACTGTCACTCCCAGATACTTCTAAATTGCCTCTAGCAATTTACCACCGGGAATGTGGCCTTGGAGACCACTGGTGAAAACACCGTGAAAATGACTTGGCTAACTGTGTGCCATGAAATAGGGGTGAAAACACTGTGAATTTTCTTTTCACGGCTAAATGACATTTTCAGCCCATTTTCACGGTTTATATGTTCATAGTGAAAGCTGGGTGGATGGTGGAGAGGGAAAACGTGGCCACTTGACCACCCCCCCTCCATCAACTCAGATGACCGTGGCCCTGATGCTGTCCTTGGTCCCGTTGCTGTCCACCTTCAGCTCAGCCTTGGACTTGCCGGTCTCCTCGTCCTGCATGTCCACCAGACGGAAGGCCTCCAGGAACTCGTTGAAGTCGATGCAGCCGTCCCGGTTGATGTCGATGCAGCGGGCCAGGTCTCGGACCGACTCCTTGGACAGCTCCGTGCCGACGTGCTTGCTGAGCAGACCGCAGGCCTCCTCAAACTCATCCATGGTGATGGAGCCTAAACGTTGGATGGGCAGATGAGAGAGAGAGACAGACAGACAGACAGAAAGAGAGAGAGACAGAGAGAGAAATAGAGAGAGAGGGAGAGAGAGAGAGAGAGAATCACACTCTCACTGATGCAAAACTGTAACTCATCACTGCATCCATTGATATATACAAACTGATGCCATATCCAGAGTATTAGCCAATGCCCTGAACTTGGAGAAGATTTGGCCATGAACTTTGAGAAGATTGGGAGTTTGGCCTTAAATTAAGGAAGGATTTGGGCTTTAATTAAGGAAGGTTTTGGCATTGAATTAAGGAAGGTTTTGGCCTTGAACTAAGGAAGGATTTGACCCTGAAATAAGGAAGGATTTGTCCTTGAGTAATGAAGGATTTGGCCTTGAGTTAATGAAGGATTTGGCCTTGAACTAAGGATAGATTTGAACTTTATCTAGTGAAGGGTTTTGCCTCGGGATTAAGAAAGATTCAGTCTTCAGCTTGGGATTATTTGACCTGGTTTTTTTTTTAAAGATTTGCTGTCAAACTAAGGGAAAAACTGGGTCCTGCTATGGAGGATTTGGGCTGTGACTTGGGACTATTTGACCATCAAAATCTGAACAGAGATAGGGGGAAAATCAGCAGCTGTATGCCCGTACCTGAGTGGTCCTTGTCCATTGCTCTGAATATAGTCTCCAGGCTGTTCTTGTTCCTGTAGAGCAGCTCTGTGATGCTTGGCCCGCCCTCATGTCCCCCTATCGTCATCTCCACCTCCATGCAGGACTCGTATTCCACCATGCCCTAGCGGCCGCCATTTCAATAGCCACCAGATCAAACCAAATAGAAACATTTGAACATTGGAACGTATTTCTCCCTTTGAAACTTTGAATTTCAACAATGTATGAAAAAACATTTTGATATCATTGAAAAGCCAGTGAGGAACTCTTTGCAGTGTTGGGAAAATCTTTAAAAAACCTCAAAAATTGATGAGAATCTTCATTACGCCGTACCGGGTCACAAATGTTAACCTGCAGTGGCAATTACCATAGACGTATATATGCTCTCCACATTCATTTGGGACCCTGTGACTATGAAATGAAGGCTCGGGCTTACGGCGGGGCCACTTCCATAAATTATGACGGTCACAAGAATCTCAAGAGTATCAGAGTAAGTTTCTGAGCACATTTTGTAGGTGATACACAAAAATGTTGCAAACTGCTTACTGACTAAAATTACCAAAATGAAAATCTCAAAATTTAGTGGGCCTGACGTTTCGATCCTAGCTGGAGGTGATTGCTCTGTACTGTGTGGATGAGGAAAGTGTTCATGTTTCTGATACCAACCATAGCATATAGGTTTGGAGTGATAGAGATGGAAACTGATCCAGGGACTGATCCAGGGACTGATCCAGGGACTGATACAGGGACTGATCCAGGGACTGATCCAGGGACTGATCCAGGGACTGATCCAGGGACGGATACAGGGCCCATACCAGCCAGCATACCTTGTCATTGATGCGGATGAGCTTGTCCTTCAGTGTCCGCCACGGGATGGTCAGTTCCAGAACGTCCTCCATGACATGAGCCCACTGTGTCACCGTGATGTACCCTGGCAGATATAAGATACAAAGATGTTGAGAGACTTGCGTCACTAATGGGATGGTAGAGATGACTCTGCCATCAAGATGACAGTGACATCAAGATGACAGTGACATCAAGATGACAGTGACATCAAGATGACAGTGGCATCAAGATGACAGTGGCATCAAGATGACAGTGACATCAAGATGACAGTGACATCAAGATGACAGTGAAATCAAGATGACAGTGAAATCAAGATGACAGTGAAATCAAGATTACAGTGAAATCAAGAAGACATTGACATCAAGACAACAGTGACATCAAAACAACAGTGGCATCAAGACAACAGTGACATCAGGACAACAGTGACATCAAGAAAACAGTGACATCAAGACAACAGTGACATCAAGATCACCCGGGCATTAAGATGACTGGCATTAAGATCTGACTTCACTGGGCCCGTATCAATATCTACATGTAGGCCCACGGATTATCATCTCTGCCACCATCATCAATAGTCAATGGGCAGACTATTAGAAGCAGCAGTTACGCACCCTGCTCATAGTTTCCTATCGTGCATCCGTTGTGCAAGATTCTTTGAGTATTGGAGACCTATATCTTGGGGATGATAGACTGATTGCACGACCACTGTTTATGGGTACATGCCATAACGTGACTTATAGTGGGTTAAACAGAGAAGATTGTGGACAATAATTAGATAGTCTTCTGTGCTGATTTCCTGATTTTCCTGATTTTCTGCACAAATTGAAATGCAAAAATACCCACTATCAGTCACGTAATGGCATGTAAACATTGGTCGTGCAATCAGTCTATTGTCTCTGGGGACGGTGAATGGCCTACCACTTCTGAAGGATGATCCACCATATGGAGCCCTGAATATCAAAACTGGCAGTTTGTAGATAGCTGGAATGAATACACTGGCCAGCAAAGCATAATCGTCTCCGACTACTGCAGATATGACAGGCAGCTAGCCGTGTCTCCATCATGACATTGCGTCAAAGATCGTGAGGAATTGTGCCCACCTGTGTTGTTGGGGTCAAACTGAAGGAATCCCAGCTTGAGAGCCGTCTTGTGCGCCCCCATCTTATCCTTCAAATCTCTTAACGCTGACTCCTCTACAATGCTGACCCTAGACAGATGGAACCACCATGAAAAACAAGTTAAATAAATCTTCCGATGTTGGAATCGGGGTTCTGCTTGCTTGGATCAAAACATTAGACACGATGAACATCTTATCAGTGAAAAAGGGGTGAAAATGTCATTTAGCCGTGAAAAGAAGATTCACAGTGTTTTCACCCCTATTTCAAGGCACACAGTTTAGCCATTAGTCATTTTCAGGGCATTTTAACCAGTGGTCTCTGAGGCCAAATTCCTGGTGGTAAATGATGAATAGAGGCAGTGCTGAAGTAACTGGGAGTGACATACGGTACCTCTGTAGTCATCCCTCAAGGCTGGATGCTTGCCACCCTAGATATTCGTGTTTTTTTCATGGTCTCCTTAGTGACCTGAAGATGTCCTGATCAGGTCAGAGAGGCGATTTTTTGTTCATGGTGAATTCATGGTGAATTCACTGTAAAAATGTGCCGTGAAATCAGTTTTGTTTTGTTTTGGTTTCACGGCGAAATGAAATTTTCACCCCATTTTCACGGTTTAGATGTTTGTAGTAAGACCCTCTATATTAGTTGAGCTAGACTTTGAAGTGTCTTGAGAGGATGCAGCTGCCTACCTCTGTCTTGCATTGAGTTTCTGCTGCGTCTTGGACGAGGCCACATACTGGAGGAAGCGGGGCTTCAGGTCTACCCCCAGCTTGACGTAGGCCCCTCGGTTGCTGCCCATCTCGTAGTAATTGGAGGCGGAGAACACTGTCAGGACCTGCAGTCAATGGTCAATAGTCCTCTTCTTATCGTATCCAAAACAAACTACATATCGCCACTTCACGCCGGGACCTCCGAAATCGAAGCGCCATTGGTTATACTACACGATGGGGGCCTTTTGAATCCGGGCACCACTGTTGTCCACATTTTAAACAAAGACTCTTTTCAGCTTAGAACAAAGCAATACGAATCAGTACAAAGACCCATTTTGACGCAAGTTGCCACATGAATTGCAAGATTAGCAGCAGTAATTGTGCAATTGTGGGACCTTTACTGTGGATGATCGAGGGATAGCACACTCCATTGATGATGCACAGTGGGCCCTTTTCCATATATGATATTTTGAGCGAGTGTTCGCGATGGGGCTACCCAGCTCACCATTCCGTTGTGCGTGTACTCGTAGCCTTCCGGCTTGCACTCGTGAGAGCGGATCAGAAGGTCCAGCCCGTGCTTCTTCAGCACCTTGCTGCTGATGTCCGGCCCGAAGTAGGTGCCGCCGCCCCGGAACAGGTTGGGCTCGCAGCCGTCAATCATCTTGGGGTCGCTCCAGAGAGCGTCCAGGATCTGCCGCCACTCGGCAAAGTTGACCTTGTCCTCCAGGCTGTCCTCGTCACCCGTGATCTCTGCGGCGCCCTCTTTGAGCGGCGGCTTCAGGACCGACTTGTACTGCGGGGACCGAAGAAAACGGAAGGGGAAATCAGCAGCCTGCATGTGTGGTCAGACACAACCACATTGTTTACGAGCGCCCCACTTTCTGTCCATCAGAAGACACTATGAAAACGTCATTTAGCCGTGAAAAGAAAATTCACAGTGTTTTTGCCCCTATTTCATGGCACACAGTTAGCCAAGTCATTTTCACGGTGTTTTCACCAGTGGTCTCCAAGGCCACATTCCTGGTGGTAAATGGCTAGAGGCAATTTAGAAGTATCTGGGAGTGAAAGTTACAAGGACACCATTCAGTACCTCTATGGGAGCTGGTGGTCCCTACCGGTGATTGAATTAGCCATCCCTCAAGGTTGGAGCTTGCCACCCTAGATATTCACATTTATTTCGCGGTCTTTTTAGTGACCTGAAGATGTCCTATCAGGTCAGAGAGGCAATTAAGTTCACAGTGACTTCACTGTAAAATGCACCATGAAATCACAGTGACTTTTTTTGTTTCACGGCGAAATGACATTTTCGCCCCTTTTTCACGGTTGAGATGTTCATAGTGAGACACGAAAGCTATGATCAAACCAATTATCTCCGACCCCAGGAACAATGGGCTTGCTGCCGCACCTGTGCCCAACCACCTCGGTGAATACTTCACACGCAAGACAAAGGAGAAGGAGAATCAATCGAGTGTCTCAGTCATTACCAAGAGGTAAGATTGATTAACTTGCCTCGGTTTATCCCCTTTTTTATCATTTTTTTTTATCAATTTTTTATCAAGTCTCCATTTTTCATTAATTTTTTTCAAAGAACAAGGAATAAAAATGGCAAGTTACTACAAAAACTGTTGCAAACTGCTCAACGACTAAAATGACCAGCTACAATACTGTACATAAATCTCAAAAGTTAGAGGGCCTTATGTGTTCGATCCAAGCAGGACCTTTCTCCTTTGAGAATAAAAACGGGAGGCGTTTGGTTCTATCATGGGTCTTTTTCCAAACACTGGCTTAGGCTCAGGCTCCAGCTTTGTCTCCATTTTTTCAAGGATTTTTAAAGAACAAGAAATGAAAACAGGAAACGCTTGGTTCTATCATGGGTCTTTTTCCAAACCCTGGCTTAGGCTCAGGCTCTGGCATTGTCATTGTCTCAATTTCTTTCATCCATTTTTTTAAAGAGCGAGGCATGAAAACAGAGATGCTTTTGGGTTAGGCTTTGAAAAGAATACTCGTATTCAAAAAAAGACTTCCACTTCAACAAAGAAGGCAAACTTGTGGTTTTTGTTCCAGCTTTTAAGAGCCAGAAGAGGAATACTGTGGACCAATTGAAAAATCTACAGACCAAGGGAATGGCCAGCCCACATTTATTGAGGTAGCAACAAGCTGAGGCTACTCACAGCATAGCAACACAGTGTTTTCACTCAGAATTCTGGGGGAATAGGTCACAGGTTCTCACAATATTATGCTTTTGGTATATCCAAATGATTTCATGTCTGTCCATGGCAAATGCGCACTTAACTCTTTCATTACGGAGTTTATCTGTGAATTCTGATGGAATTTATTTGCAAAATGGTTTACAAAAAGCTGGTTTACAAAAGGCTTGTTGGCTGGAAGTGCACTTTGCTCGAGCCACGGTGAGCGGCTTGTCATAGGGGAAGGGTTAATTTGTAAATAGTCAGCAAATATTTGTGGGAAAATACACATCCCCTCATGGACGGACTTTGTTTGTTTCAAAAACGTGACACCCATCAACCTGTGTGCACAGTCAATACGGTGATTTCAGCTTGCCAACTGCCACTGCATTTGTGCCCTAACCAAACTAGCTGTACATTGTGACGTCATTTCACCAGGGCAACCACTAGCTGCTCACTAGCTATGGATTGGTGGCCAAGTACTGTATCACACATTACTCATCGCTCCCTGGTAACTTTGAATGAATCAAAAGTGTAAGCTACTAATATGCACTATGCAGCCTACGCACGCAAATTCAAGGCACATTAATTGAGCTCTCATGATCAGCAGCTATGGTTTTGGCGGCCAAGTACTGTATCACGCTACGGCTACTCATCGCTCCCTGGTAACTTTGAATAAATCAAAAGTGTAAGCTACAAATATGCACTATGCAGCCTACGCACGCAAATTCAAGGCACATTAATTGAGCTATCAGCAGCTATGGTTTTGGCGGCCAAGTACTGTATCACGCTACGGCTACTCATCGCTCCCTGGTAACTTTGATTGAATCACAAGTGTAAGCTACTCAAATGCAGCCTACGCATGCAAATTCCCCGCACATTAATTGAGCTCTCATGAACAGCAGCTATGGTTTTGGCGGCCAAGTACTGTATCACGCTACGGCTACTCATCGCTCCCTGGTAACTTTGATTGAATCACAAGTGTAAGCTACTCAAATGCAGCCTACGCACGCAAATTCCCCGCACATTAATTGAGCTCTCATGATCAGCAGCTATGGTTTTGGTGGCCAAGTACTGTATCACGCTACGGCTACTCATCGCTCCCTGGTAACTTTGATTGAATCACAAGTGTAAGCTACTCAAATGCAGCCTACGAACGCAAATTCCCCGCACATTATTTGAGCTCTCAAACGTGCCCCTCTCGCATCTCATAATCTTTGGTTCCGCGCCAGACGGAATCAACTTATTACGGTCGCGTCGTTTACTGGCCGCAATGAGCCCAGCGGTAGTGCCTAATTGAATGTGACTGGCATCTGCATTGTGCAGATCAGGCGCGCTTTTCGTCTTGGACAAAGCCCGATGGAATGGAACCCATTACTGCAGATAATATGCAATGGCGTCCCTCAAGGATATGAGGCATGGTACAATGTTGCGCTGAATCGATATGGGTTAATACACAAAGACCACTGTTAACTTATCCGACAGTAAGGTATGAGTACTGAGCACTGCATGTACGATGCAATGGCCTGCTTTTATCATAGGCATTGTGTATTTGGAAGATTTCACAGAAACGTAGGTAAATCCTGAAACATTAGACTAATACATGCATTGAATAGAAACGAGGGTAAGGCAATTCACTATGAAAGCTTTTTTCAAACAGCAAACATGTATGAAAATAGCCAAGGAAATTTAACTGGACCAGGACTGGATTTCACAAAGCCTTACGAGGCATCGTAACTCAACTTACGATGGATTACCTATCGTTAGTTGTGATAGATCGTATGGTTTCTGTGCATTGCTCATCGTCTTACGATTGATCGTCAGTTATGATGAGTTTGGTGAAATCGACCCCAGGACTTGAGCCTCTAACCTCTGACCTCTGGTTTTGATTGCCTTTGGTGTACAGTGTCACTGCACAAAAATAATGATATACAAAAATGTTGCAAACTGCTTACTGACAAGGCACTCTGCCTTTGAGAAAGGTCCTGCTAGGATGGAAATGTCAGGCCCACTAAATTAAAAAAAATTAAATCCCATGCCTTTTCCATGGTAACATTGCTAAAATCCAGGACCTCTTTTCCTCAGCAACTTCAACTTAACTTAGCTGATGCAGTTGCCTAAGTAATATCTACAAATGTTGAACTCTGCCAATACTGACATAAAATGACCAAAATGTGAATATCCAAAAATAGGAGGGCTTGGCATTTCAATCCTGACAGGACATTTCTCAAAGGTGATCTTTGTCCAAAAAAAACCTGACATCACTACAATAGCCCAATGTTATTCAAATTAGAAAATGAAAATAATCAGAAAATTTCATTAATGGATATAAATTTTTAAAAGTGATTTTCAGTGACTTTTCCATTACTTTTTTGTGTGTTTTCTTCCTTTTCCATGACTTTTCCAGGCCTGGGAAAAACAATTCACAAATTCCATGGCTTTTCCATGACCGCCGGAACTCTGGGCATACCACCTGATGATCTACCCAGCTCCCCACATCTGGTTCCCTCTTCAACCTACTTAAGCCCCACTCCAAGTTAGAATCCAGCATTCTCCTGAAGATGAGCACAGTACACTGTTCAGAACGTCAAGTTCCTCCGGTTCTTTTCAGAACTACACTTACTCAAATTGGTTTTTTTTACATAATGCCACTGCAAACCTACTCCTTCTGTTATCCAGCTCTTGTCTACCGAAAAAGGAAGAATGGCTCTGAGAAGAGCAATGGTCAATTCAATAAAAACTCATCGTAACTTACGATCAATCGAAAGGTGATGGGAGATGCACCAGAAGCCATATGGCCTATGAAAAGTTACAATGGGTTATCAATGGTAAGTTGAGATACGATGAATTATTGTTTGTGAAATCCACACCAGGTAACTCAATATTTCCGAGAGAGTGTGCTGTGCACATTCATCAAAAGACTGCTTGATACCAAGGACATGATGGTGCTTCTGATGTCTAGTTGGGTTGGAGTTGTCCAAGTGATTCAGTGCAGAGTGCTCAAACGGCCCAAACCCCACTGGGTCAGATCTGAGCGGCAGAGACCGGGGGTGGATTTCACAAAGCCTTTACCACGCATCGTAACTCAATATAGGATGGATAACCCATCGTAAATTGTGATACATCGTATGCATAGATGCCAATCTCACTTAAAGGCCCTATACAACATTGGTAAAGGTCAAAAGATTGCCACAGTTTGTGCGTTAAACCATTAAACATTAAAAAAACGCATTCCTGCGAAGGTTTTAGCTCAAATGGTAATCTGAGAAAGTAGAAAAAGGTTAAAAAAAAGTCACAGTTTTTGCACCATTCTGTAGTGTAAGAAATAGTTTATTACTTGTGAGTAATAAACTATTTGTCGATGTTTGAGTGAAGATTTCTATGGAAGTACAGCATCCCAGACCGTGAGATTTCAACACGAGGATTCTATCATGACCATCTACAAACGGTGTAAATTAGAAGGAAATCTGTGGACATCGATGTTTTCCGATCTTCCCAATGTTGTATTGGCCTTTAAAGGAAATTAGGAAAACTGTGTATCACTCATCTTCTTGTGACTGATTGTAAATTACGATGGAGTTGATGAAATTGACCACTGGTGTTTGGATTCTCATAGGACCTTCCGTTGAGAGAACCCCATCTGGGATGGGCACACCAGTGGTCGAGTTCCTCCAACTCATTACCAATTACAAGACAATGTCAGGAGCTTGTAAAAAGTGATACATCTTTAACCCCAAGAGAGGAATGATCCTCCCAAGATAGGAATGGTTGGCAGCTGTGCGTATGGTGCATCTGTGCATCGTCTTGTAACTGATCGCTAGTTTGAGTTTGGTGGCATCCATCGCTGGGCCGGCGGGCTCTCTCTGTCTTTCTCACCAGACGCCGGTCTAGGTTGCCCAGCAGCGTCAGGTCCGTCTTGTCCGAGATGCCGCCGTGGGTCACCAGGATCTTGCCGTCAATCACGGTGGCCAGCGGCAACAGCGAGAAGACTTCCTTGAAGAGAGGGATCAGCCACTGGGCCTCCTGCCGACAGTTTGGCTGAGTGGGGGCAATCAGATCATGTGCCAAAATTAAATTTAACGTCAATTTCCCTTATATTGAAGACATTATTTGCTTACATGTACATTAACATATTTGTAGACAGATTTTCATATCTACGTGTACACATGAAAGTAAAAAGCAAAAATGTAAAAAAAATATTTTTTTATTTTTTTTATTCCAGTACCGTAAAATCATGTGTATAATGCGCATTTTTTTCACCGCGGTAGAATTCAAAAGTTGGGGATTCGCATTATAAACGGGTACAATGATGTCCTGCCAGTATGGGTTTCAGACATCAAACAGAAGCCGACCTTACTTTGTATCACATTTCAACAATGCAGCTTTCATTCATCATCCCCAGCGCAAACTCTCCCGGGTCATGGCAAGGTAACTTGGGCTCAAATGGATTATTTTATTCGGAGGATGAGGATCCTCCCTACTGTATGCTCTTTTCTTCTTCTTTTTTTTTGCCCGTTTAATTTTTTTTTCGGAGGGTGATCATCCTTCCCACTGTGGGATGGAAACAACTTTACAATGGACTCTGCAATCCATCCCACGTTTTATTTTTTTTTATTTTTTTTTCCTCTTGGTGAAGGCGAAAGTTTGGGGTACGCATTATACCTGGAAATTTACGGTATGTATTTGTATGTACAGTGCATGTACATGTACATGTACAGTGTACATATGTGTATGTACACTGTACATATACATTTATGTACCGTTGTACGGTACATGTATTACATGCTTGCACAGATGTTCATGTCGATATACTACATGTACCTCCATGATATAATGTAGATACTTGGTCATGTTTGAGAGATCTCCCCTCCACTTTACATGTTGAATAAATTTCCATTTACAGTAACTTGTCTTTCCATAGGCATGCATTCAAATTTGAAACTAACCACACTTCATACCAAGGCAAGGACCAACAATGTACTAACAGTCATCACTTACTTTTCCGTACTTCATTTGAACTTCTCTGATGAACCCGTACCTGGAATTGAATACAGAAAAGAAAGTCACATTAACGATCTCCCTTACTGCTCAAAGGTTATGTGCCTCTTGACATTGGCCATCATGCAATGATGGCCAATGTCTCCATTTTTACTTCCACCTCCTGATATCTACTCCTGTAGTTTTCAGGTGAGCAGTCCATCAGGCTGGGCATCCAAGTCACCCTTCTCTGTCCTTTGCTCTTAATTTTTCAGTCGCAGTCACTGTAAGATTTCTGCTAGGATCGAAACGTAACTTCAGAAGATCAACCTCCTGAAATCTACTCCTATTTCCTGTGAGCCGTCCTTCAAGCATTCTCTGTCCTCTGTCCTCGTCTCTGTCCTCTGCTTCTCTCCGCCTCTCTTTTTCTAAGTCACAGAGAGGCTAGTGTCAGATTTCTGCCGGGATCGAAACACAAGGCCCTGAGATGAGCTTTTATTGGGCACATTCATGTCAGGAGGATATGATCAATATGTTTGGCAGCACAAAATTAGGAGGGCTGGACGTTTCGATCCTAGCGGGAATTTTCTCAAAGGCAGAATGACAGGGACAAAACCCAATAGGAAGGGGGGGGGGGGGGGAAGGAACAGGGACATGGATGACAGAAAGGGGACAAAGAGGATATCAAAGAGAAGGGCAGGGGTATAGGTAGGGATTGCTGTGGGTAGCGGAAGGGGGAAACATCAGAAGGAAATGGTGAAAGACAGAAGTTGGGGAGTGATCACAAACGAGGGATTTTTGGTAACCATGCCGGGTGTTAATCATTCCCCTCCTGGATGTTGAGGCCATCTGGTTAAATTATCCAAAGACGCTTCCTCAATATTTTCTTTACATGATGGCAGTGATTGAAAATGGACTCATTGAGAGAGGCTTTGATCTCAGTCTCATAATCATGGCAAACAGTCTCTCACTTTCTACAGAATCCAACAGAGAATGGACCGTGCTACTTAAGAGAAAGATTCCCAATTTCCCTTCATTTTCCGTCCGCCTCTTTTGCTGTTTTCAATGCCCATTATTTGCCGTTTTCAATGTCCATTTAATTAAGCCTGTTCGTTAAATAGAACCTCTGTGCTGCATGGCATTGATAACACCATACATGTATATTGATTCCTTATTGACTACTACTGACATCCCCTCACTTGTGAGATAAATGGAAATTAAGACAAGTTTATTTCGAGACTGGTAGCTTTATTTATGATGAAACGGTAGCTATGAAAGGGATCGCTACCCCCCCCCCCAATGTTTTGTAATGGAACAGTCCACTTGACTATACCACTTTGATCAAGGGTACATGTAGGTGCACTGTAAATAAACGTCAATAAAATATCATAGGGCCTGATGCTCCGATCAAAGTACCGTAGTTATTCCCCTCAGGAAGCAGTTTGTCAGTTTGTGCTCATTTTAAATCTCCCTGATTATTCTATTGTGGATAGGAGTTACCTGTTCATAGAGTTAAAGTGTTATACCAAAATGTTGCAAACTGCTTCCTGACTTAAATTACCGAAATGCAAATCTTAAAATTTAGTGGGCCTGACGTTTCGATCCTAGCAGGACCTTTCTCAAAGTCAGAGAAAGGTTCTGCTAGGATCGAAACGTCAGGCCCACTAAATTTTAAGATGTTCATAGAGTTACTTGGTCACTGGAAATATGATTTCCATCTGAGCCAAGAGAAGCTGTGGATGAAGTGTCTTAACAGACTATTCAACCACATGGCCTCAGCACCAGTACAGAGGGAATAACTAACATCCTTCAAAAATGTATCTATGACCCTACCGGTAGGTAGGTCTACAATCAAAACCAGTAAAATGGACACCCCTGTTGGGTATCACTTCAATCTCCCTGATCATTCGATATGAGATATGAGTGTACTGGGCATAGAATCACTTGGTCACCGTAGTAATGCTGTCCGTCTAAGCCGTGAGAAAATGTGGATGAAGCGTCTTCGGACTATTCACCCACATGGTCTCAACATCCAGGAGGGTAATGACTAACACCATGCAGCTTTCTGATAATCCTTCTTTTGTGTTCACTCATTCACACTTCTCTCTTTGATCTTTCCCCCTCTTCTCACTAATCCCTACCCCTACCAGCTTTCCTCTTTGTCCTTGAAAACGTCAGGATTCACCATCTCACCCCTTCTCTCTCTCCTTCTGCTGAAATTGATTTTATGCCAGAGAGCATCTTGACCTCTTCATTCTTTGCTCAGCACTGTGCACTCATCCTCTCCCTTCTCCTTCTCCCTCCTCCTCGGTATGTCCCTCTCCATCTCGTTTCTCCCCCTCTCTATCTTTCCCTTTCCCCATCTTTCTCTCTCTTTCTCTTTCTCTCCCTCTCGTATCTCCTTCACTTCTTTCTCTCTCTCCTCTCTCTCTCTCTCTTTCCCTTTCCCCACCTTTCTCTCTCTTTCTCTCTCTTTCTCTCTCTCCCTCTCCCTCTCCCTCTCCCCTTCCTCTCTCTCTCACTCTCTCACTTTCTCACTCTCTCTCCTTCCCTCTCTCCTCTCTCTCTCCATCTCTCTCTGTCTCTCCTCTCTCTCTCTCCATCTCTCTCTTTCCCTTTCCCCATCTTTCTCTCTCTTTCTCTCTCTCCCTCTCTCTCTCTCTCTCTCCCTCTCCCGTCCCCCTCTCTCTCTCTCTTTCTCTCTCTCCCTCTCTCTCCCTCTCCCTCTCCCGTCCCCCTCTCTCTCACTCTTTCTCTCTCTCCCTCTCTCTCCCTCTCCCTCTCCCGTCCCCCTCTCTCTCACTCTCTCACTCTCTCACTCTCTCTCCTTCCCTCTCTCCTCTTTCTCTCAATCTCTCTCTGTCTCTCCTCTCTCTCTCTCCATCTCTCTCTGTCTCTCCCCATCTATCCATCTCTCTCCATCTCCCTCTCCATATCATCTTCTCTCTCTCTCTCTCTCTCTCTCTCTATTATACTGTATATCTATCTCTCTGTCCCCTCACTCTCTCTCTCTTTTCTCTATCTGTCTCACTCCTTTCCCTCTCTGTCTCTCTCTCCCTCCCTCTCTCTCTCTCTCTTCTCATTTTCTTTCTCTCTCCATATATCTGTTTGTCTTTCTTAGTTTCTCTGTCTCTTTGTCTCTATGTCTTTCTCTGTCTCTCTGTCAAAAAAAGTCATCAAAAATTGTCAGAAAGTGACAGAGGTGCTCTTGAATTGAAAGCAGCTTCCCATTATCCCGGTGACAGCTGACTCGCCTTAACTGACACACCCTAAAAAACACTCCCGGACTATTTACCCCGATGCGTGGTGTACAGGGGCCTTCGCAATGCCTTACTTGTCACCAGACACATGCAAATAATGCCGATAATTCTGAAGCGAACCATGAGCAAATGATTTGCAGGTAGGTCCATCGGAGGAGGAGGGTTGAGGGGGGTGGCCTTGGGTTTTCAAAAAGCCAACTAAATTCCTGTGAAGGCTGAGTTAATCTCATGCAGGGAATGCTTCACTACTCGCTACTGCAAGGTCACTTTTTGTCCACAGATTTCTAAGTGAGTCGTCTGAACTGAACAAGGGAACAAAACACAGTGACAACCATACACTCACTGTATTTTCAAGGTTTTCAGATGTCAGGTTCGCAAGCTTGAGCCAGAGCCTGATCCATGGATACTCGAAAAAAAAAGGGCCAATGGCAACACGCAAAGCCACAGCCACAGCTGTTGATTTACGGGCTTCCAACCTTAGCCACTTTCCTTACAGCCCTACACAACATTGGTAAGATCGAAAAACAGAAGTGTTCACAGATTTAAAAAAAAAAAAAAAAAAAAAAAAAAAAAACCTTATAGTTTGAAGATGGTTATAGTAGAAACCTCGCACTGAAATATTTCTGCCTAAAATGTTGTATTTTGGGAGAAATGAGTAAAGGAAATAGTTTACGTCTCACCGAGATCTAAACTATTTTTCGGAACAGTACGGCGTTGAATGATGCATTTTCGCGAAACAAATGAAGAGGTTTTTACGATTTTCTCGAGACTCAGTTGGTGGATTGAGCTGAAATGTTGGATCAGACAACGTATGGATGCTATTCTTTGACCTTGACCAATGTTGAGTAGGGGCTTTAAGGAAACAGACTTTTCCAGAAAGGGAGATCTGCCAAGTGCAGCAGATAAGGAAAAAAGACCAATCGTCTCAGCCGTTTTCAGGCAAAGACGGTGCGTATGGATAGCCATGCTCATCTAACAGATGAATCATCACAATCTAAGGAAATGAGATTTGAATGTTTGCATGGTGAGAATAGCAGGATAAATAGGTTTGCGGTGACACCATGTAAATTCTCTTTTGTGAGTAAGTGTGGTTCTGAAAAGAACCGGAGGAACTCGACGTTTCGAACAGTGTACTCTGCTCGTCTTCAGGAGACTGCTGGATTCCAACTGGGAGTGGGGCTTATGTAGTGTAGAGAGGGATCCTGGTGGGAGGATTAGTCCAGTGAAGGTGGGAATATAAGGAAAGCACTCAGTGAGAAGCTGCTAAAGGTTGCCTGACTTCATCAGATGCTTGTAGGCACTTTTCTCTTTGAGCACTATACAATGTACCATATGCTGTTATCATAGCTGCCAACCTATCTTAAAGAACAATAAGAATACTCCTGCTAAAAAGAGAACTCAATGGGCAAACTACATAGGAACCTATGTACATGTAGGGCCTACATGTGTATTTCCAAGCCAAAAATTGAAATCTGTTGTCAAGAGCTTGTAAAAAGTGATACATTTTTTTTACCAAAAGTGATTCCTCCAAAATAGGAATGGTTGACAGCTATGTGTTATTAGTCACAGACTGGAAAACCGAGCGATTTGAAAAGCATGCAAGCTGGGCAAACGGTCAATGTTGTCAGTCAGAAATCTTATCTTTAACCTGTCAATACCGTAGCTACTCTCTCTCAAAAAAAAAATATTCAGAGGTGCTGACATTTAGGTCTTAGCAGAACCTTTCTCAAAGAGAGAATTCTGCCTGAGAGAAAGGTCCTGCTGGGATGGAAACGTCAAGCCCACTAAATCTTTGAACTTTGCAATTTTGTATTACTTTCTGCCAATAGATTTTCCAAATCCTAGGAAAGCCGACCAATGCATCGCTCCCCATGACCCTCTCCGCGACCTCTCCTGTCTCTCAAAATTGTTGCGTTGTTTTTTCATTCGTCTTCAGCCACTTCCCCGTCCTCGCCTCCCACACTTCGAGTGGACCCAAGGCCTCCCCCCCCCCCCCCCCGCCCCCGCCACCGTCACGATTCCCGCGATGAGAAAGAGCAGTCGGGCAAAGCAGAGAGCATTCAGCGTGATTAACGACACATCAGAAGAGGGCACAGAACATTTATTGGCAGGTACCCGGCCTGCCAATATGATTCGTTGTCCGCATGATTTTTGCTTGCCAGACCACTTGCTTAAAAAATTGTTTTTAAAAAGGTTTGCTGGGAGGACAATTTGTCTACAAGAAGGTCGGCTAAAGACCGCCGCATACGAGAGCTATCTGCTGAGCAAAAATTCTCTCGTGGTCGTTAGCTCAGCACGTAGCTCACCGTGTGCGCTGAACTGTTGGTGAGATTTCTGCCTCAAGAGGCCGTGAGACCAATATCTATCCTGTTTGATTTTTTTCGCTTCTTGTGGATGAAAACTCATCGTGTGCGGCGACTTGAGCAACGTGCTAAAATCACAACTGGCCAATGAAAGCGCACGCTCTGTTCACGTGATGGCTTCCAAGAATAGATTTTGTGCTCAGCACGTAGCTCAAGTCGCCGCACACGATGATACTTTCGCAAATTGCTTGACATTTACTGGTCAGTTTTGTTTTCTTATGCTTGGAAAAGAAGCTGTGCATGTTAGAAGGAAAGCAATGTTCGCTTGAAAAAAAAAAGAGGGAGATTTTATGGGGATAATGGTTGCCTGTACATTTCAAAAGGGCAAATCTTGTTGCCATTTGCACTTTTTGAGGTGGGACATTTAGCCAAGACATTGGGTAAAGTCACTGAACTGGCAATGGAACGGATTATTGAGGGTACTCAGCATCAGTTACATACTGACCACGAAATAATACCACTTTCAGCAGCCATCAGTCATGTATATGCAAGTTGTTGGGGCACATACATGTATACGTAGGCACATTAGCCTGACATGTGACCGGATGTGGAATTTTTACAGAGTAGCGTTATCCTGAGTCGCACCCTTGCCCTGGGGTAGATTTCACAAAGCCTTACGATGCATCGTAACTCAACTTATACGATGGATCATGAGTAGTGATAGGCCGGATGGTTTCTGTGCATCGCTCACCGTCTCGCGATTGGTCGCAAGTTACGATGAGTTAAATGAAATCAACCACAGAACAAATGTGCCCCGGCACAGTGACATGAGGAATATCCCACCAAAACTCTTTTCGAGTAATCAACGCCTGAAGTCAAAGTATCTTCTCAATTTGATTAAAAAAAATATATATATTTTTTTTTTGTATTTTTGGAAAGTTCGTGTATTGGAGGATATTATGTCCAAAGGATTTTTTCCAAAATCCGTCTCTAAATGTTGAAAAAAACACCAGGATTCTGGGGGAGTGTTTGTGTACTCTACTGTTTTCATGAAAATGTAAAGTTCCTGCCTTTTTGAATGGCCACTTTGGAGGAGTTAGAATGGTGCTGCTATAATGTGTCTGGTACCAAATGAACGAGCGAAGTCCCATTGTACTATTTACAACAAAGTGCACCCGGAAATAATTTTGATATCTTTTGAAAGCTAATGGTATACTCTTTCACATCATTAGAAAATCTCAAAATCTCAAAAGTGGGCGTTATTCCTCATTATGCTGTGCCAGGTCACAAATAGACTTGGCAAAAGTGACCTCGGGTGGATTTCACAAAAGCCTTACGATGCCTCATACCTCAACTTATCATGGATAACCCATCATAAGTTGTAACAGGATTTTTTCGCATCACTCATCACCTTGCCATCGATCATAAGGTAGAAGTTTTTTATGAAAACAATCGGCAGTTACTTTTTGTGGGCAGAGAAAAAGTTTCCCGGGCGGTTTCAAGTTGGCTGGGAAAAATAGTCATCATCTCGGAGAGTTCTACCCAAAGAAGTACCGGGTATGATGCATGTAGCTTTAGCAGTAATCAGTGATCAGTGACCAGGAAATCAGTGATGACCAGGAATCAGTGATGACCAGGAATCAGTGATCAGTGACGAGGAATCAGTGATGACCAGGAATCAGTGACCAGGAATCAGTGATCAGTGACCAGGAATCAGTGATGACCAGGAATCAGTGATGACCAGGAATCAGTGATCCGTGACCAGGAATCAGTGATGACCAGGAATCAGTGATGACCAGGAATCAGTGATGACCAGGAATCAGTGATGACCAGGAATCAGTGATGACCAGGAATCAGTGATCCATGACCAGGAATCAGTGATGACCAGGAATCAGTGATGACCAGGAATCAGTGATGACCAGGAATCAGTGATGACCAGGAATCAGTGATGACCAGGAATCAGTGATCCATGACCAGGAATCAGTGATGACCAGGAATCAGTGATGACCAGGAATCAGTGATCCGTGACCAGGAATCAGTGATGACCAGGAATCAGTGATGACCAGGAATCAGTGATGACCAGGAATCAGTGATCCATGACCAGGAATCAGTGATGACCAGGAATCAGTGATGACCAGGAATCAGTGATGACCAGGAATCAGTGATGACCAGGAATCAGTGATGACCAGGAATCAGTGATGACCAGGAATCAGTGATGACCAGGAATCAGTGATGACCAGGAATCAGTGATGACCAGGAATCAGTGATGACCAGGAATCAGTGATGACCAGGAATCAGTGATGACCAGGAATCAGTGATGACCAGGAGCTCCCGCGAGGAGAGAGGCTCACCTCAGGTTCATGATATGGTCCTCATGGTTGCCTCTGTTCAGGTAGACCTCGTTGGGGTAGACCAGGAAGAAGGCAAAGAGTACCATCGCCACTTCCACTGAGTTGGGTCCGCGGTCCACAAAGTCCCCATTGAAGACGTACGGATTCTCTTTAGAGGGCAGCCCATTCTGTGGGGAGAGAGAGAGATGGAGAGACAGAGTCAACTCGTAGCACAGTGAGGAGGTAAAATCCACGGTGACAAACTTCTCAGAGAACTCACCTTGACCCCGTATAAGGGCTCTGAATTGATCCAAAACAGAGCCTGTCACAGAATGAAGCATCCGTGCAAGGTTAGACCAGTCAAGGATGAGGATGAGGAGGATGGGGAGGATGGGGAGGATGGGGAGGATGAGGAGGATGAGGAGGATGGGGAGGATGTGGATGATGTGGATGATGGGAGGATGGGAGGATGGGGAGGATGGGGAGGATGGAGAGGATGGGGAGGATGGGGAGGATGGGGAGGATGGGGAGGATGGGGAGGATGGGGAGGATGGGAAGGATGAGGAGGATGTGGATGATGGGGAGGATGGGGAGGATGGGGAGGATGGAGAGGATGGGGAGGATGGGGAGGATGTGGATGATGGGGAGGATGGTGAGGATTGGGAGGATTGGGAGGATGTGGAGGATGGGGAGGATGGAGAGGATGGGGAGGATGGGGAGGATGGGGAGGATAGGGAGGATGGGGAGGATGAGGAGGATGTGGATGATGGGGAGGATGGGGAGGATGGGGAGGATGGGGAGGATGGGGAGGATGGGGAGGATGGGGAGGATGGGGAGGATGGGGAGGATGTGGATGATGGGGAGGATGGGGAGGATGGGGAGGATGGAGAGGATGGGGAGGATGGGGAGGATGGGGAGGATGGGGAGGATGGGGAGGATGGGGAGGATGGGGAGGATGAGAAGGATGGGGAGGATGGGAAGGATGGGGAGGATGGAGAGGATGGAGAGGATGGGGAGGATGGGGAGGATGGGGAGGATGGGGAGGATGGGGAGGATGGGGAGGATGGGGAGGATGGTGAGGATGTGGATGATGGGGAGGATGGGGAGGATGGGGAGGATGGAGAGGATGGGGAGGATGGGGAGGATGGAGAGGATGGAGAGGATGGGGAGGATGGGGAGGAAGAGTTGGAAGGAGTAGAGGAGGATCAGAAGGAGGAGAAAATGAAACCACATGTGTGACATCCTTTCTTGATCAATCATACTATAAACAAACACCAAATTAGGGTTCCAATCTAATTAGATAATATTGAAACCTTGAAGGACTAGTGGGTGTATCTGTCGGTCAACAAATTGATAAGAAATTAATGGTTCCCCCCAAATGTCTACAGTGCAACCCTACTCTACTCTACACATGTAAAAGCACAGTGACACTTGTAATGGGGTCTAGTTATAGCGTAGATAAAACTGATGCACACTGGTCCTACTGCCGCATCCATATGCCGACTGAGATTGCCACGCAAAAAAAAAAAAAATTCACAACAAGCAACCTCCCACCACTGCCCACAAAAAAGGAATGAAAAAAAATCAAAACCACCCTAAAAAAAAAAACCTGGAACAAACAGAATGGTGTTTTCATTTTGAAGAAACCGTGAAAAAACATTGTGAGTCCACCATGCAAACCTTCACATCTCAACTGGTAATACTGGCTCATATCAGAGCTACCATGACCAACTCTTTAAAATATATTGTGCACACAATGTCACCACAAATCTCTTACACAGTGAATACACCATGCAAGCCTTGACAAGTTCACATCTCAACTGGTATTACTTAATTATACTGGCTCATATCAGAGACACCATGACCAATTCATAAAAGCGATTATGAGTGTACATGGTGTCACCACAAATCGCTTGCACTGTGAATCCACCATGCAAACCTTCACATCTCATCAGGAGTTACTGGCTTATCACAGAGCCACAATCACTCACTCGCTCACTCACTCACTAAAAATAGACTGTACACACAGTGTCACCGGAAAACCCTCTTTACCGTTCACTGCGCAACCATCATTTCCTGCCTTGCACAGCTGCATCGGCAACTAGCCCTCCACAATCACACACAAACCAGAGACACAACAAAAGGGTTACCATGGCATCCACCCCACCATTTCCCTAGGGTTGCCATGGCAACATATCTGATTGAACAAAACAAAACAAAGCAGTGAGCCAAGCAACTCTGCCCCATCACATCGCAACTATCCAATATTTGACAGTCACAAACATTATCTGTGAGTTATGACAGAACCAGAGCGCTACATGCAGCTACGTTATTAAACAAACAAAAGAGAATTATTATTGGCAGCTTCCAAATACAACTGAAAATGCTGAATGCATCATTAAATATTTCCCCTTTCATACACTGTGCAGAAACAGAGACATAAAAAAGGAGGGGAGGAGAGGTGGGGGAGGGGGAAGGGAGGAGAGGAGAGGAGAGGAGAGGAGAGGAGAGGAGAGGAGAGGAGAGGAGAGGAGAGGAGAGGAGAGGAGAGGAGAGAGGAGAGGAGAGGAGAGGAGAGGAGAGGAGAGGAGAGGAGAGGAGAGGAGAGGAGAGGAGAGGAGAGGAGAGGAGAGGAGAGGAGAGGAGAGGGGGAGCGGAGGGGAGCGGAGCGGAGGGGAGGGGAGGGTAGGGGAGGGAGAGCAGAGCAGAGCAGAGCAGAGAGGACAGGAGAGGAGAGGAGAGGATAGCAGAGCAGAGCAGAGCAGAGCAGAGCAGAGCAGAGCAGAGCAGAGCAGAGCAGAGCAGAGCAGAGCAGAGCAGAGCAGAGCAGAGCAGAGAGGACAGGAGAGGAGGGGAGAGGAGAGGTTAGCAGAGCAGAGCGCAGCAGAGCAGAGCAGAGCAGAGCAGAGCAGAGCAGAGCAGAGCAGAGCAGAGCAGAGCAGAGCAGAGCAGAGCAGAGCAGAGCAGAGCAGAGCAGAGCAGAGCAGAGCAGAGCAGAGCAGAGCAGAGCAGAGCAGAGCAGAGCAGAGCAGAGCAGAGCAGAGCAGAGCAGAGCAGAGCAGAGCAGAGCAGAGCAGAGCAGAGCAGAGCAGAGCGCAGCAGAGCGCAGCAGAGCAGAGCAGAGCAGAGCAGAGCAGAGCAGAGCAGAGCAGAGCAGAGCAGAGCAGAGCAGAGCAGAGCAGAGCAGAGCAGAGCAGAGCAGAGCAGAGCAGAGCAGAGCAGAGCAGAGAGATAGATGGGGAGAGAGAAAGAAAGAGATTTGGAAAAAGGGAGCAAGATGAGGGAGCTAGAGATGGGGAGAGAAAGGGAAAGACAGGAGAGATGGAAAGAGAGGGCAAGTGGTGACAGAGAGTACCACTTAGGCACAACAATGGAGACAATAATGTTCTCTCTCTGTGCTAGTAACATTTTCATTTGCTTTAACTAAAATGGCAGCCCCCTTCCTTTCCCTAATCCATGCAGACTTTCACCTGCAATACTACATGCACACGGGGAATTTAGACTTCTGAACAAGTTCTAAACGTGCACACCATATGAGTGGATAACGCAATGACATTAACCCATCTGCCAGTTGCTTCTCATCCGTCAAAAAACGACTAGAGATTTAATTATGTACAGTGTACATAGACTGACAATGAAACCCGAATGGGCTAAAATGGGGCCATACGCTCCTATCTGGAGAAATCCACAATCCGAGAAAATATGCAGGACCGTGCATGTAGTATGTAGATGGTAGGACAAGATGAATATGAAGCCTTGCACTCCACTGCCTACCCCATGTTGTAATAAACCCTCCTAGAACATAGACCTTGTCTCCTTGACTTCTTTTGGCGGTCCATTAAGTCCAAACTGTTTTTCATGCGTATGAGCGGAGCGAAGTAGCATGAAAAGATGAATATGAAGCCTTCAGCACAGATACAAACACTTACAAAAAAGCAACGCCAAGAAAACAAGCTATTCATGCGGTTGCCTTGTCCATATTACATCAACGGCCATGCATGGCAATACCGCCTTCAGAGAGAGCACATGTGAACAATGGGGTTTTTGTTTTCCCGTGTGGTTGCGTCTCTCCTTGCCAGAATTGCATGACGACTGGCATTATTACACTGCCTTTATTCCTCAGTTGCCAAAACAGATATCTGCACCCAGGGCAATAAGTGATGTTGGTCAACTCCCTCCTTTGAAATAGTGGGTCTGATTTTGAAAGAGGTGTAATCAGGCGTGTTGTTGTCGAAATGAAACTGTAAATTGGCTCAAGGTTGCAGTATTGGTTTCTGGGGATGGGAGGCAGGGAGGCAGGAAGGGAGGCAGGCAGGCAGGCAGGAGAGAGAAAGGGAGGCAGGGATTTAGGGAGGTAGGGAGGGAGGCAGGGAGGCAGGGAGGCAGGGAGGCAGGGAGGGAGGTTGGGAGGGAGGGAGGTAGGGAGGTAGGGAGGGAGGCAGGGAGGCAGGGAGGGAGGTTGGGAGGGAGGGAGGTAGGGAGGTAGGGAGGGAGGCAGGGAGGCAGGGAGGGAGGTTGGGAGGGAGGGAGGTAGGGAGGGAGGCAGGTAGGCAGGGAGAGAGAAAGGGAGGCAGGGATTCAGGGAGGTAGGGATTCAGGGAGGTAGGGAGGGCAGCAGGGAGGCAGTGAGGCAGGGAGGGAGGGAGGTTGGGAGGGAGGCAGGGGGAGGGAGCGAGGGGAGAGAGGGGTGGGAGAGGGGGAGGGAGGTAGAGAGGCAGGGAGGCAGATAGGGAGGAAGGCATGCAGGCAGGGAGGCAGGAAGGCAGGCAGGGAGATTTCAACAGGTCGCCATTGATTTGATATCAATTTGCAATGTTTTCAAACAGAAATAGGTTATGCAGGTACACATGTACTCATTTAGATTACCCTACTCAATATATAATAAACAAATGGATCTCCCCTGTGCATCAAACTGTGAGGCAAGCCACCTCACACACCACTGGTGGACTACCTCAGTTGTTTGTCTCATGCAACATGCAACCTTAGGGGGGGGGGTCAAAAACTCAAAATCATGCTTGCAAGAAATGGATACAAATACTATAGCACCTCAGCTCAGCATGTGCAAAAGAGCTGTTTACATGTATCTGTTTTCTTGCACTGTCCAGTACATGTTTCTGCATGCATATGTTGCATGGCTTTAGGCTCATGCCCTATACAATCTGTGACCCATGGAACCTAGGCACATACACAATAGCACATCCACAATATACCAAAACTCATCAACCACATTCAGACAACGTTTTAAATTCGATTTAACTCGATCGGTTTAAAAAAGAGAAGAAAAAAAAAGTGTGTCTGAACGCTCCGACACCGTTTTAAATTTAAAACTGATCCAGTTTAACTTCAAACGCAAATAAACCGATAATAAAACCAATCTAGTTTAGCCGCTAAAACGCTGTAAGGACACAATCACCTTTCGACATCCAAATTTTTAAAATGGCAATTTTGTTTTTTTAGACTAACCCAGATACCTCTGGTTTTGTGTAGCAGTGCTCTTACCATCTGAGCTATCCAGCCCTGAGATGGTGACCTTCCCAAATAGTCAACTAGTCTTTTGCCAAGGTGGGGGCGCCAGTCAGAAGCAATTCAACCATTAACTGCCAGTATGTATATCTCCAGGGATCACACCCCGCTTGTATTCGGATACAAACAACCAATTGCTGTAAACCTGGCTAAATCAGCTCAGGGTTTACACAAAGTGAAATGAAAAACTGTCTGGGAAGATTTGAACAAAATGAAAAAAAAAGACAAAGACTTTGGAGGACCACCTTGGGTATTTTTCTTCTAAATGTGCCACCACAGGAGTCATGTTCATGAAGAAATAATTATAGGAAGTATGGGTACGTGCTAGAAATATGAACACAAAAATTAACAGCAGACCTGAACGTGCCCAGCGTGATGTCTTAAAGATTTATCCTTCTTCAACAATGCACATTGCAATCCCTAGGAAGCATTCCGTGTCCACTTTATGATCCATGGATTATCAAGCCAGCACATCAGAGACCAATTCAACCTTGATGTGACCCTAAAAAATTCCACCAAAGAAACCAACAAAAAACACAAATCCCATAACCCCCATTTCCATTGATAGGAAAATGAGTGAAATATTTTCTTCAGTTTACACCAATGACACAATACTGTAGTTACAATTTCAGCCTTGCTTTCATTTATTTTTATAATTTTGTGTTTCCCCGGCAATCTTGATTTAGAAAATAAACAGAAAGCATTACCTGAATTTCTCCACTCTCCTGATGTTCTCATATTTCACAAGTTAATGAGGGAAGCCATTGCCACACTGCAAATTCTGAATTTTACCTCTACCAGTCTACTAAAATACCAGATTGTCACTTACAGTAGATTTACTAGGGAGTGGACAAACAAAAGTCACACCTTTTCCTCAGAACAGTGCATTCTGGAGCTGTAATTACAATTGCTAAGCCAAAGTTTTGGTTTGGTCACACATTTGCTGTGCATCACTCATCATCCAGCGATTAATTGAAGTTACGATCAGTACACGTATCATGAAGTCGGCCATAGATCAGATAAAAAAAATACTTCCCGACAGGGACAAAAAAAGAGACCCTGATGTTTTGATCCTCCAAAGGTAGAGATGTTCACCTAACAGTGAAACACAAACACGGACTGCTCAAAGATGACAGAGAACAGATACAGATTGACAGCGTGCAGAATGCGCGATTGAAAAATTCCTCCCTTCCATGGCTCTTGTCACTCACCTTATAGAAAATCATGAACAGATCATCGAGTTTGCCGTGCAAATCTCCTGCAGTGTGTGTAGGGGGGAAACGGAGGGACAGAAAGAGGGAAGGCATGAGTATATTGCAGAGAGAGATACAGGATTGCTTGGTCAAACTAGACCTGAGGCTCTGCAAAAACAGACCCAAGAAATAGAGTTTAGTTCGGCGGGACGGCAACGCCCCATTTATTACGTAACAATCACATTGTACTACCCTGGTCGCTTGGGCATTCATGCATTACCTGACCGGCCTTATAAGCCTTGCCTCTTGCCGGTTCAGTCACTTCAGGTTCTGGCACTTACGCGTATGTCCTTGCTGCACAGACCTCTATTCAACCTCTTCAGTCCACGTACTAAGCCAGGCCACCTCCCATCATGTATAATAAATCATGAGAACTTATATTGCGACTGTGTCCTTTTCTCCTTATTTTGGCATTCCTCAGAACCAAACTATTTTTCATGCGTATGAGCGAAGTAGCATGAAATAATCAATACAGCAAGCAGTCTCAAGACAACCAATACATCACCCACCGCTAAAAATATCAAATTTGTGACTAAAAAGGTCATCTGGTACTGTCTGGGATCAGAGTCGCTTTGATGTACAGCATTTATTTCTACATTGGAAGCAGCATCTAGCATTTGTACTCTTTCTAATTACAATCTCTCTAATCCTTTCCCAGCAAGAGGGGTCTTTATATTTCTATTACAAGACAAAGGAGTTGGGGTTGTACTCTAATGAGTAGGTGACCTATGATATTTTATAGATGGAGTGCAGAGGGCTTGGTCAACAGGTTGTTGTTTCAATGCAGGAGGTCTGGTCGGAAGGTTTCTAGGAAAGTGCTCAGTTTGGAAAGGGTACAGGATAATTGAGATTAGTGGGCTTAAGGTTACCAGGTAAACTGTAGTTAAGGGGGTCAAGATACTAGGGCTGTTCCCACTACACCAAATAAACGTGATTATTTGGATCGCGATTTGAATCGCGATTCAGACATCACTTTTGTTTGCGTGTGGGGACACAATAAATGCGATTATTAGTGGGATTTGAATCGCGATTCGGACTCCACTAAGAGTGAGATTTTTTCAAATAATCGCATTTATTTGCGACGCGATGTGTGTGGGAACGCTCCGCTCAAATCGCACCTCTTTTTTTTAAAGCCCACGATGCATTGCGCAAGCATGGCATTTCCTGCCAGCAGCTTACTGCCAGGAAGTGCAGCACAGGGTTTGTCGGCGAGTCCCGCCATTCCCGCTTGCGCAGCGCGACCACATGCTAACCACAATCGGCTCGCGTTTATTTGCGACGCGATTATTTGGCCTGTGTGGACACGACAAAAAAAAAGGTTTTTGAATCGCAATTCTTTTTTGTAGTGGGAACGGCCCTACTGTAGGGGTGACTAATACTGTACACAGCAGTATAATTATCTGATCAATATAGGGCCCTTGATAAAGAAGTAGCCGTGCCCATTCCTGACAAATAATTGGATCATAACTGACAAAGCAGCAGTGCTCAGGAACACATCAAAGGTCCATGCCCCCTCCCCCCAATAAAAAAGAAATTGATTTTTTTTCCTCCTTGGGAACCAGGCCATTGCTTAGCCATGCCCTTGTAGAAAATCCTCTTGCGATCAATTTGGAAAGGGATGAAGAGACCAAATGGAGGAGATATTCTGTTTAGGCCTTTCACCATCTCACAAAAAAGTAGTAGGGCCTGATGTTTTGAAACTTTTAAGCAAGTGGTCATTTATGATAATATGTTTTCTATAAAAAATAAATCAAATCTGATTTAATTTTTTAAAATCTTAAAAACAAAAAAATTTATCTGATTTTTTTTTTTTATCGCGATTTATATCCACCCTGGTTTTAATTCTAGCAGGACTTGTCCCAAAGGCCCCCTACCTTTTTTAGATTAGCATTTTGGTCTATTAATTAGTCAGTAAGCAACTTGCAACGTTTTTGCAAACATGTACACACTGTACATGAAAATGTACATGTAGTAATGTACATGTATTACAGTACCAGTACTTTTTGGCATCTGCTGGTTTTTTTTTACAGAACTACAGTATTTTCATTGAGAATCTTGCAACAAAAATGCATAAATAAGACTTAAGGCTTTGCATGGTGGGTGAATCAATATAGGAGGGTTTGTGGTGACACCATGTATAAGGTCTCTTAAAGGAAGAGGTGTGGTTATGGAATAAACCTGAGTGGTAACTCGACATTTCGACCAGTATGCTCTGGCCGTCATCAGGAGAAAGATGACGGCCTGATGACGGCCAGAGCATACTGGTCGTAAGTTACAATAGGTTAAGTGAAATCGACCGTATACATGTACATGTATGGATGTGTAAGGAGGCCCCACACTCGTTGCATACAAAGAATCCCTTGCCCTCCTTCCTCGACAACCTAGAAGAAACAGGACTTCCAACCCCAGACACACCAGAACAGCTCCCGTCAAACTTTAAGGCCTGGACCACCCATCCCCCAGGTAGCAATCCACCAAGAAAGCCCTGGGTATACAACTGAACAGACTGCGGTCTGAGGCATGGCTGCTGCATAGCACCCAATGGGGAATCACAGACTCTGACCTCTGTCCGTGTGGACAAATACAAACCCATGAGAACGTCACTAACGAGTGCCGTGTAATGAGACCCCCATGCCCACTCACAGAAGTACATGTAGTTGAACCAGAACTAGTCACCTACTTGTGTACCCCAGTAACTGCCAATTTTGACTGCTGTGGATGGCATACGAGAGAAGAAGAAGATGTGCATTGTGCAGTGTTCAACTCACCGCAGACAGTAATCTGCTTGGCCAAGGCTGTGGTGGCTTGGTTGACGTTGGGCTTCTCCTGAAGGACTTTCTGGGCTTCCAGGAGCACCTGGATGCAGTACTTGGCGTGGATGGGCTGGTCATCCTTCAGGTTGTCCACCAGGTCCTGGAGCTGCTTGGGAGTCAGTGGGAAGGTGAGGTGGATTCCGTCGTAGCTCTTCTCCACGCGGATCTTCTTCAGGTCCAGCTGCTCCAGTTTCTCGTCCTGGACTGCCTTGGAGTTTTCTGGGTGGATTGGGGGCGGGGTATCGGTTAGTTGGATTGGGGTTAGGTTGATTGGGTTGACCTGAGGTTGATGCATGTAGACTATAAATGTTGGGTTGGGTTGGCTTCAGATGAGCCGGATTGGATTGGATTGGATTGGGTTGGGTTGGGTTGGGTTGGGTTGGGTTGGACCGTTGGATTAGGTTGGTTTGAGTTGGGATGGGTTGCATTGGGTTGGGTTGGGTTGGGTTTGGTTTGGTTTGGTTTGGTTTGGTTTGGTTTGGTTGGGTTTGGTTGGGTTTGGTTGGGTTTGGTTGGGTTGGGTTGGGTTGGGTTGCTTTGGGTTGGGTTGGGTTGGGTTTGGTTTGGTTTGGTTTGGTTTGGTTTGGTTTGGTTGGGTTGGGTTGGGATGGGTTGCATTGGGTTGGGTTGGGTTGGGTTTGGTTTGGTTTGGTTTGGTTTGGTTTGGTTTGGTTGGGTTTGGTTGGGTTTGGTTTGGTTGGGTTGGGTTGGGTTGGGTTGCTTTGGGTTGGGTTGGGTTGGGTTTGGTTTGGTTTGGTTTGGTTGGGTTTGGTTGGGTTGGGTTGGGTTGGGTTGGTTTGGGTTGGGTTGCATTGGGTTGGTTTGGGTTGGGTTGGGTTGGGTTGGGGTGGGTTGGGTTAATTGTATTGGGTGGGTTGGGTTGGGATGCATTGGGTTGGGTTGAATTGGGTCGGGTTGGGTTGGGTCGGGTCGAGTCGGGTTGGGTCGGGTCAGGTTGGGTTGGGTTGGGTTGGGTTGGGTTGGGTTGGTTGGGTTGGTTTGGGTTGGTTTGGGTTGGGTTGGGTTGGGTTGGGTTAGGGTTGGGTTGAGTGGGGTTGGATTGGATTGGATTGCTTTGGGTTGGGTTGGGTTGGGTTGGTTGGGTTGGGTTGGGTTAGGGTTGGGTTGAGTGGGGTTGGATTGGATTGGATTGCTTTGGGTTGGGTTGGGTTGGATTGGATTGGATTGCTTTGGGTTGGGTTGGGTTGGGTTGGTTGGGTTGGTTTGGGTTGGTTTGGGTTGGTTTGGGTTGGGTTGGGTTGGGTTGGGTTGGGTTAGGGTTGGGTTGAGTGGGGTTGGATTGGATTGGATTGCTTTGGGTTGGGTTGGGTTGGGTTGGGTTGGTTGGGTTGGGTTGGGTTAGGGTTGGGTTGAGTGGGGTTGGATTGGATTGGATTGCTTTGGGTTGGGTTGGGTTGGATTGGATTGGATTGCTTTGGGTTGGGTTGGGTTGGGTTGGTTGGGTTGGTTGGGTTGGTTTGGGTTGGTTTGGGTTGGGTTGGGTTGGGTTGGGTTGGGTTGGGTTGGGTTAGGGTTGGGTTGAGTGGGGTTGGATTGGATTGGATTGCTTTGGGTTGGGTTGGGTTGGGCTGACTATTTATCCGATCAATGGGAGCATTATAAATGGATCAAGCTAAAACAACCTACTGTAATACAACCTACTTGTTAATCTCTTCAGAAAAAAACAACACAGGAATACTTCAAATCATGCAGAGACTTTATGTATGCACAGTGCAAAGACATCACTTGCACTGTGCCCGTAAACAAGAAATACTCAAGAGCTGCCGATGGACAAGCGAAATCATCATAATTGATTAATGACTCAGTGGAATGGATGACAGAAAATGGCACACAAACATCCTCATCCCCCTCCCCCCTTTTACCTTCTCCTATTAAAATATCAGTTGGACTGGAGCAAGTACATCTGATCTTTCAATATTCAGCCAAATGCCACACATCAGGGGAGTATCATGCTACAAATCTTGCGGGTGATAGAATATTCTTCCGGAGCTACACTTTCATATTCTGGGAGTGTCCAATGCTCTTCTCGGGGGAGGGTGGGGTACTGCAAATTTCATAGACTTGTCATCCAGGTTTGAGAAGACTAAATACAGTATTCTGTCAGATTGGAGAGACATTAGGCTAGCATCTCAAAAATTTAGAGGGCCTGACATATTGATCCAAGCAGGACCTTTCTCAAAGGCAAAACTCAGTCTGTGCCATACTTATGCTATTCCATTTTCATATAAGTATACACACACTTGGGAGTAGGGACTGCAAATTTCATGAACATGGCGTTTGAGTTCTGAAAAGAGGTGATACGCTGTCAGTATATACGGAAAGCCCTAAATTATCTAGAAGCTCTCAAATTTAGAGGGCCTGCCATTTTGATCCTAGCAGGACCTTTCTTTAAGGCATAGTTCTGCGTTAGTTTGAAAATGGTCCTGCTAGAATTGAATTGACAGGCTCTCTTCATCTTTGGGATATGCTTTTTTTTTCTGACATGTAAAAGCCCGGAAGCAGTTTGCACAAATTTGGTATTTCAAAAGTAAGAGGGCCTGATGTTGCAGTTTGCAGGACCTAGCAGTTTGCCTTTGAGAAAGGTCCTGCTAGGATCGAAACATCAGGCCCTCTAACTTTTGAGATTTATGTATTGTAGGTCATTGTAGTTAGTGAGCAGTAGTAGGGTAGGGATTAGTGACAAGAGGGGGAACGGTTAGGGGTTAGGTGTCACTAAACCCTACCCTACTCCTTGCCCTTCTCTTTGATCTTTCCCCCTCCTCTCACTAATCCCTACCCCACCGCTTGCCCATCCCTTTGATCTCTCCCAACCAGCTTCACTCTTTGTCCTTTGTTTCTCATCCGTATCCTATTCACTCCCCCCCACCTCTTCCTCCGTGTACATGTATCTGTTTTGTCCTTGTCACTCTGCCTTTGAGAAAGGTCCTGCTAGGATCGAAACGTCAGGCCCACTAAATTTTAAGATTTACATTTTGGTAATTTTAGTCAGTAAGCAGTTTACAACATTTTTGTATATCACCATACATAGACCTGCTCGGCCTCTTACGCAATCTCACACGCAGAAAGAAATTGATCACTAAAGGAGAAAGGAATGGCTGACACCTGGTTGCACTTTAATGTATAGGTCGCTACAAACTTATCAGAACTTTTAGAATATTAGTAATGTGTAGAGTCACAGTTGTGTTTGACTTCTGAAATGTTTTAAGCCTTGCTACGATACTAGCTCCCTTGTTTTGATCTTAAGAACAAGTTGTTGCGATTCATGAAGGCCAGCTATGGTGGTAATTGGAAACACGCTTTACAAGTGCAGACATCTAACCCGAGTGTCAACTGAGCTAGTCAAGAACGAGGGGTAGACTAAGATTAGTGGTAGCTTTGATTTTGTCTAGTGCCAACAATTTTGATGAATTGCTGTTTTCTTTAATGCAATTTGCACATTTTCTGCGGCATTTTTCATCAAAATTCATCAAAATTGTTATTGCAATTGTGCGGACGTACATGTAGTATTTATATTCATTTTTTCGTTTTGTGTAGTAGTACTAGTAATATACAGTTATTAACAGAACATGTATTTATGGTTATGGTAAATCAGAAATGTAATTGTTATTATCATTATTACATGTAAATATTGTTATTATACATGTATTTCTCAACAAAAGAAGGCAAGAGGGTAAGAATCCCATCCCAGGGCTGTTTTTGTCTTAATATTTTGTTACCTATTCTTTTAAAAGCAAGCAATAAGACAAACTACTGAGCATTCAGTAATAGCAACGCATTAGGAAGGCCCAAAATGCATCCAAATCTATACCGTATCTTACATTACGTACATATGCCTTAATCAGTGATTCAACACAGCAAATGATCCCTTGTGGTTTTAATAGGGCTTTCCCAAAATCGGCCCGTTACATCACAAAGACCCTTTTCGTGGTGCATTTGATGGCCGGACCGAAATGTCAAACCACTCATGCGCTGCGCACATGAAGCTGTCCGTTCCACGAGCCAGGCTCATCATTTCAATCCAATGCGGTTACTAACGGTCATAAATTTTGAGGAGCAAGTACTCAAGTGCAAGAAGAAGGTAGAAGATCGAGTGATTGCTAGAGATAGCCTGGGCCTGGTAATTAGTGTCCAGTTGCACATGTACTTTGGTTTAATCTTGGTGGCGCGGGGGGAGACGTTCTAAATTTGAATGAAGCAGTATTACAGTGAAAGGATTATTCAGGAGAAGATGGATTATGCGCTGTGTATGAACACTGCTAATGCAATCTCGAGAGATATGTGTACATGTACACACACAGGAGACTACGCTTCTCAACAATACTAATCTTGGCCTAAGAACAGACTCTTTGGACAGAATTACTCTTTAGTTGGCATAAGTTTATTTATTCTGTGTACGGTGGAGACTTGAGTCTGAGTGGGCCGGCAATCTTGCAAAGGGAACAGAGGGTTAAGGGAAACAAGAGAGAGTGGAGTCTAGCTACACAACACTGGTACGAGTGGATGATGTTTACGCAGACTGTGTAAATTTACATGTATACAAAAAGCATCTGTGATCCGGCTATCAAAAGAGTGTATCACGGAGAATGATTTGTGCTTGTTTAGCTAGCATCCACTGTTGTACACAGTGCTGGTGCCTCGGTTTGGGGGATTAATTTGGCTTCAGAGTTTGTTGAAGGGCATGTAAATCAAGATGGCATACAGCGGATCTAGGTGGTGTTAATGCATGTCAAAGATGGATTCCTGTGTGTCAGATGGACGTTCACAGACCAACTTTGGAGCAACCATGGATCAATCCATTGAGCGAGGAAAGATTCCTTGCACTATGGATAAACTGATCAGATTTCTTGTTCCGGTGGAGGGGATGGCAGGTGGTCTAACATGATGCAGCAGAATACGGTACACATTTGCCGCCACGCTGCTTGTACATGTAGATAGTTGAGGACGCTCAGAGCTCCCTGCTTTAAGCACATGGGCCTATTAGTATTTCACAGAGTTGCTTACCAGTAAGCACCAAAATTTGCCTTTAAGGATCACAAAAAAGTCATGATTTTTAGGATCACCTTAAGGCCTTTTCACACTATAGCCTCTCAACCCGGGTTGAGAGATTCTCGCCCTGAGTTGAAAATTTTTTTTTATTTTTTTTCAACCCCACGTTCAACCTGGTATCGTTTCACACTTGATTTATGCAAACTGAGCTTATTTCAACCCGGGGCGACTTCTACCCCCAGATTTCACCGCGAACTCAACCCGGTTCTTTTAACACGTCATTTTCAACCCGGGGCGAGAGTTTCAACCTGGGACAAAAATTTCAACCCTGGTCCGGAGCAGAGTTGAGTTCAACCCAATTGACACGGGGTTGCGCGGGGTTGAAAAATTGGCAAGCGTGAATCGTCGGCGATTTTCAACCCCGTGTCAACCTCCAGGGTGTGAAAAGGCCTTTACACAACCAACCCAAAATTCACTATTATTTCATGCTGAGTAAAGAAGAGTGGAATACAAGTTCATACGAGGAGGACTCTTCCTGCTTAGCAGATTGACACGCTTAAGCCGCTCTACAAAATGGTGCCCTAGGGCAAACGCTAACTTTGTACAAGATTTATCACTTAATGTTCACTTGCAAAGCACCCACTTAAAGCCCCTACACAACACTGGTAAGATCGAAAAACAGAAATGTTCACAGATTTACATGAAACTTATACAGTTTGAACTGTTGAAGATGGTTATAGTAGAAATATCTCACTGAAATAATTCTGCCTAAAATGTTGTATTTTGGGAGATACATGTATGAGTACCGTAAAAGAATTAGTTTACATCTCACCGAATTGAATGGTTTTTTTTTACGAAACAAGCGGTTTTCACGAGGACGATTTTCTCGAAAATTTTTCACAGTTAGATCAGACAACATATGGATGCTATTCTTTGACCTCGACCAATGTTGTGTAGGGGCTTTAAATGGATAACACAGCATTGGTCGAGGTCAAAAAATTGCATCCATACGTTGTCTGATCCAACATATGCATGAAATGACACACCTGTGAAATTTTAGCTCAATCCACAAACCGAGTCTCGAGAAAATAATGAAAACCGCTTCATTTATTTCGCGAAAATGCAGCATACAGAGTATTGTTCCGAAAAATAATTTAGATCTCGGGGTGAGAAGTAAATTTTTTCTTAAATCTTTTCTCCAAAAATACAGCATTTTAGGCAGAAATATTTCAGTGCGAGGTTTCTACTATAACCATCTTCAAACTGTATTTAGTTTCATGCAAATCTGTGAACATTTCTGTTTTGTTTTTTTATCTTATCAATGTTGTGTAGGGGCTTTAAACGCATGCTGGGGCAGCATTGCATTGCTTGCAGAAGCTACTTGAAACTTGGTGGACAACTAGTCATTGTGCCGGCAATGCAGAATGTGAAATGGTTCCTCGATTGAATTATGTACCTACGTGTATGCGGAAAAAGCCCTAGATACTCTGCTCTGCCAACGGACATGACAGACATACGTACATGTGCATGAACTGTACAGCAGGAAAGATTAAGCTCAAGTTTTAATCACCTTTGTTGTCTTCAGAGTCCTCAGACAGGAAACTGGCTTTGGGAGAGTCTTTCACTGACGTCAACATATCGTTGAAAAAGTTGTACAGCTGAGAAGAAAACAAAACAAAACATGTTTTTGAACATTCTGAAAAGTCCTTATTCCGGCTTGTTCTACTTGCTCCTGTGAATAGTCTTGGAGCTCAAGAAGTAAAACATGTCTCAACAATTTAAGGGGACCGGATTTTCCAATGTGCTAATGGAGCCTTTCTCAGACTCAGAGGCAGAATTGCTGCCTCAACAAAATTCCTGTCAGATAGAAGGTGTCAGGTCCTCGGAAGTTTTGAGAATTTATATTCTGGTCAATTCTGGTCAGTAATAAGTGGCTAACAACATCTGATACGATGATTTTACTGCCATACATGTAGATGCAATGCTCTCTTAATGGTCACACTGAGGTTCAGCTCAAGCGTAGTCCCATTACAAATGCTCTCGGCGTGTTTTGCATTAGGCCAAGGGCACAGGCTACAGGGCTGGACCAATTCACCGTGACTTTCATCTCGTTCTATCGATGCGTTGCAGCCACTGAACCAAAAAAAAGGAAACCCAATATTGGACTGTCGGAGTCGAGCAAATATTGGCTGGCATTTCTCCATGGATGTTATTGGTTTCCCCCATTAAAGTCGGCCCCAAGGTCTGGAAACGGACCCCATGAATGCCTGACTTGCAGCAAGACTACAGCCAAAAGCCGTATCCGCACTGGACTTATTTTTTACCGAGACCGCGGGTAACGTTCCAATGGGTAAATTTTCCTGGCGTCCGCACTTGGACTATCGATGTGGGTAAATTAAGCATTACGACCGGTAAAACTTAACCAACTTGCGTATACAAACGCATGACGTTGTGCCCGCATGGCCGCATTGGACTTTTTGACTCGGTTAAACTGACAGCCTGGTCAATTTTACCGGGCAGAAGTCAGTCGGTTAAACTACCCATTTGAGTCAGGGAAGTTACCTACAGCCGATTTCACGAAACTTCTAATGTTGCGTACGCAACATTTTGTTGCGTAACTTATGCAACATTTTGCTGCCTTTTCTAAATAGTGCACAAAAGAGCCATTGTGGCGCAAGACTTACGCAACGTACAAACGTTGCGTAACTTACCCAGTGCTGACATGGCTTTAGTTAATTAACAGCATTTTCACCCCTCGGTCAAACTCTCATTCCTTCTGGTGGCTGACCCATCACCAATGTTGCGGCAGATCAAAGATCCATCAAGACCCCTTTCTCAGTGTGAACAAGTCACAGAATTCATGGCAAAAAGGTTGCAAATTGCTTACTGCCTCTAAACGCCCAAAATGCAACCCCCCTCCCACACACACCCAAATTTAGAGGGCCTGGCGTTTCCATTCCAGTAGGATCTTTGGGTGCTGCTGTGATCAAAACCTCAGGCCCTCTAAATGTTTGAGTTTTTACACAAGCTGGTCCAATATTCCCTGTACATATTCCCAGATCAGAAAATGTTCTCATCTCCTGTCCCCCAGTGTTAACTTTCAATTGCACAGCTCTATGTGCAATATGTGTACATGGATTTTACTTTAACAAATTCCATCACAGCCAATGATTCATATATGCTGTGCCATCACTATGGTGAATGGTGTTTGAATATACTTTTATACATGTACATGTACACGATCATACATAAACAGTGTACATGCATGTACTTAGATTTTGGGATAGCTGCATCAAAGATTACAAAATGATGAAAAGATAGCACCAAATGTGTATAATAAAAACAAATCACAGACAATTTCCCCTTATCTGATGCTGGAAAATACATGTAGGCCGCATCCATAAAATAGTCATACCTAAGCCCTGCTCAACTTTACGCACAAGTCAATGGAAGCTGGTTTGTGGATGCTCGCTATAGAAGCTGAAGCCAGCGCCAAAACATTCGGACATGAAATTACTCAGTACGGTAGGAAAGAATTCAAACTGCTTGGTTTTCTTAATAAAGGATCTGCATTTCTCCATAAAGTGCACAGACCATGGACGGGGGAGAGCCTGGGTACCAGACATAGCCAGACCAACAGTCTCGTAAGATTACAAGCTAATTGACTGTGGCCTCAATTTGAACACAAGTCTACGTAAGCCAACGGCTATAGTGGCTTACACTAGTTATGAACATCTAAACCGTGAAAATGGGGTGAAAAATGTCATTTAGCCGGTGAAAAGAAAATTCACCGAGTTTTCAGCCCTATTTCATGGCACACAGTTAGCCAAGTCATTTTCACGGTGTTTTCACCAGTCGTCTCCAAGGCCACATTCCTGGTGGCAACTGGCTAGAGGCAATTTAGAAGTATCTGGGAGTGACAATTAGTACAAGGACACCATACAGTACAGGTACCTCTATGGGGGCTGGTGGTCCCTACTGGTAATTAAATTAGCCATCCTTCAAGGTTGGAGCTTGCCATCCTAGATATTCACGTTTTTTTCATGGTCACTTTAGTGACTTGAAGATGTCCTTATCGGGTCAGAGAGGCGATTATTTTCACGGTGAATTCACTGTAAAACGCACCATGAAAACACAGTGACTTTTTAGTTTAACAACAAAATGACATATTCACCCCTTTTTCACTGTTAAGGTGTTCATAGTGTTAGTCCATTTGACTTGTGTGCTATATATATTTCCCAGCCCTAGCCGAAAAACCACACGGCCACAGATCTGTCAGTTTCCCTTCACCTTGAGCTGGTCTTGCTCCCCGGAGTACTCGATGCTCTGGAAGATGTTCCAGGTGCACCTTCGCCGTGCCTCTAGACGGGCTTGGTAGCGCCGGAACCATTTCTGAATGAGCAGAGCTGCCTTCAAAGCTGAATGGGAAAAAGAAGAAGAAGACAATTGACAAAAAAGGAGGAAAGCAAGGGCCTTGTAAATTCATACCTGTTCATGCATCTCTAAAGCAAACAAAGGAAAGGAATACTGGATGGGGTCATTTTAACCACTTCGCGCCGGGACCTCCGAATCTGGAGCTCTGTTGGCTTGACTATGCGACGGGGCCCTCAGAATCTGGGCACCACTATTGTCCACATTTTAACTCTTTCACTATGGAATTAATGTGCATGTCTGTACGGAATAAATTTGGTAATATATTAGAAACAATGGGACATGTGAGCAGATGTATCGGCTTTTCGTCAACAGAGAGCGGTTTATCGAGCCGATGTATCGGCGTGCCATACGGAAAGAGTTAAACAAAGACTCTTTTCAGCTTAGAACAAAGCAATACGAATCAGTACAAAGACCCTTTTTGATGCAAGTTGCCACATGAATTGCAAGATTAGCAGCAGTGATTGTGCAATTGTGGGACTTTTACTGTGGAGGATCTACGGATACCACGCTACCACTGAAAGCACGCGGGGGACATTGTGTTGGCATGCCACACAGCCCAACAGTCTTCGGTCAGGCATTGGAATTCCTCCCACCTTCTTCACCGCAATCTGTACGCTCGGTTGTGGCCGACCGACGCGAAAATTTGACTGCCTGGAGTGGAGGCTGGAGTCTGCGGTAAGGGATTGACAGTACCATACACGCACAAACACACACAGGTCCGTTACGCTCCATTGACGACGCACAATGGGCCCTTTTTCGAACGGATAATCTCTTGACAAAAGCCACAACGACGTTCGAATTGTGCCAGGTTTTACTCTCTTGTACCCATAGTATACCCCGATTGATCTATTTCACAGAAATATATTGTTCCGATTGTTTAAGCAAGATTAGAAAATGATGCATTGTTCAAAAACCCCTGTATGGTGGTCATCGGAGCTGAAAAACCACCCGGTGCGAAGTGGTTAAACCATTTATTAATAATACATCTATTCCCATTCCGTAAACCGGTTCTGCGGGCAATAGCCTCTATGAGGAGTAATCAATTTCCCCATTTTTCATCAACTCTAATTTACATTCATGTACATAGGCCTACATCCAGTTGATTTAAAAGGAATAAGATACAAATAAATCTGCACAGTATGGCAATTAATTGCTACCATTTATCAACATCTGTTGCCTTTCCATCAACTGGTTCTGCAGGCAATAGCCTCTACGAGTAAATGATTTCCATCATTTTTTCATCAACTCCAATTTACATTCATGTACATAATATATACATGTACAGTAGATAAACAAGGAATAAGATACAAATAAATCAATGTAAAAAGGTACCCGGTAAACTGGACAGCATTTTTGTGGTTGACTGAAAGTGATATAATACAAAAATGTTGCAAAATGTAAATCTCAAAATTTAATGAAATTTGATTTTTGTGGTTGGTGAACAAGTGTGCATACAGTACATCATGGTGGTCTTAGAGGTCCACAACATGAAGTGGATACTGACTTCCGTTAGTTTAGGTGAGATTTCTGCAACTGTGAAGTTCGAAAATGATTTGCCACTTTGTGACAACACCTGGGCAATGTAGTACCGGTATGTACAGTACACATACACAATATACATGTATTACTGTACAGTACATGTGCACATCTATTTCACGTACCTGTACAGGTACATATTGTAGTTCTGCTCATAGTGCACAACTCCAAAGCTTCATTTAAAGCAAAAACTTGACAGTAATTTTCCCCATAGAGTGTTTTTGAGATCTAGGGTGCAATACAAATGGACCACAACAAGGCCTACCCTGGTTTGTGCACGCCTAGCCTGCATGGACAAAACTTCATTTCATTGACGGAGCACAGCTAGAGCGGGCAGGTAAATTACATGCCCTAATTGAAGCAAACCTAAAGCAAACCGTAAAGTCTGCTAGGCACAACTGTATTGTTGTCAGTGAAAGAAGACAATACACATGAATTTTTCTTATGTTCAGATGTATTGTACCTGTACAGGGTGCATGTACATGTAGTATATTTCTCCATGAATGAAAAGGCTATTGAAAAATTAAATTGCATTTTTTTGCTTTAGTTTTTTTAGGTTATTCTTTGGTGTTGATTTGTTCGCCTTCTTTTTCTTAGATTTAAATTTTATAAATTAAGAGAGCCAGTCCTTTGATTTCAAGCAGGACCGTTCTCTTTCGCCTTTGAGGATTGCCGTACTAGGATCAAATTACTGCTTGCAGTTATACTCAATCATTGAGCTCTGGGTATCACTGCTCTTGGATATCTGAGCTACAAGTCAGGCGTTCCAATGCTGAATTATAATTTGATAAACAGCCCCATGAAATGTGGGTCACATTTCAATGTAGACCTTTTCATTTCTTCTTCTTCCTTTTCTTTTTCTCGCTGTGCGAGACCATACACCAGTGGCGCGACTGAGTACTACTGGTACATACACATGTACAAATACATGTGCTAGCGTTTTGATCCACATTGAAGAAGTGGTACATGTAGTCCCAGTTGTTATTTCCTTAAATGTCAATTTCAGAAATTAGAGTGCGCGGGTACATGAACGTGTACATTACATGTGTGTACATGTACAGTGTAAGCCAAAGGCCTCTGGTTCAAGTTCTAATCTCCCTTACCGGTAATTGTTCTGAAATTGTCAGTGTTCAAATTTTTTGAAATTTCCAGTCATTTTTTCCAGTCACTTTTCCTTTAATGTTGAAACTCAACTGAAATACATACATGTAAAGTGTCCAGAAGATGCATAGGACCTACAGTACATTGTATGTAGCTTAATTATCTCATTACGTGTACACCACAACGCACTGCTTAAAGGCCCAATACAACATTGGGAAGATCGGAAAACATCGATGTCCACAGATTTCCTTCTAATTTACACAGTTTGTAGATGGTCAAGATAGAATCCTCATGTTGAAATCTTAGGGTCTGGGATGCTGTACTTTTCGAGAAGTCGTCACTCAAACATTGATAATTACATAGTACTTTATTACTCGCGAGCAATAAACTCTTCCTTACACTACAGAACGGTGCGTAAACAGTGATGGTTTTTTTCCATTTTCCTACTTTCTCAGATTTGTTTACCATTTGAGCTCAAACCTTCACGGTATTTCTTTTATTGGAATGTTTTATGGTTTAACACACAAACTGTGACAATCTTTTGACTTTTACCAATGTTGTATAGGGCCTTTAAAGATGATGGAGTCAGTTGACAGGGCAGACCTGTCAGTCACATTGCAGTTATTGATGGCATGACCATGAGTCTGGATTTCACCGAAGAGAGTGGAAATATATATTTTTTGTTTTCTGTCATCCAATTAGTTTGGAGAGCCCCCTGACAGAAACTAGTTTCTTTTGGGCAATCCTGCGGGAGTTAATTGGATGTTGTTTCTGTTATTGTTGCTGTTGGTGTGTTTGTTTGTTTGTTTTGGGTTTTTTTTAATTTTATTTTTTTTATTTATTTCTGTTTTCCACTTTATCGTTACTTGTGTGCTGTGATGTGAATGCTGTACATGTATCCCAAAAAATGAAATAAATGAAATAAAATAAAATAACCAATTTACAAATTTCCACAAGTTTCCAGGTTTCCCATGACCGCTGGAACCCCTTTCAAATCAGTAGAGCAGTTTGCAATCTGGCAAGGTACTGAGCACACGGTTTTAGTTACATGTGTACGGTGTTGCTTCAAGTGAGGCAAACCATCCACAGATCACACAAAATACATACCGGGTATACACCTACATGTACGTATCTAATTCAATGAGGATTTGCCCTGCTCAACGTAAGAAGCACTGAGTGCTCAGTACTTTGCCCGATGCCTGATGAAAAAAAATTATCAGGCAGCTCAGCTGGCGGGATTTGAACCCGCAACTCCCACTTTCTAGAGCAGATGTCGTAACCACTTGACCACCGAGCTGGTCGGGGTCGTGTACATATATAGCGGATTCCAATAATGTACCGGTACTTTATGTATTGCGGCGCGTACCGCCTTGTATCATAGATATTTTGCAGCCGGCCTAAAAAATACATACAGATGATCCCGATCTACAACTAAAATATAACATGATGTTTGCATTGAGGAAATGAGGGTTTGCCCTTCTTGACGTACACGGCGGGGCAAACTCTCATTCAATTACATAATCCTCATCACAACCACCACTTTATATACACATGTCTATTGTACAGTTTCCAAACCGTTGTATCAGTATTTGGCAGCATGATATTTATTGGTTCTGCCTTTCATCGGGCTGTTGTTTACTGAGCAGAGCATCCATGATGAGTTTTGTCTTTGCTTTCGGGTGTTCCCCGGCCACAGCGAGCAGCCTCATATGTGACCCAGCACAGCATAATGAGGAATAACCCCATTTTTGAGATTTTGAGGTTTTCTAATGATGTGAAAGAGTATACCATTAGCTTTCAAATGATATCCAAATATAATATCTTCTAATACTTAAAATTTCCGAAAATACAAAAAAGAAAATTGATTTGTGATCGAATTGTTAAGATACTTAAACTTCAGGCGTTGATTACTCAAAAAGTGTTTTGGTGGGATATTCCTCATGTCGTTGTGCCGGGTCACATATGATTGCATGTAGATGTGTATAGCAAGACTCCCGGGGACTCAAAGCAAATATTTGGAGGCTCAATGAGTGACACAATGGCATCTGCCTGCGGCCATTGGACAAAAGGGGACCTGATTGATGGCCTCAGTCTCAGCAAATGCACCAGTAGTAAAAAGTGATGCATTTTCCTCGTCAAAGGGACACGGCATGGCATCATCCTCACTGCTTGGAGTTTCTCATTAGGTAAAGTGATGTATACACACACACACTGTAGGCCTACATGCGTGTAAAATGTAGGCAGCTAGCAAGCGGGCCCCTTTCATTTTTTTAAACGAGGGCTCGGATCATTTCTCATTTGGAATGCTTGCCCCCTCGATATGCGCCGCTGGTGTAGGTAATGGGTCAGGCATTGGGAATAGGCTAGGTGCATTTACACTATAATGCATACTGTACGTGTGCAATATTAATCATGATAATGATCAATTATGAAAATTGATTCTGTTACAAGTTGACAACTCCATCCCTCACAGTGCTCAAGGTGCAGAATCTACACACAACTCATAATTATTTGAAGCAAAAATACCGTACATACACACGAAGTATGTAAATCAAAAGATACAGGTGTATGCTATATTGAGTTTATAAATAAGCAAAAGGCTAGGTACTACTACTTGGAAGGAAGGATTTGTTTGTCATGTTCTGGCTAAACTGTTATATACTCGAGCCAACCTAAACATGATTTACATCTATGCAGGGTTGGTTGATTGAATAAATAACGTTGATTTACATCACGGGTTGCAGCGTCAAAATAGGGTCGTGCTGACTCACCGTTAAAATAGGCCTAAGGTCGGTTCGGGAAACACACTTTCCCCAAAAAAACTTTAGGGGCGCACCATCAAAATAGGGTTGGCTGGGGAACCAGATGCACAACCAGGCCTATTCTTTTTATTTGGCCTTCTACCTGAAATGAATTGAACATACATGTGCATGTATGCATACTGTACTAAGTGATTCTAGCTTCCACTTCTGTATTGGTTTCAACGGTCTCTGCGGAAGATCTCTCACAGAGGCAAGTCTGATGGCACAGAAGGCCACATGGCTTTTGATGGCTGTTTTTGAACGTACATGTACATGTGCATGTACATTGTACACATGTACATGCACATGTAGGCCTACATGTGCATGTACATTGCACACATGGCACATGTACCGTACACCGGGCTAGTGTCTGGATTGTCTCTTTGCACACAGCATTTAACATGTGGGTACAATTACTATAGATATTAATTAGGTCTACATGGATTTCCCGTCCCCCAAAAACGTGATTATATGGATCGCGATTCAAACTCCACGTTTTTTTATGTGTGTGGACAGTGGACACAATAAAGGTGATCATGTGGGATTTGTATCGCGATTCAAACTCGACTACTAATGAGACTTTTCCAAAATAATAATCACGTTCATTTGCCAAGCGCTGTGTGTGATGGGAATGCTCCACTGAGTTTTGTTAATCCCACAATGCACCATGCACTCTCGCTCTGACTGACAGGAAGTGCCGTGCTTGTTTAAAATGTCTCCATGCATGGGTCACCCTCAAGGACACACCCACCATTTGACCACCATTGCTAACCAAAATAAGTTCGCAATTTTTTTTGCGTCGTGATTTTTTGATGTGTGCGGACGCAAGCAAAAAACCCAGTAGAAGCAGCCCTATTGTATGATGCACTCAACATTACGATACAGCAAAGGCTAGCCAATAAGGCACGTACAAACATATACACTCTATGCTGGTATAAAGCCTAACAACCAGAAAAAGGCGACCATACACTGATACTGCCCCCCACCACCCTCAAGGTTATGATCATGCAGATCAATAACTATATTGGCGAGCATCTGAATTTTGGTTACCAAGTATTTTTTTTTCTCTCTGTCTGCAAAACGTATCATGGTTGGACAATGCAGCCAAGTGCACTCTTTGGCATAAAAACTAACAACCAGAGAAAAGCAACCATACACTGATACTACCCTCCCACCACCCTCAAGGTTATGATCATGCAGATCAATAACTTTTGGCGATCATCTGAATTTTCAATTTTGGTTACCGAGTATTTTTCTCTCCGTCCGCAAAACTTGAGCACACGTATCGTGGGTTGGACAATGCAGCCAGCACACCCTCTGGGGAGAACATGTCTACGTTACTTGCGTTCTCTGAAGCCGACAGTGAATCGTACCATCAGCCTATCAATAGTCTGAAGGACAGAGTGAGGGATTAAACACACGTTCCTCTTTGGAGAATGGGGGGGGTGGGGCCTATAAAGGTCTCCTTGGTCATGTTTCCACTGGACTTTTATTTGGGTTAACACTATAAACATCTAAACGGTGGAAATGGGGTGAAAATGTCATTTAGCCTTATTTCATGGCACACAGTTAGCCAAGGCATTTTCAAGGTGTTTTCACCAGTGGTCTCCAAGGCCACATTCCTGGTGGTAAATGGCTAGAGGCAATTTAGAAGTATCTGGGAGTGACAGTACAGTACCTCTATGGGGGCCGGTGGTCCCTACTGGTGGTCCCTACTGGTAATTGAATTAGCTATCCCCCAAGTCTGGAGCTTGCCACCCTAGATATTCATGGTATTTTTCACGGTCTCTTTAGTGACCTGAAGATGTCCTTATCAGGTCAGAGAAGCGATTATTTTCAGGGTGAATTCACTATAAAACGCACCGTGAAATCACAGTGACTTTTTAGTTTCACGGCGAAATGACATTTTCACCCCATTTAGGTTTAGATGTTCATAGTGTAAACTCTCCGAGTAGGGAATGGTGGTTAGATTTATCCATTGGAGATTTCACTGTTACTAAATTAGGTGATGTACAAAAATGTTGCAAACTGCTAGTGTTACTAAATTAGGTGAATTCCCACTCAGGAAATTTTCGAAAAGTTGGTCACGATTGAAAAACTGTTGTTGTTTTTTTTAGTACGTTTACAAAACCACGAAAAGTGAATTGAAATTCAATTTTTTTTTTATCTTGGGGAGCCGAACTGGGCATGCCTGAAATGTGACCCAGCCGAAGGAAATTTCCGCACTGCCCTCGCTTATATACCACGTATACCATTCATGCACACTGCACAGCCATGTGGAGAAAATGTAGCTGGTTGCGGTGACGATAAAATGTTTATCTGCGCACTGAATTGTGGGATGTAACTTATTGATTTTTCTCCTTTCGGTGCCGTTCAACCACAGAGAGGCGGGCAAATAAACCGCGCTGTTTCTGAAGAATCACAAGTACTGCAATTTGGACTTCGCTTCAAATACCGATTATTAGTCTCAAGTTAGAGAGAATTTCATGTTCACACACACACACACAAATCAAGATTCAAAAGTAGAAGAGTGAACGATGCTTTTTCGTGCTTGTGTGAATGCACAGTGTCTGGGTTACGGTACCATTGGTGATACTGAGTGGGTGGGCATGTACACTGAACATGTACAGTACATGTAAATGCACTGTACCTAACTACCGGTACATGTACAGTACATGTACATGCACATACATGTACTGTACCAAAATTATAGTGACAAAGAACCACATGATGGGTTGCCATATCTATACACATACATGACATATGTATGACAAATGACAGAATCCTATATGCTCTCTACATAATTATGCTCTCTACATCTGTATCTGTTATTCAGAAAGGCTTTCTGCATTTGAGAAAGTTACGCGTTTTCTGCCATTAAGAAAGGTTCTCTGCATTTGAGAAAGGACCTATCAGTTTCAAACATCCGGCCCTCTAAGTTTTTAAACATTGGCATAATTGTGGTGGGTAATTTACATACATGTATGTACAGTACATGTATGTGTACGTGCATACATACAAGTGAGCAATTTACAACTTTCTTGGACTATATTTCCTCCACCATCTTGTTCAGTTTAAAATGAAAATTTATAAGAAATTTATTGTGCTTAATTTGCTGTGAATTCCTCCTGTGGTGCTGACCCTATCTGAAATCAAACCAAAGCGTCTACTTTCTGAAGTGATATACAAAAATGTTGCAAACTGCTTATACTGACTACAATTACCAAAATGCAAATCATAAAATTAAGTGGGCCTGACATTTCGATCCTAGCAGGATCTTTCTCAAAGGCAGAGTGCCTTTGAGAAAGGTCCTGCTAGGATCGAAACGTCAGGCCCACTAAATTTTAGATTTACTTTCTGAAGTGATATACAAAAATGTTGCAAACTGCTTACTGACTAAAACTACCAAAATGCAAATCATAAAATTAAGTGGGCCTGACGTTTCCATCCTAGCAGGACCTTTTTCAAAGGCAGACTTTCTGAAGTGTTTGGGTTAAATGCAAGCACATTGTAGACACCATGCCTTTACTTGTAGCACGTAAGCCATGACATTCTGATCCTCAGTTGCAGGAAATGCATTGATTACCAGTATATCTAAAATTTAGTGGGCCTGACGTTTCGATTCTAGCAGGACCTTTCTCAAAGGCAGAGTGACAAGGACAAAACAGATACATGTACACGAAGGAAGGGGGAGAGAGTGAACAGGACACGGATGAGAAACAAAGGACAAAGAGTGAAGCTGGTAGGGAGAGATCAAAGGGAAGGGCAAGGGGTAGGGTAGGGATTAGTGAGAGGAGGGGGAAAGATCAAAGAGAAGGGCAAGGAGTGGGGTAGGGATTAGTGACAAGAGGGGGGAAGATCAAAGAGAGAAGTGTGAAGGACTGAACACAAAAGAAGGATTATCAGAAAGCTGCATGGTGTTAGTCATTACCCTCCTGGATGTTGAGACCATGTGGTTGAATAGTCCGAAGACGTTTCATCCACATTTTCTCACGGCTAAGACGGACAGCATTACTACGGTGACCAAGTGATTCTATGCCCAGTACACTCATATCTGATATCGAATGATCAGGGAGATTTAAGTGATACCCAACAGGGGTGTCCATTTTACCGGTTTTGATAGTAGACCTATGGCCATGATTACCAGTATGTCGGAAATTGCAGTACATACATACAGTGTACCGGTATGTATACCGCAACTCCCCAAGCAACGATTATCGCCTGCTCTGTATCTCAAGCATAATCTCTACACTAGCCCTATTGCCAATACTAGGCCCCGGCAATAGGTTATTGGATTCTGATGAACCTTGGCCAAGATTAGAGACTGTGTCCAAAATCAATTGGCTGTGGTTAGAATAGAAACACTTACACACACCAGTGAGTCTAGATGGGAATTGGCTGCCCACTTCTTAGAAGCTGCAGCAAATGAGTTCTGACAGTGCCTGCTATACAGGTCCATCTGGACCATCTGACTGAGCTGAGAAGGGCCTTCAGCACCAGCCTACTGAGGACTGAGGGAAAGGCTGGCCGTGACATGCATTCTGCCAGATTCAGCGGTGCGGTAAAAGATTCAGGCCTGTAATTTGATTTCTAAGGGGCCTTGAACGTGCATGTAGCGAGCTACACGTAGCCACTTTCCCCCACTAACAATAGGTCTACCTACATGTAGGGCCAAATTTGATAGAGCCACTTACAGTTCAGCGTAGCTCGCAGGACACAGGAAAGCTTCAGCAAATCGAATAAGGTGACCCAATCATTTAATAGTCTGCAGGAGAGACCATGCTCAGCAACAGCAGAATACAAGTCAAAAGCAAAAAGTACGTACTGTATGGGACTCCTTAAAATGGATACTGCAATGCTTTCAGCTTGGTATAGTACTATTCGTACAAAGTTATAAGTTAGATAAATCCATACTGTAAGTACCAGTAGTTTTGAGGATCTATGACTGAAAAGTCTGATATTGGGGATACAAAGTTCTCCAAAAATGTACAATGTACAATGTGAATGTACACATGTGAATGTACACATGTGAATGTACACATGTGAATGTACACATGTGAATGTACACATGTGAATGTACACATGTAAATGTGTACGTGTACATGTCACGTATGGTAAATTTACATATACCGTACATGGTCAGTAATACACAAGTATATTGTACATGTACAACATGTACAGTTGAGATTTGATGGTTTGCATGGTGAGAATAGCAGGATTAATAGGTTTGCGGTGACACCATGTAAATTCTCTTTTGTGAGTAAGTGTGGTTCTGAAAAGAACCGGAGGAACTCAGCATTTCGAACAGCTAGTGTACTCTGTTCGTCTCCTAAAGACGCAGAACCACACATACGTGTACCCCGGTACTCACAAAAGAGAATTTACATGGTGTCACCGCAAACCTATTTATAACCTATTTATGTACAGTACATTTGTACATTGTATGCGTATCACGTACCTGAACTGTATTTGATTGCATGTAGGATCTTAACTGACCAGTTTGCCAACCAGACATTGCAATGTACATTGCAACTGGCTTTCCACTCTTTCATCTGGCCAAGTGGCTCAGCCATTGCCATGACAACAGGTAAAGCCGCATCCGCTGTGAAAAGAACCCACACTTAAGACCCTCTTGACAGAAGCGGCTGTGTAATCCCCATGGAAACGGGTAAAGATACAATCGTAGTGGCTAGAATCTAACCGCAATTAGAATCTCCTCATCAAATCTTGTGTATAATAAGTAGACTTACACTTCTCCGATTTGCTCATCTCGTAGCGGGGCTGGGTGGACCCGCCGCATCCCATGATGCCTCTGAGGGGGGGAGGGGAGTCTGTGAGGACGGCAAAGAGGGGGGCGGGGGTGAGTGAGTGGACGAGTGACCTCACAGCCTCCCACCTCCCATCTGATAACGAGCCACCTTGGCGGATGATAACGAGGGCGGGTCGTTGGGTTCCAATAGACTTCCTGCCTTCCTGCTGACTGTCTAGGGGAGAGTAAGCGAAAGAGTAGCAGTCTGTTAGGGAAACACAAAGACTTGGATACCAAAATGCCTAGTACATTATCTCTGTTCCTTCACTAGGAAACACTAGGAAAAACAAGACCCTCCTCTTCAAGCATCAATACAGCCGGACAAACTGTGTCAAATTTTCCTCATTCACCCTCTTTCCCAGGTTCTTTAATTCACTTTCCTCCGATGTTCGAGACCTTTGCCTTGAAATTCTCATCAATTCTTTACGTGATTATCTGTTCAGTCTAGACCCCTTCTCTCAAGCTTTCTAGAATTTTCCTCCCCAGATATTTCTATCCTAATTTCATGTTCAAAATCAAAGTTATCCGGCTTTTATTTCACATTTTCCTTGTTGGTTTGACTCATTAATTTGTATCTTTATTTTACTTCATCTCATTGATTTTATTTGTTTAATCACATTTTGTTTTTCAATTGTTTTTATCATACTTGAAGTTTGACCAACTCCTCAATTTCATAAATAGTGTATATAATGAGTTTTATTCTAAATCTCTGTTCTCCAATTAGTCAGGAGAACCCCTCGACAGAAACTTGTTTCTTCTGGATAATCCTGCGGGAGCTTATTGGGTATTGTTAATTGTAATCTGTTAGATATTTGTGCCTGTAGATGGTACCTTCTCCAACTGTGCACACACAGGTAGATATGGGACATTCCAACACACACATATGTATACAATTTGTAATAAGTGATGCTCCTAAAAGTGACTCTTTCAAAACACTCTTAAAAAGCACTGGTCTTCAGCAAGTCCTAATTCCCTTCACATTTCTTCTTTTCAGCACTTATAAAACCTTTAGTAAGCACTATACATATGTACAGTTGGTACTTTACATGTATGTATCCATCGTTACTAATTACTATTCTGTTACTATTATAATTTTATCTATGTACTTAAGGTCAATTTTGTCAAACTCATCGTAGAAGGATCATTAAAGGTCTCAAGAGGTCTTGGGTTCAAGTCCTGGTCCAGTCAAAGTTTTCTTGGCCAATTTTTAAATTTTACCAAATCTTTCAAATTGAGAAAATACTGGGGGGGGGGGGTCCTCCTCAGCGTATTTTTTGTTACACAACTGAGAGATCACATTGTACATGAGGTATACTGTACTGCAACAGTGCACACCCTTATTCACTACTCAGCAAGTATGTTCATGTACACATTCATGTATGAAAGTCTATGCACCGTGTGCAGCCTATTGTGTGTACCCAATCACAGTGTAAAGAAGCCTCATTAAGAAAGGTAAACCACTTGTACTTAAATTTCACACTGATCAAATTTACACAATGCCCAGGAATATGTGGCAGCTAGATTTCAGCTTGACCGGGTCAGGCAGTGTTTGAGCCGGCTCAAGTGTCATCCCCAGATACCAATCTATGGCCGCAGACCAGTCTTCATTACAAAGTAAATGAGCATGGAGGTAGTCCCTGCTGGGCAGTTGTTAATTAGGGGGCCTTTGTGATGCAAATACTTGTACGTACATTGCACACTTCTTGGTCTAGAAAGACTTCACTGTACACATTTCCGCAATGAAAGAGCTATAGATTTCTGCTTCACAGAGCAAGAATTGTGCATTAATTACATGGTATGAGGACTTTATGTATGTACGTGCATACTTTGTGCATGTATAGGTTTTTAACATATGAACAGTAAGTTACAGAAACTCCAAAGAACAATGTTTTTACGGGGAAGGGATTCACTTTCCACATTTGGACCGTATGTCCCTTTTATATAACACTTCCATTTGCGACAGATTCTTACCCACCACAAATTTCCCGTTTTTTAGTTATTTCCAAATATCAGTTTCATGAAAACCTTGTGGAGACCTATAGATGCACCTTTACAATTTCCCTAGATGGAGACCTAGTCAACCTATTATTTCAGGTCTCCACAAGGCACCAGATTCGCGTGCATCCCACGTACCCAATACATGTGTGTACCATGGCCTGTACATAAGTCACAATGCTACAAGTACTGTATGATGAGTGAGATTATGAAGGATTACACTACTTATAGCAGTCTACTATAACTTAGCTCTATGCACATGAGCTGCCTCGCTCCATGGGGGTACTTTACCTTTGCTTGATCATATTTCCATCTTGAATTACTATGTTTGATTTTAGACATGTTATTAAGTGATCAATAGGGTTTTCCATGGGCTGTTTGCAGGCCAAGTTTTGTCTTCATCAAAATGATAATGATCTTAAAATTTAGTGGGCCTGATGTTTCGATCCTAGCAGGACTGCCTTTGAGAAAGGTCCTGCTAGGATCAAAATGTCAGGCCCACTAAATGTTGAGATTTGCATTTTGGTAATTTTAGTCAGTAAGCAGTATGCAACCTTTTTGTATTCAGAATAATAAGGAAAGAGATATTAACTTGCACAGTATATTTTTCTTTCCAGCTTCTCTCCGCAAACTGCCATGTATCAATTCACATGTACTGTACTGCTGAATGACAATGTACATGGATGCACCTTGAACTTTCAAGCCTTAAACAGGTCCTTCCAAAATCCACAGAAATAAACAAGTACGCAATGTACGCAACTGAGGAGTCTGACCATGGTTAATGAAATAGCCTGGAATCTGGGAGAGTAGGCGTAATGGCCGTACACTTTCAAGACTGCACAGGGCACTGATGGACAGCCTAATGGAACACCTTGGATAAATGCACTGGTTACTCGCCACATTCTACACAGTGCCATTTGTTAATCACATTTGAAAAATAGGGAGGTGCCTGACAAATCTAAATACATACATACATGAGGTGATATATCCAAAAATGTTGCAAACTGCTTACTGACTAAAATTACCAAAATGTAAATCTTAAAATTTAGTGGGCCTAGATCACTAATCCCTACCCTACTCCTTGCCCTTCCCTTTGATCTCTCCCTACCAGCTTCACTCTTTGTCCTCTGTTTCTCATCCGTATCCTATTCACTCTCCCCCCCTTCCTTCGTGTACATGTATCTGTTTTGTCCTTGTCACTCTGCCTTTGCGAAAGGTCCTGCTAGGATCGAAACGTCAGGCCCACTCAATTTTAAGATACATGTACATGTACAATGTACATAGCCCTCCAAGGATGCCTTTGAAAAAACGTCCAGCCCTCCAACTATATTTTAAATTAATTGTGTTGTAAACATAATTCCGTCATAAGAACAGCACCCTTGTGTATACATGTACAGGTAGTCCCTCTGTAAAATAAAAATGAAACTTTGAAACATAATTATTTGTCAGGCTGTTGTTTACTTCAGCTCAATTCAGTTTGAATACATGAACATTCTCAGTGGGTCAAGTTTTTATCAATAAGACAAGTACAGTCCATGTACTTTAAAGAAAGGTACATACTGTATAGCCTACACAGTAGCATGTGTAGATGTGTTAAATTGTACATGTAACAAATGGATGTACATGTACAGTACTTCATATCAGACGAATAATGTAATAAAAGAAATCTAAAAAAAAATAAAAAATTAAATTGCCTAACTGTCCGAAATTATTCAAATAAAAAAATCAGAAAGCCCAACAATTTGGTCCTAGCAGTAGCTTTCCCAAGGACAGAACAAACATGTATCATTACTCAATGCACATGTATACACTGTACATACAGTGTACTGTACACGTACAGTACTTGAAGCGTGTGCAACTGTGCATGAAGTGTACAAGTAACGAACATAATAGTGATACTGATTATGATGGTTTGTTAAAATTGAGATGTGCATGCAAAAAAATATTTTGAATACCGCTAATGGGAGTCAACGAGCTGTTAAGAAATGATCAAATAAGCGTGCGATAGACGTGTGAAGTCCACGAACACACGGCTCGTCTGGATTGGGCCAATTACTCACGGCAAAGCACGCCATGCGTGATACACATACCAACTTAATTTGATCGGTTGCATCGGGACGAAGCTAGCAATATCAATTAGGCAAGCCTGTGACAGTGCATGGGACGAGGCTATACTTCAACATGTAGAGTGTACAAATATGATAGCAAAGATAAATAAACAGAGACCTTAATTGTTACAGATAATTGGGGAATTGGGGTACGCAAAGAAGGAGAGAGACAGACAAGGGTGGAACACATGGACAAGAGCAAGACAGTCAGCAAAAATAGACAGCAGTGGAGGGAGGATGTCCAAGCCTTAAGAGAAGGAGAGAGACAGACAAGGGTGGAACACATGGACAAGAGCAAGACAGTCAGCAATCAATAGACAGCAGTGGAGGGAGGATGTCCCAGCCTTATGAGAAGGAGAGAGACAGACAAGGGTGGAACACATGGACAAGAGCAAGACAGTCAGCAAACAATAGACAGCAGTGGAGGGAGGATGTCCCAAGCTTATGAGGAGAGAGACAGACAAGGGCGGAACACATCCGGACAAGAGCAAGACAGTCAGCAAACAATAGACAGCAGTGGAGGGAGGATGTCCAAGCCTTATGAGAAGGAGAGAGACAAACACGGGTGCAACACATGGACAAGAGCAAGACAGTCAGCAATCAATAGACAACAGTGGAGGGAGGATGTCCGAGCCTTATGAGGAGAGAGACAGACAAGGGTGGAACACATGGACAAGAGCAAGACAGTCAGCAAACAATAGACAGCAGTGGAGGGAGGATGTCCCAGCCTTATGAGGAGGGCTAGACAGACAAGGGTGGAACACATGGACAAGAGCAAGACAGTCAGCAAACAAAAGACAGCAGTGGAGGGGGGTGGACAAGAGTCTGATGATGTTTGTCAGACACTTATTTCCCTCCTGGCGTAAGAGGGTTTAGAGTTAAAGTGAAGCAGAAAGACACGTCAGGCTGTGCTAATTTCAGCAGCACTGCTTTCAGTGGCACTGCAGACCAAACTCAGCCAAATATATAAAATGGATTGAAATCAAGTCCCTTAACCCCATGTACAGACACCACAGCATATGTTCCCTTCCTGAAACCCATTTGCAACGTTTGCTGGTAGCATCAAACACATATGCCTAGCTACATGGACGAGGGGATCTTTGGCTGGTAAACTCATTTGTATCTAGGGAAGGATTTTTGATCATGAGGGGGAAATGGGTGCTCAAGGAGCCCTGTGAAGTTTGCCAGAAGTCTAAGGCCGGAGTCAAATTCACAGCCACCTTTCTCACAGGTGGCTGATGGTGTGGGTACATTCCCCAAAACTCTGGGTCAGAGAAAAGTCTCCCTCTACTAAACCTGGTAAACAGTCCTGTCTTCATGTGATTCTTTACTATATTCCCCTCATGATCAAAACCTTTCCCTTTAGATACACACTGACAAATGTGGTTACCAGCCAAAGATCCCCTTGTGTTTGATACTCCCAGCAAAGCATTGGTACCCTGGTCCGGTCACCGCATTTTTTTCATTGGGCAAAGTTTCCGACCTTGAGTAGAAATTGGTGCTTAATTAAGTAGCTCTATGAAACAGGCCAGCGCTCAAAGGCCTTGGGTTGTTTTTTCATATGCATGTGATGTAAACCAACTCACAATGCATTGTCGCTGGCGTACAAGTATTAAAGTTGAATGTCAGCATTGTCATGAATGCCTTAATTAACTTCCTTCCAGTACAAGTGCATGAGACGTCTGTTGAAGATCTCTTACCGAGAGCACAAGACCAACAAATTCGTCTGGCAGCAGGTTGAGAGCCATGTCGGCACCCAAGAACATCTCCTCTCCACTGTCAAGCGAAGGAAACTAGCCTGGTATGGTCATGTGACTCGGCACAACAGCCTCTGCAAGACCATCATGCAAGGAACCGTCGAGGGTGGGCGCAGGCGTGGTCGTCAATGCAAATCTTGGTCAGACGACGTGAAGACCTGGACTGACCTGACTATGCCTGAGCTCCTCACAGCAGTGCTCGACAGCACCGCCTGGCAAAAGATGTCAGCCTCTAGCGCTCAGATCCAGTCGAGGGAATGATGATGATGATGAATGTTGTAAGCTGTGAAGAGTTTGTTGACCTAAACCTTGCCAGATTGTCATGACCCAGCATAAATGCACAGGTACGAAGCAGCATTTCCAATGTTTCTGAACTGAATTCTTAAATACAGCAGAAATAACTCCTTAGAAAAAAAAGAGGTCAACGAACTAAAGGGAACTGGGTCTCACTGAGGGCAAGTGGGTCAAAGCTTCATCTGGTCCTCACACAAAATGCAGAACTAGGAAGATTGAAATCTTCACGCGAAAGACTGTGTGATAACTGGGTGACTGAAAAAAATTCACAGTTTTGCACATTATGTAGGTTTTTCAAACACATACACGAGTAAAAAAAAAAATCTAGGTTACAAGCAGAGGGTTAGCCGAGACTGAGACTGAGAGTGACCTCAACCACCCTATTCAAGAAATTCATGACACGGCAAAGGAGAAGTGGAGACAAGGAAAGAGTTTTATGTTTGGCTTTTCTGTAAAATCAGTGATTGTGACGTTCCTATATTTTCTGACAGATCACTAAATTGGAGCTTGTCCTTGATTTTGTTTTCAATCAGGTCATTCCAGTAAGTGTTCAGGTAGCAAGAGAAATCTGCTTGTGAAGCCAAACTAGCATCAGAAAACAGCTTTTGATTATAAAGTTACATTGCAGCCTCCATATTTCCCTGTAGATTATTTTTTTTGTAGGGGGGGTCAAACTGTCAAGCTTGTCCTGTGATCAACAACTCAGTGACCTAAGCCCCCTTAGGATAATCCTCCCCAGAGGATTATCTTTCCCGCCTTCCCGCCTCAGCGACCACCGGCACATAAGGAGTTCCACCACCGAGTCCAAGACATTCTCCTGATGACGGCCAGAGCACACTGGTCGAAACGTCGAGTTACCACTCAGGTTCTTTTCAGAACCCCACCTCTTCCTTTAAGAGACCTGATACATGGAGTCACCGCAAACCTTCCTATATTGATCAACAATTTCAAACTTTCAGGTCAACTGACGTCTTCTCCAGTGTCCTTTCTAAGTCTAGCCACTGTTGAAGTCTCTACAGACTAATTAGTGACCATTCAGAAAGCTGTGGTAATACCGAGTGCATTAATTAACTGCCTCAGAATCACTTGGTCAACAGCATGATATTGTCTACCTCAGCCAGGGAGGAGATGTGGATGATGAGGCATCTTTTCAACATCAGCAACCTCACCACCAAGGAGGAGAGTGCGTAATTAACACCATGAATGCTATCTTGGAATATCTTCAATCATTACTTGGAATTCTTTTGTGTTCATCGCCATCACTTCTTTTGATCTTCCTGACAGTGCCTCAAACCCTTCTCTACTTCCTGTTCTTCCCTTTGATCTAACCCTTGTCTGTCCAGTGTCCACCCTATTTTCTATGTGTTTTCTGTCATCTGTACTGTATAAATCTATTTTTACTGCTCTACATGTAATGTACCTCCATTTCTATTTTCATGCCTGTCGTTCTGTCTTTGAGAAAGGTTCTATAGGAACAAGGAAAATGTCAGGCCTTCTCAATTTATAGGATGATTGTTTTGTTCTCTGAGCCAGAGAAACATTTTCGTATTACTTCATGTAATTTCTATTTCTTGTTGGAAAGCATGCCCTTCTCACACAGCTCATCAAGGGCACACTTGACTTGAGTACAGTGAAAATGGGCTTTCTGCCAAACCCATAAACATTACTGCAAGTGCAAGTGGTCTTAGTGGAGACTATCAACGATTTTAAGGTACACATAAATCTGTTACTACATGTCTAATTTTAGAAATGTTGCTATGGTAACAGGTACACAGAGGCTCAGAGGTCTTTATAGGAATCCAGCATTCCTCTGAACTTTGGCTTTGACTTCTAAGTTATAATCAATGTTATGCACTTTAGACAGCACACTGAAGTGAAATTTAATCTGGACAAAGTGACAATGTGTTACATGTTTTACAAATTATGAACTAAACATACAGTATATAATGTACGGTATGGTGTATACTATAATGTACACCTGTATATTGTTCATGCACATGTAAGTATGTATAATGTACTGTTATACGTGCAAGCTGCAAGGGTCTTGGAAGCAGACGCAGTCAATACCCTTTGATTCCTCACTCTCAAAAACTGAGAAGGCCTGAGGTTTCAATCCTAGCAGGACCTTTTTATCAGAGGATTTCTCAAATCCCATAGATTTGTGTTCTATCTGACCAAGGCAAAAACCCTTGCACTGCACATAGACAGTAGTACTTAAAGCCTTTGAGAAAGGTCCTGCTAGGATCGAAACGTCAGGCCCACTAAATTTTAAGAAAGCCAAAACCAATCTAAAAAGTTTTGTTCTTTGTGATACGATGATCTAGAATGAGATTAATGACATGAAGTGATACTGATTTCCGCATATTTTCTGTGCTATTTTATGAACACGTACACAGTACACATACACAAAATAAAAACACCGATGTTGTATACAAATACTGGCACATTATACTGTACACTAGTGTACTGTACATGTATCGGTAAATGCGCATATGTACATTCTAAAACCACTGTTTATACTGTCTCTGCCTCTGCCTCTGTCTGTCTCTGCCTCTGTCTCTGTCTCTGCCTTTGTCTCGGCCTCTGTCTCTGTCTGCATCTGTCTCTGCCTCTGCCTCTGTCTCTGTCATCTCTGTCTCTGCCTCTGCCGCTGTCTCTGCCTTTGTCTCTGTCTCTCTCTGCCTCTCTCTCTGCCTCTGTCACTACCTCTGCCTCTGCCTCTGTCTCCGCCTCTGTCTCTGCCTCTGTCTCTGTCTCTGCCTCTGTCTCTGCCTCTGTCTCTGGCTCTTTGCATTTGTCTCAGTTATGTCATTCTCAACTCAAGTTCCAAAGGTTCATGTACATGTACAGTACCCAGATGTGTGTACACTGTACATATACACGTGTACGTGTACACATACATGTGTACATGTACTGTACAACAGCATTTGTCACCGTTTTCAGACCACGAACTGCCATCGATCATATTGATGTTTGCACAAGTTTGTTCAGTTTGCCCTGCAGTGACAGGTTTGGACAATTACAATCTGAGTCTCAGAGGTTGTCAGCTAGACACTCATCAAACAGGAGATGGCTGCTAGGTTACATGTACTCTACTTGTCTGTACATGATCTGAACATTATAAACGTCTGTGTACACGAACATGAAGAAGCTATACCATGTATGTGTGCTGGGCCTTTACCATGTTTACGTACATGTACATGTAGTAATTTCCTTCCATGCATTTGTGCAATCACTGATTGCTGGAGACCATGCATAATCTTGGGGATATTGTGTCTGAGGCCTTCTTCTTCTGTTGGATGAACCTCTGGATGGATCCCAGTTAAACTAACTCGATAGACTGGTTGCAGGAATGGATACATTGGCTTACAAACCACAGTCACCTTTGGTTATCGTTCATGAAGTTACATACATGTATAGTGCATGTACACAAGATCTGCCTAGCAACTGTTGTCTGGCAACAGTGATGACAAAACTGAGTTTTCCATCCACGGATGGCCGCATTTGGCTGACAAGCGCACTGCATGACAATATTGCATCCGTAATTACCCCATAGTGTATAGGGGTGCAATTACACGTCTCAAGCATTGCAACTGGAGCGTGACCGGGGTCCTCTGTGCATTTTTCGGTTCACTACTGGCTAAGCCACGCAACCAAACTCGGACATGACTCAGACTCAGACTCAATAGATGAGACCTGGATATGGAAGCTAGGAGTAGGACTTGGGCTCAAAAGATGTGACCCAGACTTGGACTCAATAATTTGGACTCAAATACAAGTCTGGCAGTGACATTGTCTGTTTTCCAAAGTGTTGGGTTTACATACACCTTACTTTTACGTACATGCCGGGTAAAGATATGGTTTCGTCAAGCTTGACATTTCAACAACTTATTAAAATTTCATTCTTCATTACTAATGGGTGACTATACTGTACACGTGTACTTGTGTAGAACGCGCACATCAATGAATAAAATATCATTATGGACACAAATTGCATATAAACTCCATGTTAATCCATAGACTAGCATACATTAGTAGGACTGTACTGGGGATACGTAAGGTACATACAGTACATATATATGTATACGTAAGGATTGAATAAAAAGGGCCTGATTGGTCCACATGGCAAACAATAAAATATTGTTAACAAATCAAATGAGTTTAAGAATATCATGATTGTGCTTGTTTTATGTTTCCTGGATTTCAAATTGGAAATGGGATGATTTTGAAAAAAAAATTGAAAATTTTCTGGTTTAAAGATCTTTCCCTTTGATCTTTACCACTCATTTCAGACATTTCAGATTATTACATAATTTATTTTTTCCCAGTATAATTTTGACCACTGATGAGATGACTAAGCTTTGCAGAAATACACTGTGAGGGCCATGAAACCTGTGTGATGGTCCATCAGATGCATACTATCATTGCACTTACATGTACATGTACATGTATACAGATGCAGGGGAGACTATGGCAATTCCAATGCCCAGAAGTCAATCTGGAATACATTTTAAAGGCCCTAGATAGTAGATACAATATTAAAAAGACTGCCACAGTTTGTGTGTTAAACCATTAAACATTCCCAAAAAGAAATCTTGCGAAGGTTTTAGCTCAAATGGTAATCTGAGAAAGTAGAAAAAGGCAAAAAACCATCACAGTTTTCGCACCGTTCTGTAGCGTAAGAAATAGTTTACTACTCGCGAGTAATAAACTATTTGTCGATGTTTGGGTGAAGATTTCTAAGGAAATACAGCATCCCTGACCGTAAGATTTCAACATCATTTCAACATCATTTCTATCATGACCATCTACAAACTGTATAAATTATTATTATCATTATTATTATTATTATTCTATTCATGCCATTCAATTTACAATACATACAAGATGGGCAAGGGAGAGACAAAAGCAAAAACAATTGCTGTGGCCAGAGACCTGTCACTCCGCATTAGAAGGAAATCTGTGGACAACGATGTTTTCCGATCTTCCCAATGTTTTATTGGCCCTTTAAGTGAAGTTTTTACACAAACAACGCACGTACAATGTACGCAGTACATATGTGCACAGGTGCATACTGTGCATTTGTCCAGAAAGTGGATGTGGCATAATTTGATTACATAACCCAATTAACAGGTGTAATTAGATTCTGCACAACTGCACAGGACTTCCTAACAAGAACGTGCTTAGAATATCTTACTAAGTGTCCATACTACAGGTCTGGAAACTGTTTTCACGGGTGTTTAAATTGTCTCTCGGCTTTTGAGAAAGGTCGTTATACCCAGATCAAAAAATCAGGCCCATCACATTCTCACGGGGCTCAACTGCATTTCATTTTCATTCATTCATTATTTTTCAGGTATTGACAAGTATACACGCATGCACGTGTACGTATACTACACATACATGCAAATCCGAATCAGGGAACGTATGTAGATGCACGTGTACAGTAAAATACATACACGTGTACATTAATTTAATAGAGAAAAAGACGACACAAGTGACTCTACACAAGCTCTGAATGTGATGATCTTCTGTCTATAAATCTAAGACTTGATTTCAAAATCCTTTACAATTTAGTGGCATATACATGTATGTTTTCCTTGATTTAAAATCGTGGAATGAGTCTGGTATGCAAGATCTGATCCAAGTACTTGAAGTAAGGAACAATCTCCAGTGTCTTTAAAGACATTGCTAATACTGTCTGTTGAGGAGAAGCGCCTTAACCACTTCGCGCCGGGGGGGGGGGGGTTTTCAGCGCCGATGACCGCCATACGGGGGTTGTTGAACAATGCATCATTTTCAAATCTCGCTACAACAATCGGAATAAAATATTTCTGTGAAATAAATCGATAAGGATATACTATGGGTACAAGAGAGTAAAACCTGGCACAATTCGGACGTCGTTGTGGCTTTTGTCAAGAGATTATCCGTTCGAAAAAGGGCCCTATGTGCATCGTCAATGGACCGTAACGGACGTGTGTGTGTACGTCCTAGCTTTGGCCTTTCTCCATTGCCATGGCAAGGTGACTGCCATCGGCAAAGTACGGATCATGAAGACAGATCTCAGGATGTCTCCTGCTCCCTCGGGACTCAATGACTACCGGTACATGTACGCCTCCGATAGATGCTATTATTTAAACAGCGCCGTGAAATTTGGGAAAAGCATTTCCCATTCACTTACTGTACAGTGAAAATATTTCACACTTGATGTGAGAAAAACAACTTTAAGAAAGGTCCTGCTAGGATCGAAACGTCAGGCCCACTAAATTCTAAGATTTGGATTTTGGTAATTTTTTTCAGTAAGCATTTTGCAACATTTTTGTATATCAATTTTTAAAATGTTGTAAAAATGGCTCAAAGGTATGACCAATCCCACAAAAGTATGAAAAGTTTCCTCCCAAAGTGGAATTCCTTGTGAAAACATGTCACCAGGAGAAGGGAAATATTTTGAAATGAGGTGGGTTTTTTTTACATTTTGGAGACACAGGTTGACCTGAGCTGATCAGATGTGGAAAGGAAAGGCCTTCAAAGTTCAAGTTTCCGCCAGACGTTAAAAAGGCCATCAACATTTTCAGCACTCATAAAAAAAGGTGTGATTTTAAAATCAAAAGGATCAGGGAATTTCCTTTGCTTTGAATGACAAAAAAGTTCCAAACTGCTCACTGACTTAAAAGGTCTTTGCAATAAATATCACAGTCAAGCTCATGTTCTGCAATCATCTATTATCTAGGGATCTGGAATGTACAAACATTATCAAGTGACAAGCTTCTTTTTTACCTTTGAAAATATCCTTATAAAAATAAGGGTGGTATTGAAAGGTCATGTCAGGAACCCACAGTTTAAAAAACCTAAGAAAAACCTTGTTTTTTAAACTGCAAATTAATCCCTCTGGATTAGGTTTGATGAAGAAATCCTTCACTAAATGATAATGAAGCATACATTTTGGCAGTAAATCAATGGTTTAGGGATAGGTCTGAAGGAAAAACCAGAAATTTTCAGAAACTTTTGTACACAACCAAATAGGTTTCTGTTGCATGATCCTGTGATGACATCACACATTTGCTCATGAATATTGAAAAATTAGCTCAATTGACAAAAACTGAAAACTTGCAAATACACCCCCACAACGAGTTTGATTGTTAGCAACATTGTAAAACAGTTAGCATGGATTTAAGTGATAAAATTAATGTCTAATATTGCAGAGACAATTTTAAATGACCCAAATGCTAATCCAAGCAAACCTTTCTCAAAGGCAGAAACATCAATTTACACACATGTACGGTACTACGGTGCCTGTAAATCCCTTCGACAAATCGGGTTGATTTTTCAAGGATCGTCTTTTTTTAAACAACAAAGCTTACTGTAGAGGCAGAGAGTTTACATGTACTGTCTGCACAATGCAACTTACAATTGATTTTGTTACTAAGGCCAAGGGACTCTCCCCTGGTTTTTTTCCCTTCTCTTGCTGTTGCATGCTGTTACAATAGGTCTGTAGACTGAGCTGGGCTCCACTGCATGGCTCTGCTTACAGTAAGCATAAAATGGGCAGTGTCTGAGGTATTGCAGTTGCCATTGGTTGCTAAGAATGTTTGAATGATCAGACTATAGGGTCGTTTCCACTGTCCCGAATAAGCGTGATTATTTGGATCGCGATTGGAATCGCAATTCAAACTCCGCTTTTGTTGTGTGCGGACACAATAAACACGATTACAGTGTATTAGTCGGATTTGAAGTACGCTTACAACTCCACTTAAGTATTATTTTGTGAGACTTTTCCAAATAGCCTAATCGCTCTCTGCCGAATCACATGGTTTGTTTTTTTACGCAGTGGCTATTGTTACGGCAGTCGTCAGTGTGGTTCCCTCACTTGAAAGTATTCGTCAGCATTGCAGGCTGGTTGAACCAGACTACTCGTTGATAGTCTGGTTCCAAGAGCTAAACATCCTGACAAGAATTGCTAAGTACGTCAGGGAACCACATGGACGACTTCTTCAAACACAGCAACTGCGGGATTTTTTTAATCCAACAATGCACTGCTCGTGCTCTGATTGACAAGAAGTGCCGTGCTTGTTTGTCTGCCTGGCTGGGCCACCCTCAAGGGCACACCCACCATTTGACTATAACTGCCAAACCACAATCAGCTCTCCATTTTTCATGGACTCAAATTTTTTAATTAGGTGAGAACGTGGGGAAAAAAAAGTTCTTTGAATTGTGATAAAATCGCAATTAATTGGACAGTTGAAACGCATACTAGTGCAGGCACAATACTGTTGCCAATGGGGACTACATGTTCAGTCACAATCACAGTCATTTAGCATAGCTCTAGTTTCCCCAGACTGGAGTTTGCAGGCAATTTGTAGGACAGGTACCCTCTCAGTAATTAGTATCCTTTGATTGAAGCAAATTGTACTGAGATCCGGTGTCATGCCAAATAGTGTCCACTCATGACCATACTGATCGCTGATTGGTCCAATACATGTGACATTCAACCACCTTGGTTGGGGTATGGTTGCGCACTACACACGCATTGTGTATGGTTGCTGGCCTAACACACGCAACGTTGGGCACTTTGGTACCGTTGGACCCTAACTGTAACCGTATCGCTAACCCTAACCCAAACAACCCTAATCCTAATCCCAATCCTAATTCTAATCCAAACCCTAACCCTAACGACGCTAATCCTAGTCCTAACGCTAACCAATCAGCGATCAGTATGCTAATGAGTGGACACTATTTGGCAGGGGACACTATTTGGCAGGACACCGGGCCTGGCAGCACCAAGGCAATTGTGTTTTTCATTGTCTTTCCCTTCCGGTCTGTAGTAGTCGGCCTATAGTGGGCAATCTGGGCATGCGTAAAAAATAGCAGTGGACAATACTTTGATTATTTATTCATGCCATTCCACAATCTTACATCACATGTACAATAACATGGGCAATAACAATTAACTGCTGTGGCCAGTGACCCGTCACTGCATCATCAAGCAGTGAATACCATGAAGTAAACAAATACATATGTACCGGTAAATTAAATAATAAGTCAATTCAAATTGATATATATACCAAATAGATATTTGAAAACAGAAGAAAGAAAATTTGTTATTGCTTAATTGAGAATTGAGAAAAAGCAGTGTACAGTACTAGTACTAGTACTAAGTATTATTATTATTGGTTTATTTCTAAATAAAAACATTGCAGTCAAAGACTGAATTGCGTTTTTATATAACACTTAAAAGGTATGTAAAAAACAAGACATTCAGTATAAGAAAGATTTTAAAAAGGAAAATATACAACTATTACATTCACATCAAAAGAGAGGAATACAGGACAAAAACAATTAGAAGACGAAAGGACACCAAACAAATTACAATGATTAAAATGCATGTTCTATAATCACGCAAAACCTAAAATTGGAAATCACCCCTCGTAGTACCAACCCGAAATAGTCTTATGAAGATGTTAAAAACCCAGAATTTAAAGAGAGTGAACCCCACACCCCCACCTCAGTACGGTAGTACTAGTAGTACGTACTAGTAGTAGTAGTACTAGTAGTCAGGTACTCTGACTAATCTACGACAAGCTATGTCCCTGGGATGAGAGCTAGTGGTAAGAAAAGACGTAAAAAAGGCTCAAGGCTGTATAAACTTGTACTTTGTAGTATTACTACTACTAGTACTAGTATTAGTCCGAGTAACTTGGACCAGTTGCAATCCCTCAAATTGTTTTTGGCAATTGTAATGAAAAAGCTACCAAGTTACTCGGCTAGTACTAGTAGTAGTAACAGTAACACTAACACAGACTAAGTATTAAACAAATAGGTGGTCTACAGTATTGAGTTTTTCAACCTTTCACGGTGTAGGTATCAAGCTAACCCCCCCCCCCCCCAGCGTTGCCCTTGGAAAATAATCTCATTCGACGCGATGAGACGAAAAAAAAACCAAGAGAATCACGTTACACTATTACTGTATTAGTATTAATAATTATCTACTCAGATAGTCTTAGTCTTAGTTCGTATGGAGGAGTACACATTTATTTAGGTGTCGAATTACTTTTTAAGCTGTTCCAAAACTTAATTAGACAGGATTCATCGACCTAGGATTTCCCAACCGTGGTACACTACAGTACAAGGACCATGACAAGGCCAAGAGTAAAGAAGTTGTACTCACTTCACGCAGCTTGGATCATGTTCAAGACACAAAATATCCACCGAATTCTTCCAGTTGCTCACAGAACCAGCTCCCTTCAATTCCACTACAGTTCTCCTCACGATCGTCAACAAAATCCACCCTCCCCCGTTAACAAGCAAACGTATTTCTCGTCTTCTGGATTGTGATGTAACCACGACTTTTCACGGTTGAGCAGTTCGTATAATCACTCGATCGTGTTCCACAGTCCCCGATGCGACTGTTGATTGCGATTTGTAAACATGAAAGATGAGAGAGATCAAATGTCAGCGCTGTTCAAGTTCACCGACGTCGTCTGCTTCTACTTTCTAGTTGTGCTCTCACGATCACCTGTACGCTCTTCCATGCACCATTGGCTGTGCATAGGCCACCGTGTGTAGTAACGACCACCACTCAATTACGTTGTTTACATGCAGGTGGTTGGTTGTCTTGGACGAATACACTATACAACTGGGGTGTAATATTTTTGTAATAACATTCTTCAGCTGCTCTTGAAAGCAAGCATCGAGTCCAGTTAATTTTTTTAATTTAGTAAAACCTCTCTTGTATTGTTTTGAAAATTATAATATCATGATATGAATCATATTTATTAACATTTTATGCAACACAAAGTTTAATACATCCCCTTCAACAGAAATAGTTTCAACCAAATAAAAAGTTTACACGTAAAGGACGCCCTCTGCCGACCACTGACACAACAGGATAGGAAAGAGGAGGGCGGGGCAATATGTGGGGGAGTAGCTATAGAATGCAGTAATAACGTTCGTTCTGAGAGGAAATTGTTATCGACTTTTTTTGTCCCACTTTGGATGATTAATTTAAAGAGGAAGAATTCATTTGAAATTATTCTCAAGTCTATGAAGGATCGTAAGAAAAGCTGTCCAAAGATATGAATTGATTGATTGACTAATATAAATTTATTCTCCGGGTTTAATGTTGATTTATTCTGCCTAAATATCGATCAAGCAGAACTAAAGTCACGGTTTCACCAGGTTCCACGATACACGTGCCCACTTAAGGCATGTTCGATTCTGCAATATACCCACCGGTTTGAGAAATTTAGCATAAGTCCTGAAATCAGACTATGGCCTGAACACTGACATCCCTTACATGTAGAACTCGCGTCGAAAAACAAAAGGGTGGGGTTAGAATCCCCCCAAATAGTTTATTGCTAATTAACCATTCGAAACAACTGCCCAAAACGCTCGTCGTCTGTGACTGAAAAAAGGGCCAGGAGGTGATTTCTTCTCTCGTTGCCTAATTATGATTACCGTCATTCAATCAGCAAAGAAACGCACGCACATGGCCTGACCTTTCTCCACCTCTTCATCAGACCACAACTTAATGGGGTCTGCAGATCACTCACGTCACGCAACCTAGCTACAAAGAGCCGTCGACACAGTTCTCATCCAAAGACTAAATCTTCCAGCCACGTTCATGATAGGCCTTGAATTAATTGTCCCGCCCTAAAAAAAAAAAAAAAAACGAGGTTAATGCCTTATCGTCTTAATTTTTGAGACAGCTAAAACTGTGGTGTAAAGTTTTACCGAATCTCAAGTTTTACCGAATCTTAATGTATTATTCTAATCGTTACTTGCCTTCTTAAAGCCCCTACACAACATTGGTCGAGGTCGAAGAATAGCATCACGTTGTCTGATCCAACATAATTATGCATGAAAAAGCATACCTGTGAAAATTTCAGCTCAATCCGCCAACCGAGTCTCGAGAAAAACGTGAAAACTGCTTCATTTTGTTTTGCGAAAATGCAGCATTCAACGCCGTACTGTTCCGTTTACGTCTCGGTGAGACGTTAACATTTTCTTTTACTCATTTCTCCCAAAAATAATACAACATTTTAGGCAGAAATATTTCCGTGGGAGTTTTCTACTATAACCATCTTCAAACTGTATAAGTTTCATGTAAATCTGTGAACATTTCTGTTTTTCGATCTTACCAAAATGTTGTGTAGGGGCTTTAATGTATAATGCCAGTTCCTTTTCCCCCACGTTTTCCCCTTTTTACCTAGCCTTTTTACCTGTTTTTATGTTCTGTTTTCGTGGCTGTAAATAATTATTGTATCTCGTCCCATTTTTATTGTCTTGGGGCTGTTTGCATATTTGCAATAGTGATTGGGTTCACTTTTTTAGCTTCTGTCATCTTGTCTTGTATTGTTTATGTTTTATCTTTTCCGATGTGATGATGAGGAATAAAATAACAATGCTGTTTCTCTTGCAATTACTGATAATTATTGCTGCCACTGCATCTGACGTGTTTACGGGTACTTTTCAAAACGAGCTAGACGTCTTTCAGTTGTGTGTGTTGCCTTCTTGACGGGCCTCAGCCCATTCGACTTTGACCACCGATGGGTTTGTCCCATTCCTGTTTGAGGAATGTAATGGTGAAACCTTCCAACAATTCTACAAAGGGCAATTTTATAATTATAACCTTCCTGGCACATAATGTTGTGCAGCTGTATACGTTTGAATTAGACATGAAACCTTATCATTCACTTCTTGGACACAACTATTTCTGTCGTGTTTAGGACGTACACTCTTCACTAATTATTGACATGGATCATGAAAATCTGGGAAGGTCTGAGGATTCGATCCAAGAAATACTTCCTTGAAGGTATAGATGAATGTCCTGTTGTTTCAAAGTGCCGGACCCTCTTAACAGTTTTGGTGAAACATGTACATTTGGTACATTTTCATTCATTTACTTCAGTCGCACTTGATAACGTCTTAAGATATGAATATTGTATGGGGTAGCCTATAGACTTTTCCTGGTGTTGTTACTGGTGCTTTGTTTTAGTTTATGATACTGCTGCTGATGAAGTCTTCATAGTTGCAAAGGGCTTCTATCAAAAGGGCCATCTATATCCATTCCCCCAGAATTGGTAAAACTGCGCGTCTGCTGATGTCATCACTTTGGTGGTTGTTGTTGCCGCTCAACTCTGGTCGTCCTTGCTGTGTGTCTATTTCTATTGTTGATAACTTCCTCGTGGCAGAATTAAGATCGGCGTGATGCACAGCACGTTTGACGACATTCTCCGCGGGACAATGGGTTATAAGGCTAAGCGCCTTTCACTGACCGTAAAGTCTTTTGACTGCGGAAGGAGGGCGGACCATTAATGACGTAATGACTTTAACCTAACACAAAGCCAGCGTGACCCTTCATGGAAACAGGGCCTCCAAAGTGTTCAAGTCGTTACTTTCTTGCCCCCCCCAAAAAAAAAATAAAAAAAAATAAATTAAAAAAAATACAAATAAATAAAAATAAAATAATAAAAATGAAATAAATAAATAAATAAATAAAAATAAATTAATGATAAAAATAAAATAAAAGTATTTTTTTTTTTAAGTATATAAAATGAATAAAAATGAAATAGAATAAACCAACCCAGGCTCTGTCTAAGTTCCAGGTTTCATACCGCCATTTTCAAGTGAGTGGCGTGAAAACGGAAAGCATTTGGCTGGGATTTAGAGAGGGCAGGCGTACTCTGTTTGGACAGAAGATCCGCCAAGGCTTTCAACTTTTAATAAAGAGCCACTGTACTGCGTTTTCAGGTTGAACAGGGGAAGCTGGAGCCGGGTTTTGGGAAAGAAGGTCAGAGTATAATGCGTGACTGGAGGGACATATCCCCATAGCCTACAAAATAATGACCTTCTATCTTTAAAGGCCCTATATAATATAAAGGCCCCATACAAGTCAAGAGATTGCCACGGTTTGTGTTAAACATTAAACATTCCAAAAAAGAAATCCTGCGAAGGTTTTAGCTCAAATTTGGTAATTTGGGTAGAAAAAGGCAAAAGAAAAAAAACCCGCCAAGATTGTCGCACCGTTCTGTAGTGTATAGTAAGAAAAAGTTCATTATGTTGATGTTTGATTGAGGATTTCTCGAGAAGTACAGCATCCCAGACCGTAAGATTTCAACATGAGGATTCCATCACGACCATCTACAAACTGTGTACATTAGAAGGAATTTTGTGGACACCGATGTTTTCCGATCTTCCCGATCTTCCCAATGTTGTATTGTGCAGTCCCCGTCTGATTTCAGACTCGCCAGACTGTGCATAATTGAATGTGACACAATGTGTTCGCGTTCTTGCAATAGATGATTGAATAATTCAAAAGAATAATTTCGTCGTGAGAAAATAGGGTTCTCCCTGAAAACCAGAAAAGGCAAACGTAGCCAAGGGAAGTCAATGAGAACAAAGAGCATGTTCCTTGTTCTATGATGAGAATAAATAGCAATGATGAAAATAGATCGCAAAGGGAACGTTGTTGTGATAAACCTGTTAGAAGTATACCAAGGAGGTATACCTCCTTGTGTATACTAACTGCCAAACGGCAGATCACAGCAACACGAACCTATAAGAACAATCGACAGAGAGAAAACCGTAAAATAATTGCATGTACAAGTACATGTGCCTCTGGCTTATTTAATAGCACTTGGCTACTGTTGCTGTTGTGCTGTCGAGTATGCGAAAATGATGCAGGCCCAGGATAATAATATGCAGCTAGCTTTTATGTACACCAGTCCAATCGTGTTATGTAACCGCAAATAAGTGTGTGGGCCGTTTTGCCAAAAATAAAAGTTCAAAGGCTGAACATTTATACTTACTGGATAGCTTATTGCTAGAGTTTTAGAGGGCTACTAAAGCTTCACAGGGCTACCTATTACTACCCACTGTTACCCACTGGATGAAATCATTACTGAGAAGGAAAAAAAAATCGACCATGGGGGGGGGGGAGGGAAACAAGATCACAAAACACATAAGACTGGAATTCTGGACTTCATCAAAGAATGCGGAAATTCTTCACATTTTCGAGAGTGTTTTTTATTTGGGGCATTAATGGTTATACAAAGGGGCCGGAATCAAGTGCCAGTCCAGTGAAATTCTCTTTGCTATCTTAACAAGCTACCCCCTTTTTTCCTACTACTTTTCATTGGTACAACTGCCTTTGAAAAAGGTTTTTCTCTGATCAAAATGTCAGGCCCCCAAGTTTATGAGATTTGTGTTTGGGATTTTGGGTCATTTTAGTCAGTAGGCAGTTTGCACCATTTTTGAAAATCACTGTTACATGGAAGTGCCACAATAGTAAAGGATGTTTCTGTTAATTAATGCTTATTGTGATCAATTTAGATAACTCTGGACATGTTTATTCCATTTCCAATACATGCAAACAACATTACCATTGTAAACCTGACTACAGCAGATTGGCGATTGTCAAAGTGGATACACTTTTTTAAAGTACCAGTACATTCCGTTACCCTCCCCCTCCCCATAAAATCTGGTGTTTTTTTTCTGACAGGAAAATAAAAATTGTTTTCAAGATATTTAATTGGGTGTCAATTGGATATTTTCCCCCACTCCTCCCAGGTTACACTTTGCTAAGCTTACCCCAGAACTCAGAATTTGAGTACCAAGTTTTTTCATATATTTCAACTATTTCTTTGTTTACCATGGAAAAGGAAAATGTCTCAAATTAGTAATTACTCCCTCATAAATATGTTTACAAATTCAAAAAAGATGAAGAAGAATAAACAGAAATTAAAGAGGGTTTCAAAAACCACTCGAAGTATCTCCTTCTCTTGGGGGAAAAATCCTTTTTTTTTAAATCTCAGGTGATACAATAAGAGTATTAAAGACTAGTTGATTATTTGGGAGGCCACCATCTAAGGGCTGGATAGCTCAGATGGGAAGAGCACTGGTACATTTCAGATTTCAGGTCCCGGTCCAGTCAAAGTTTTCTTTGCCAATTTTTCAAATTGTTCAAAAGTTCCCAGTCAGTTTTTCCCTGTTTTGTTTGATACAATAATAGCTAAATAACTTCATATAGAATCCATTTTTTAAGTGGAACGGTGTTTCATGATCTAAACACCACCCTATTCAACCATGTAGACCAGGGCAGACCCCGCATTCACGTCTTTGCCCGAATCCGACACAACGACCTGATTCGTTGCCACGGCGATGCTGAAGGTCGCCTGGGCCGATACCCTCGTCTTTCCCTCCGTAGGCTCCTGGAATTTGGGGAAGGTGCGTGGACCCAGCTCCGGGTCGTTGTAGCGCAGGATTCTCACCTTGTTGACATCTGCGGAGAAAGAATTGGCGACAAAGACGACGTCAAACTAGAACAGCAACACTTCCACTGAGTGCCACGGCTGACTACACTGCCGCAGCCTTTCCATAACACAAAACAAACTGAACCAAATCATCCATGACAGATTAATTCAGCTATGACCGAGCACTGTGTACACGCATTCTGAACGGTGCAGATGCACTTTCATTTCTGATGACGATACAAAATATCAATATGTAGGTTGCCAGACAGATGCACGTAAACAAAACAACATGGGATTGCGACAGAGTTTACTACACTTTGTGTCAATGAGAATAAAAAAATGTCAATGAAAATTTAAACATCCATCAGGCAAATACAAAATACCATTTCATGGCTGAACACCTGGATGGATGAATGGAAGCATTACATAGGCCCCATTAGCAATGGAAAGCTGCATCCCTGAACTGTCAGAACTCAGGGATTACAAGCTATTGTTGTTTCCATCTGCATGAATATGGGAGTGTGATCCCAGGAGATAGACGGCAGTCAATGGTACAATGCTTCTGACTGGTGCCCCGCACCCTGACCCTGGTAAAGACTAGTTGACTATGAGTATGGGAAGGCTGACCACCTAGGGTCTAGGGTAGGTCAGCTCACTCAGCTGGTAGTGTGCTGGTGTGCTAAGCCATAGGTCTCTTATTACTATCATTCCATCATACATGAACCACAACACACACAGTGCTGTGGTTGACAGTTGGCTGCAGATTCTGCTGGCTCAGAACAACTACCCAGGGTGGATGACAAGGATGAAATGCAACTACCATCCCATGCAAGGCATTGGACAGTAGACATCAGCAAATGTATGGCATGCTCAATATGGCAGTAAGATACATGTACACTGAAATCAGCTCTCGCTCTCTGAGCCCTGAGGCCTCTGTGTCAAATGACACGAGACTCCAAATTTACAGACCCCAGCATGACGTGGTTTCAAGTCGACCCTGTGGTAAAAGCCTAGGGTCAAATCCTGGGGTCAAATCCTGGGGTCACATCCTGGGGTCACATCCTGGGGTCAAATCCTGGGGTCAAATTCTGGTGTCTGGGGTCAAAGCCTGGGGTCAAATTCTGGGGTCTGGGGTCAAATCCTGGGGTCAAATCCTGGGGTCACATCCTGGGGTCACATCCTGGGGTCAAATCCTGGGGTCAAATCCTGGGGTCAAATTCTGGGGTCTGGGGTCAAAGCCTGGGGTCAAATACTGGGGTCTGGGGTCAAAACCTGGGGTCAAAACCTGGGGTCAAAGCCTGGGGTCAAAGCCTGGGGTCAAAGCCTGGGGTCAAAGCCTGGGGTCAAAGCCTGGGGTCAAAGCCTGGGGTCAAAGCCTGGGGTCTGGGGTCAAAACCTGGGGTCAAAGCCTGGAGTCAAAGCCTGGGGTCAAAGCCTGGGGTCAAATCCTGGCTTCAAAGCCTGGGGTCAAAGCCTGGGGTCAAATCCTGGGTTCAAAGCCTGGGGTCAAAGCCTGGGGTCCAAACCTGATCTCATAATCTCAGAGGAAAGATCTCTCTTGAGTCACCTTTGATTCCACGGTTCTGCTTCATGATACGGCCTGCAATCTTGACAACGGTGTCCCCTTGCATGATGGGAACGTCCAGGGTGAAATGGCCGCTATGGGGCTGGGGGTTGATCAGCTTCAAGGTGACGCTGGGCTGCAACGACAACGGCCGAGACAAACAACAATGCTGGGATCCATCTACCAATCCATGAAGAGGGCTAGATATCACAATCCAAGCAGTATCTTCATCGCAGTCAAGTCATTATAAAAGTTCAAGGCCAAATCTAATGGAATTCGTTATGGGCAGCCCCCCCCCAAAAAAAGATTGACATTTACCAATTTGCAGTCATACATCAACAGGAACATGCCCTTGTTTTCCTTCAGATGCAAACAATTTTGTGTGCTGTAAACCTCGCTACAGCAGTTTTTTAAACAATAAAGCTTTATAGCAGGAAAGTCATTATAAAAATTCAAGGACCAATGTAATGGAATTCATTATGGGCAGCCTCCCCAAAGATTAATTAATATTTAACAATTAACTGCTGTACATAAACAGTGATCATGTCCCCGCTTTCATTCAAGCGCAGACCAAATGTCTTTCTTAATCTGTCTACAGCAGTTCAGGGATCACAGCAGATTTTTTTTTTTTTTTTATTATTATTTTTTTTAAGATTTAAACAATGAAGCTTCTCAAAAGGTCCCCAAACGCAAAAAAAGAGAGCCCCCCATATTCTTGGGGGTACAAGCATGGCCCGTGATCTCAATTCCGTTCCCGAATCCTGATGTCCTCGTACCTCTGCTCTGAAGACAGAGAACGGCTTCCCAGGACAGCATTCCTCCGGGATCTTGTCCGTGGCCTCTGAGCTAAACTTGACTTCCAGTCCCTCCAGCTGAGAAGGGCACAAGGAAGAAACAAGAAAAGGCCATTTCATTCGACCGCGTATCAAAGTAGATATAATCACTCCTTTTTTTTAAAAGGATTTCACGTCAAGGAGAATGCAATTGAATGATGCCATTTGACCTCCACGTCCTATAATTAGCACTGAATGCTCATTACTAAGGCCTATTGCATAATACCCTACTGCATGCAGATAAAAAAATGGGCAGAACACTGAACATTCCGTGTTAATTACATGGAGGGGAGGGAGGGGGAGGTGAATGGGAGGGGGTGGGGGAGAGATGGCTGTATCCTTGGTTCAAAAATGATGCATTGTGATGAAGTGTCAGTTGTAAAGGGCATTGTATTTGTTTAGCTTTGGAATTACGTTATGCTTAATGCACATGTCATTGTTGCTATTTTTACATGCAAGGACATTTGAATGCCATTTATAGAATGCATCATTACAATAATTTGAATGACTCATTCCTGAGGTTGTCTGAATGAAATAGCGCCAGCATTCAATTCCCAAACCCAAATAAACAGAATGGTTCAGATGACAACAAAACCACAGCCTCTGTATCAATACAATCTGTATTCAATTTGCAAATTTTGTCTTTTCTCAGAAATTACCCCTTTTCATGAAAAATTAAGATTCACAATTTTTCACTCTATTAACTCTTTCAGTCAAAACCACATGGCCCCTGAAATCAAAGCCCTAGAAATAAATAATTTCCTGAAAAATGAAAAATGTAAAAAAAAAAACCCCACCAAAAACACCGCAGAACGGAAAAAAGAATGTCTGTTTATAATGCTACGTGATTACAGCAACCATAACAAGTCCATTTTCATTAATTTTTTTTTTCTCTTTTTTCCCATTTTTTTTCATTTTTTTCAACATTAAGGTTGATCAGCCATCTTCTGGCTTGGCCACACCCCTTGCCCAGTTGCTTCCAACCACACACTCACACCAACATCCTTACACGTGTATACTTGCGGGGTATTTCCTTTGTTCTTGTGTACGGAAGAAAAAAAACACTCCCAGAAAAGCCTAATTCAAATTGCTCCCTTTCGAACCAGAATCACTTTCCTAGGCTGAAATTTCTAGCGAACATCCCTTACATAAAATAGTTCTATTTGCGTTGGATAAACATACCTCGGAAATTCCTTCTTTTTGAGTTAATTCCAAATAATCAGTTTCGTGAAAACCTTATGGGGTACCAACAGAGTACCCCACGAGGAGTGGTCCCATTGTTCTGAGTACCCATCCATTGTTCTGGTACCCCACAACCCACCCTACACAAACGCACACACACAAAATGAAACAAAGGTGAGTCTGCAAGTCATGGCTTTTTGTGCTTCAGCCAATTTGGGTGCTCAAGCAGCGGTTTCAAGTCCAGTAAGCAGACGGGGATCCATCTGTCACATGACAGCCGTGGATCACATGACCGTGATGGTGGGAGCTGCTCTGTATCCTTGTCTTACACTCTGGGTACATCTACTTCATGCTTTCAGCATGCAGAATTGGCAGCAAACCATATGGTACATAACAAAAACTAGCACTGAGCATTCAGTGTTTATCACGTTGAGCAAGGGCAAAACCTCATTGAAAAACTACCCTGTACCTGGCCCCTTTAATTCTTACTTCTTTACTCTTCAAATTGTGAGGTTTACATTTTTTGAGAAAAAAAAAAGAAGAAAGATTTTTTTTTTCTTCAATTTGTTCAAAAGTTCCCAGTCTGTTTGTCCGTTATTTGTATGTCATTCGTGTAAGGTTGCAGTTTGCAGCATTTGTTGGGGGGGGGCAGACTTGTATTTCCAGAGATGAGTGCAAGTGGTCAACAGCAAGGATCTTTCACGGTACATTACAGCATTACTACGGCAAGGTCAGCCCTGACCAACACCGGCTAAGACCAGCCAGGAAACCGATACCTTGATTCTGCTGCCGTGGCAACCCCGAGACCTCTCCTCGTCTCGTTCAGGTAACCATGGCAACGGCATTGGATGCAGAATGCACACGTCTGAATGCACACGCACTCATTATTTTGCAGGGGAGGGGAGGGGAGGGGAGGGGAGGGGAGTGGAGGGGAAGGGAGGGGAGGGGAGGGGAGGGGAGGGGAGGGGAGGGGAGGGGAGGGGAGGGGAGGGGAGGGGAGGGGAGGGGAGGGGAGGGGAGGGGAGGGGAGGGGAGGGGAGGGGAGGGGAGGGGAGGGGAGGGGAGGGGAGGGGAGGGGAGGGGAGGGGAGGGGAGGGGAGGCGAGGCGAGGGGGGATTGAAAGATTCTCAGAGGCCTCAACTGTCGTGAAAGCTGGGCCAATTTCATGGAAACTCTCAAGCAAAGAAACCAAACAGACAAGCACATTTCAAACGGCAAAGGTTTTGATGACTGAGCAAAGGAGCCAGTAAAATTTCCACTTCTACTTCACCCCAAGCGAGATTTCCAATTTGCTAATGACCTTGACGGGTAACACAATCAATTGCAAGTTGATTATGTTGCATGTTGAGCAGCCAGCCCCCCCCCCCCACACCAGCCAATTAGTTTTGGGTTTTTTTACTCGTGACCTCGTCTACAGCTACATTGCTACAAGGCTGCTTGTAATAAAGTAACATTGTCACATCATTCGTCTTCTTTTCCATGAATTGTGGTTGAGAAAAACAAATCAGCCATTTGACATTGCATATTCTGGCGCAGTTCTGGAAGCACACCCATCACAAAAGATTTGTCACGCACGACCTTCGACAGGAATAGCCTGAACTTTCATATTGAAATATGAAAAACTGCTCATTGACTTCAATGACTGAAAATATACCAAATCTCACAAATTAAGATGTGCCAACAACCAATGGCTGTAAACCTGGCTACAGCAGCTCAGGGATCACACAAAGTGGATGCAGCTTTTTTCAACTCAAGTCAAACAAACAAAGGAAAAAACTGACTGGGAACTTTTAAACAATTTTGAAAAATTGCAAAGAAAACGGGAATATAAAAAAAATTAAAACATGCAGTTTGGGCGGGATTCTTCCAAGTACCTACTCCTGCTCTGTTGTTTCGGACATTGCAATATATGACAGCCAAGGTGATTCAAATTCTGCCTCCATCTGGAACTCCCTTTCTGGTTCTTGTTTTCCCCCTGCCTACGATCTTGCTCTTTTTAAAAAGAATGTTAATTCCTATCTCCAGCCTTCCTGAGTCCCTCTCTATCTCCCTTTTTCCTTAGCCCTTAACCTTGAGTGGCTTTATAGCCATGTTTTGGCCGAATTTGCATAAAAAAAGTGGATGCTGCAATCAATCATACATATATCATGATTTCGAGTGAACGTTAAACTAATCAAGTTTAAAACTGCATACTAACTTAGAAATGACCCAAAATGAAAATATCAACAATTTGGAAATCCAGACGTTTTGATCCAAGCAGGACCAGAGTTCTGATTTGGAGACGAAATCACGGCTGGATGGAGAAGTCGGGTTCTTGTGGGGTTTTGGATTTTGAATGGACATAATATTCTGGCTCACCTCCAGAGTGCTGGTGAGATAGGCAATGTTTGTCTCCAGGACTTCCTTCTCGTCAAACTCCGTCGTCAGATCCATGGCCCTGGAGCCCAACTTGGAGACGTTCTCCTGCAAAGGGAAAACCAGAGGTTCTCTTATCAATGCTGGACTTCAGGGATGTAAGTGACCGACAAAGTTATATGCTGAAAATCACAGAAGGCCAATAACTTGTTTGATTGCAAGTGAACGCTTACGCGACTGAGAGATGCGATTGCGAGATTCCCGGCAGGGGTGCAGGCGCCCTTCAGGTTTAGGGTTTTAACAGATAAAATTGAGCAGTTTGAGATAAATAAAAAATAAAAAATCATGCCTTTTCCTGAAATCCGAAGAAAAAAAATCACACCATTTCCGGAAATCAGGAAATTTCCGGAAGTCTTACATCCCTGCAACTTTTCTATTCATCACAACCTGGTCTGGCCACCAGTTTTCCCTCCTCTGTCTATTTGTTCATAGGTGCAGTCGAACGTCGCTCTAACAAACGCCGATATACCAAACTATAACGGCTTTATGAACATGCCCTTTGGCTCCCGATTTTTGTGTACAGAATATGTGGCCACAACTGCTATAACGAATGACTGCTATACCGAACAATTTTCATGGTTCCCGGAATGTTCGTTATCATGGTATCTGCAGGTTTCAGCAAGTCAAATCTAAGACTTTTTAAAACATTTTCAATGCCACCTTTAGTTGAATTTAAGACCGATAAACAAAACAATTTGGTCTGATAGTGTGATTCCGCACGCAATAAGGACAATGCGTTGACATCTGTCTGGTTTCGGACAGGACCGTAGATTTGTCGATTCGTCAGCGCTATTTAGGATCCCTCCTGGCCAACAAATGAATTTGCCGCGTGCATTCACAGCTCGAAAAGGACAAAAGATCTTAGCGCTACGGTTTTCCAAATTATTTTGTGCCTTGCTGGGCCAGGGTTGGGCATCTGGTTTTAGAGTACCAATGCTCTACCATGTGAGCAACCAGCCCTTAGGTGGAGCCTTTTTGACGTTCTCCCCATGGATGTGTGAGGCTCCGGGTCGTTTTCAAAATAGCAAGACACAAAACTTCCCAGTTTACGTATACTGGTAGTCGAATCAACTAGTTGGACGTGGCCAATGTTGTAGGACTTTTATCTATGAGATGAATTGCAATGACCCAGTCACCTTGTCTACCCACCTTGGTGTGTTGCACAAACGGCATGACTTTCTTCATGTACTTCTTGAGCAGGTCATTGGTCTTCAGCTGGTTCAGAATCTCCTTGTTCTCAGGAAATCGGCCCGAGTTGCTCTGGGAGGGGAAAAAGTAAGCGTCATATTGCAACGTTAAGATAGTTGGTACTACACGCTAGCGGTTAACAAAGGCGGATGCTTCAATGAGGGTTTGCCCTACTCAATGTAATGAGCAGTGTGTGCTCAGTGCTTTGCCCGATTGCCCGCTGAACAAAAAATACAGGCAGCTTGGGTGGGATTTGAACCTGTGACTCCTGCTTTCTAGTGCAGACTTCTTAACCACTGGACCACCGAGCTGGTCAAGGTCGTGTGAGAGTTTCGAATATGCAAGTGTGTATCCTATAGATTGGGAAAATCTGTGTGGAAACTGTAGGCCAGAGGCTATGTCTGAACAGCTTGTGCATGGCCTAGGGTATCTTTCAGGACTAGTCAAGAGAAGTGCATAACCTTTCACAGCAACAGCTACTTCACTAATCTACTACCCAATAGCATCTGAACATTGACCAAAGGTTTCCAATATCCACTTAGGTCTTATGGTGAGTTAAGATGGGGGCCAAATACAATCCGTAAGTGACAAGTACAGTACGGTATCAAAATGCGGCTAGTGATCAACGGCCCATTTCATAGAACTGATTAAAGCCCCTACTCAACATTGGTCGAGGTCAAAGAATAGCATCCATACGTTGCCTGATCCAACATATGCATGGAATAACACACCTGTGAAAATTTCAGCTCAATCCGCCAACAGAGTCTCGAGAAAATCGTGAAAACCGCTTCATTTGTTTCGCGAAAATGCAGCATTCAACGCCGTACTGTTCCAAAAAATAGTTTAGATCTTGGTGAGACGCAAACTATTTCTTTTACTAAAACCTCCCAAAATACAACATTTTAGTCAGTAATATTTCAGTGAGAGGTTTCTACTATAACCATCTTCAAACTGTATAGGTTTCATGTAAAACTGTAAACATTTCTGTTTTTCGATCTTACCAATGTTTGTGTAGGGGCTTTAAGCAAGAAATCCTGCTTAGTGTGAAAATGTGACCTTGTTCAATACAATTGCCAGCAATATTTCACTTGATGCTTGCTGCAATAAACTTGTATTCCACTCACTAACGTAGAATACAAGAGGAACTTTGGCTGGCAACCCGGTTTTATTCAGTGAGGTTTTATTCATGCTTAAGAAGCAAATTTTGGTGCTTAAGGGAATCTATGAAATGGGACGATTTTCCATGATAAGCAGGTACTTTGTGCTTTAAAGCCCTACACAACATTGGTAAGATAAAAAAACAGAAATGTTCACAGATTTACATGAAACTTATACAGTTTGAAGATGGTTATGTTAGAAACCTCGCACTGAAATATTTCTGCCTAAAATGCTGTATTTTGGGAGAAAATAGTAAAGAAATGCTTTATGTCTCACCCCTACCAGTAGATCTTAATGAATTTTCAGAACAATACACTGAATGCTGCATTTTCGCAAACAAATGAAGCGGTTTTTAACTATTTTCTTGAGACTCGGTTGGCGGATTGAGCTAAATTTTCACAGGTGTGCTATTTCATGCATATGTTGGATCAGACAATGTTTGGATGCTATTATTTGACCTCGACCAACAGGCCGCTCTGTGAAATTGAGACGAGGTCTGTACTCACATTGTAGAGTTCCTTCAAGGTCTTCAGAACAGCGTTCTGCCACGGAGGGTAAGTCTTGGCCACGTACAGAGTTACGTGGGTGGGCTTCTGTGGGGGAGGAGCACCTTTCTGGCGATTCAAAAATATCAACCAACAATGTCTTCAAAAACACACCAAACCGTTGCCATTCAAAAGAAGTAAATACAAAAAATTTTTTTTTGCAAACTGCTCACTGACTAAAATAACCTGCAATACATAAATCTGAAAATTTAGAGGGCATGAATTTTCGTTCCTAGTAGGACCTTTCTCAGAGGCAGAACAACAAGGAAGAAAACATGAAGCAAATACAAAAATAAAATGTTGCAAACTGCTTACTGACTCAAATAACCTGCAATATTTCTAAAAAGTTAGAGGGCCCGACATTTCGATCCTAGTAGGACCTTTCTCAGAGGCAGAACGACAAGGAAGAAAACATGAAGTAAATACAAAAATAAAATGTTGCAAACTGCTTACTGACTCAAATAACCTGCATTACATAAATCTCAAAAGTTAGAGGGCCTGACGTTTCGATCCTAGCAGGACCTTTCTCAAAGGCACTTTGCACTTTGCCTTTGAGAAAGGTCCTGCTAGGATCGCAACGTCAGGCCCTCTAATGTTTGAGATTTTTCTTGACTGTGCAAGTAAAAAACGTCCGAGCAGTGTGGTCACACACTGCACGCGACCGTCACTGAAATCACTAGACTCCACGGGTCAAGCAGATATTTTTGACCCCTGAAACATCTCACCTTTCCCTTGGCAACGGTCATCACGTTCTTCAGGCGGAGACGGAAGTCGTGGGCAGAGGTCATGAGGTACTCCGAGGACCGCAGCAGCTTGGTGTCCACTTCTCCGGCCACTGGCCAGCTGGCCCTCATCAGCGACTCCTTCTGCAAATATATTTATATATTTTATATTTATTTCATTTTTCGGGATATCACAAACAATGAATCACAAATAGTACAAAATACAAATACACTGACAATTAAACATAACAGATCACAATTAACGACACCCAATTAGCTCCCGAAGGATTAGCCAAAAGAAACAAGTTTCTGTCGAGGGAATCTCCTAGCTAATTGGACAACAGAGATTTAGGATAAAACTCATGATACAGAATATTTATAAAATTGAGGAGTTGTTCAAGTATGAAAAAAACAATTGAAAAAATAAATAATTATAAAAAATTGCAAAAATTGTGATTACGGTAAAAAAATAAAATCAAATACTGTCTTTATCTTTTTTTTTCCTTTTTTTTTTTCTCAGCAAGAAATCATGCAAAGCAGTGAACGGTATTGATGTCATAATGAGCAAGTGAGATTTGAAGATTTTCAATTAAGATCAGCAGAATAAGCGATAGGTTTGCTATAACAATTTCTCATTTGTGAGTGTGTGTGGTTCTGAAAAGAACCGGCAGAATTCGACATTTCAAACAGTATACTCTTTTTGTCTTCAGGGCCCTTTTCCGAAACCCGGCTTAGGCTCCAGCTCTGGCTTCGTCTCTGTTATCCAAAAGCTGAAAATACAGGTTGGAGTTCTTTGTTAAAGTAAAAACTTGGGATTCTTTTTTTGGTGAGGATACTTACGTGACCCAGCAGGCCCCAGATGTGCTCGCAAAGATGCGGGCAGATGGGAGCCAGCAGAACCGTCTGCAGCTCAATGAAGCGCAGCACCAGGTCATGGTGCATGCCGTCCGTGGCTCGCTCGCGATAACGATCTCGGGCAGCCTGGAAAAAAAAGTAGGCAACAACGACGACTAAAAAGACCGGCTTTAAAAAAAAAAAATTATTTATACAAAACCCAATCCACCAACTACGGTCAAGAATGACAAACAGCGCTGGAGGGAATTCAAAAATTTCACAAAAACAAAATACAACAGGAAAAGAGCACAGCAACGTTAATAGGTCTTTAGAAAATGATGCCTAGAAATGTGCTGGGGAAATCTGAACTGTAATACATGAAGCCGTGGACTATGTCTGGCCAATCAAGAAATGATGTACAGCCTCCTTAAAACTCTGAGCCCCCTCCTTTGAGGGCTGCCCAATGATATCAGGGGGAAGCCTATTCCAGATGTTGACAGCGACTGGCAAAAAAACTCCTGTCATAGTCCAGCAGAGTCTGGGCTCTTCTTGTATCAGGAGGAAGAGGGTGCTGTAGAGAGAAATGATGCACTGCCACAGAAGAAGGTTTGCGCGGTGGATTCACGACAAAGACAGTTTGTGGTGACGCCATGTTTATAATGTCTTTCGAGAATAGAGGCAGGTCCCTGATGGCACCTTGGTCTAGAGGTGGGCTCACAATGGAAGAGGTTTGCGGTGACACCATGCTCATAATCTCTTTATGTCAGTGAGTGTGGCTCCGTAAAGTGATATTAGCTCAAGGTGAGATATAAAGGGCTGCATGGTGAGTTCATAACATAGTTTGTGATTGAATAAAAGTCTGCCAAATAAATATCATATATAGGTCGTTTTCGAAATGAAGGCTTAGGCTCGGGCTCAGGCTTTGTCTCCGTCTGACAAAACCTGAATATCCAGGTTGTGGTTTGTTTCTGAATTAGAAGCTTTGTTGGCTTGATAAGTAAGTATTCACCAAGAAACAGGGGCCAGACATTTGTTTTTAAATGTCTGTGATAAAATAACGAGCCTAAGCCTTCATTTCAAAAAATGGTCATAATTGAACAGAAGCGTTTAAATCTTTAAAGAAAAAAAGGGAAAACAGGTCAAGGCTGCTCACCTGGAACTCAAAGAAGCCGATTCTGAGTGCCTCCTTGAACATCATCTTCTCATAGGCCTTCTCAGTCTCCCGGATGCCCTCGTTCATCTCACTGGCAAAGACCCGGTCGTGGTAGCTGTCCATTGGCCCCCTCCGGAGGGCGCTCTTTGCGGCCAGCATCTGATTGGTCCACTCCAGGAAGGTGAAGAGGCGCAGGATACCAGCGTCCGCCAGTTCCTCTATGAAGTTGGCATCCTCCACGGCTTGGTCACCGGCATCGGCAAGAGCCAGGCGCATACCTACACAGTAAATGGAAGAGTCTCATTCTACAGTACTGTGCACCCCTACATGGTAAATGGAAGAGTCTCATTCTACAGTACTGTGCACCCCTACATGGTAAATGGAAGAGTCTCATTCTACAGTACTGAGCATACCTACATGGTAAATGGAAGAGTCTAATTCTATAATGTTATGCATCATAGATATAACATGATGTTTTGCGTCGAGGAGAATGTAATTCAAAGAGGTTTTGCCCTTACTCGACATGGTAAACACTGAATGCTCAGTGCTTTGCCTGGTGCCTGATGAAAATATTTCAGGCAGCTCAGGGCAAAACCTCTTTGAAAGTTATGCATGTTAACACAAGGAAGAGAATTTTGCCAAAAAAAAAATTCTTAGCCCTATTGTGTAACCTGATACAAAATGTGTGGTAATTTATGTGGCAAAGCTACAACAGTGAAATCTCAATAAGTCAAACTCTGGGTGATATGTTGCAAATATGTTGCAAACTGCTTACTGACTAAAATTACCAAAATGCAAATCTTAAAATTTAGTGGGCCTGACGTTTCGATCCTAACAGGACCTTTCTCAAAGGCACTCTGCCTTTGAGAAAGGTCCTGCTAGGATCAAAACGTCAGGCCCACTCTGCCTTTGAGAAAGGTCCTGCTAGGATCGAAACGTCAGGCCCACTAAATTTTAAGAAGTCAAACTCTGATAAACTCCTGTCAAGTCAAACAAGGATTCTACTTCCTTCAGTAGTAAAACAACGGTAAAACTCTTAACTCAAACTAAGAACCTAATCCCTTGAGATTTGACTTATGGAGAGGTTCCTGTATATGAATATACTCATGGTGGTGGATTGTGCAGGAGAAATGCAGACTCTAAAAGAGACAGTGCACCAGTTGTTGCTTCTTCTCTCGTATTTCAATCACAGCAGTCAAAAATGGCAGTTACTGAGGTTAAGTGACCAGTTCTGGTTCATCTACCTCTGTGAGTGGGTCTCATCACAGGGAACTCGTTAACCCTTTCATTACCACATTGTTTATTGCAGCACATACAGTTCCTTACCAAATTGTTTTGAGCCCAAGGCAGCTTTTCATTGCACTCTTATTCAACGTCAATTTTCTCAATGAAGTATCGTTTTAACAACAAAAATATGTGTATGTAAACTGCGTATTTTGTTCAGTGCAAAAAGGGCTTTCTTAGCTATGTGCTGTCGACGAAAGTCGCCAATGGTAAAAAAAAGGGTTAAAGGCCCAATACAACATTGGGAAGATCGGAAAACATCGATGTCCACAGATTTCCTTTCTAATTTACTCAACTTGTAGATGGCCATGATAGAATCCTCGCGCTGAAATCTTATGGTCTGGTATGATGTACTTCTTGAGAAGTCTCCACTCAAACATTGACAAATAGTTTATTACTTGCGAGTAATAGACTATTTCTTACACTACAGAAGGGTGCAATTTGCCTTTTTCTACTTTCTCAGATTACCATTTGAGCAAAAACCTTCGCAGTATTGCTTTTTTGAAATGTTGTATGGTTTAACACAAACCGTGGCAATCTCTTGATCTTTACCAATGTTGTATAGGGCCTTTAATGACATGCTCATGGGTTTCGTATTTGACCAGCTGCTGATACAGCAAAGAAGCCTTTGGTCCACTGGCGGTCCACGCACTCACCGTCTGCAGAGAACTTCTCCAGGGCGCCGGCCAGGGTCAGGAAGTTGCCGGTGGACTTGGACATCTTCTCGTTGTTCAGGAGCAGGTGGCCGTTGGTGCGGACGGCGGCCGGCCAGCGGTCTGGCTCCTCGGGCCAGACAGCGCAGTGGTTGTACAGGAAGTAGGTCAGGTGGTTGGGCACCAGATCCTTGCCGGAGACGCGGAGGTCCACGCCGTACCAGTGGCGGAACTCCTGCCTCATCTTGTCCAGCGCCGCCCGGGGAATCTTGGTCTTCTTCGGGAAGGCGGCCTTCGCGAAAAAGATGTAGTCCCAGACGTCGGGCGACAACTGTTCTGCTCTGAGAGACGCAGAGAGAGAGAGGGGGGGGGGAAGGTTAGCTCCAAATCGCCAGCTAGAGCTGTGTGGTACTCGCACCTATACACCTTTACAATTTCCCTGTGGAGACCTATTCAACCTATTTGGACTAGGTCTCTACAGGGCACTAGATTCACGCCCATACACACACGTACTTGATGCCCAGCGGACTGGTTCCGGACCCATTGAAGACGCCGTTCTGCAGTAGGTGAGCCACAGTGTAGTAGGACATGTAGATGGTGGAGTCTGAGAGAGACTCAATCAGGTATTGCTCGTCCCATGGCATCTTGGTTCCTGATGGAGTCAGCGAAGGGAAAAGGGAAAAATAGACTTGCAATACCAGTCTGCAAACTGTTTACAGCCGATTCATTCACATTTGGACCTGACATTATAAGATTTGTATATTGTTTTTAGCCAGACTTCTTTTCAATTTTACACTGAAGCACGTCATCTTACCGAGACCGTATGATCTTGAGCAAGCATGCTCCTGCAGCCAGTTAAATGTTGCCTGGAAGTTCCTCCGAGTGTCCTCTGAATATCTATACAAAAAGACAAACAAGGAAACTGAAATAAAGAAACTTAAATAAAATTCTTAACCGTTGCTACATGTATCTGCCATTAACAATGAATGGAAATGGCAAAGAAAATCCCACTGGACCGGGACTTGAACCCGAGACCTGTGGCTTAACGTGTTTGAGGAATTTGGTACAATTTAATCTAACTAAATATAGTTAATACAAAAAACTGTTGCAAACTGCTCACTGACTAAAATGACCTGCAATACATAAATCTCAAAAATTAGACAGACTGACGTTCCAATCCTAACAGGACCTTTCTCAAAGGCAAAGTGACAAGGACAAACATAGACAGTCAGGGGAAGGAAAGTCCAGACACACATGACAGAGGAAGGACAAAAGGGACGGGAGTGGGATGCAGATGTAATTACACAAACGTGAGCCCTGTAGTCACTTTAAGGAGCAAACGCTGTTATAACCACACTGGGGTATGTTGTCTGTGCATTGCTCATCATTTGCAATTGATTGTAAGATTTGATAGGCCGTATGGTTTCTGTGCATCCCTCATGGACATGCGATTGATTGTAAGTTGCAATGAGTTTGCTGAAATCCACTGCAGGGCTTCCAAGACCTGACACCTCTGGCTTCGCATACCGGCGCTCTGTACATTGAAGCCAAAGGCCAGGGGTTTCGAGTGCGGGTCCGTGAAAATTTACTCTGCAGGACCTTTGTCTCTGCGTCTGAGAAAGGTCATGCAAGGGTACAAAGGCAAGGTCCTCTGATTGTTTGAGACTTGAATTTTAGCCATTAAACTCTTTCCCTACGATGACCCACTCACAGCGGCTCGAGCACAGTGCACTTCCGGCCAACAAGCTACCGGCAGCGGCTTTTTGTAAACCTTTTGCAAATAAATTCCGTCAGAAGTCATAGATAAATTCCATGACTTCTGAAAGAGTTAAGGCACTAAGCAGTTTGCATCTTGTTTGTATACTCTCTTTCACAAAGCCTCGGCCATGTTCCTTTGTAAAAGTGATAGTGATTGCAATAGGCAGGGAAAACTAGTTTGAACGAAACTGTTGACCCTTTTCCCTGCCTCTAGTGGAGTGAGACGGACCTTTGAACTGTGACCTTTGACACTTACAATTCCATCTTGGCCATGGCCGCTTGGGACTTGGCCTTCCACTCGGCCTCGCCGTAGTCCAGGTACCACTGGTCGCACAGCGCCACCACGCACTCGTCGCCTGAGCGCGAGATGATTCGCTTCTCGGGCTCCAGGTAGACGAGGGCCTCCCGCCTGTCAATCATCTCCTTCTGGACGACCTTCTTGACGTCCTGCACCTTCTGACCTTTGACATCGCCCACGGTCATGACCTGGAGGAGATTGGAAGAGTCAGAGGCAAACCATTGAGCCTCGCGCAATCTTAAAATTTGTGCAAGGTTACTTGCGCAACTTTAAACTTAGGGTTAGGGTAGTCCAGTATAACCCTAACTGTGAACCGCAACCTCAGTTAAAACTTTGTGCAAGAGACCTTTACTTCATAATTGTTGTGCAAGGTTCCTTGCACAACTTTAAACTTGGGGTTTGGGTTAGGGTTTATAGAGGGTAGTCCAGCATAAACCTAACCCTAACCCTAAACCTAAGTTAAAGGTTTGAGCAATGTTTGTGTTTAACAGAAGAGCTTACACGGTGGATTCACAATGGATAATTTTGGTTGGCTAGGTGATTTTATGAATCTTAACCTGTTGTGCTGTAACTCTTTCCCTATGATGAGCCGCTCAGAGCGGCTTGAGCAAAGTGCACTTGTGGCCGGCAAGCTGCTGGCTGCTAACATTGAGCCAATAAATTCCATCTGAAATCACAGATAAACTACGTTGTGAAAGAGTTAAGCAAATGTTGGCACTTAAAGCCCCTACACATCATTGGCAAGATAAAAAAACTGAAATAATCACAGATTTAAGGGAAACTTATACAGTTTGAAGATGGATATAGTAGAAACCTCGCACTGAAATATTTCTGCCTAAAGTGTTGTAGTTTTGGAGAAAAGAGTAAAAGAAATCGTTTACGTCTCACCGAGATCTAAACGTTCATAGAATGCTGCATTTTCGCGAAACAAATGAAGAGGTTTTCACGATTTTCTCGAGACTTGGTTGGCGGATTGAGCTGAAATTTTCACAGGTGTGCTATTTCATGCAATATGTTAGATCAGACAACGTATGGATGCTATTCTTTGACCTCGACCAATGTTGCGTTATCCCTTTAAGCAGCTGTATGAGATCAGCCCCTGGTCTCTGGTCAGAAGGTGGTGAGGAGAAGTGAGGTTTCTGGACCTACCCCTTCATAGAAGCCTTTCAGGTAGACTCTCTCCTTGGCCTCGGCCAGTTTCTCGCGGTCGTTCTGGCTCTTGATCTTCAGCTCGTCGCAGGCCGTGACCGCTGCCAAGGTGCCCATGCCTGGGATGTCGATGATGGGGATGGGGTCAAAGGGCAGCACCATCTTGTCCGCCAGGCCGTACTTGGCCCGGAAGGGCTGGAAACGGGAGCGAGTGAGGAAACAGATTAAGTCCTGCTTGGATCGAATTGTCAGACCCTCATGATTCTTAAATAAGACTTGAGGCTTTGCGTGGTGGGTGAATCAATATAGGAAGGTTTGCAGTGACACCATGTAGGTCTCTTAAGGAAGAGGTGTGGTTCTGAAAAGAACCCGAGTGGTAACTTGACGTTCCGGCCAGTATGCTCTGACCGCATACTGGTTGAGTTACCACTCAGGTTCTTTTCAGAACCACACCTCTTCTTTAAGAGACCTTATACATGGTGTCACTGCAAATCATTCTATACTCATAATTTTTGATGTGTTATACAAAAATGTTGCAAACTGCTTACTGACTAAAATTACCAAAATGTAAATGTTAAAATTTAGTGGGCCTGACGTTTCAATCCTAGCAGGACCTTCCTCAAAGGCAGAGTGCCTTTGAGAAAGGTCCTGCTAGGATCGAAACGTCAGGCCCACTAAATTCTAACAACTCACAATTTTTGAATTACAAATCGGACCCAAAACAAGGCTATCAAGCCACTCAAGGTTAAGGGCTAAGGAAAGAAGGAGATAGGGAAGAACTCAGGAAGGCTGGAGATAGAAATTGACATTGCTTAGATCATAATCAGGTGGGAAACATAGTCCAGAAGCCAAGATAGCTTGGCTCTTGGCTGACAGGCAAGGGAGGCTGGTCACCTGCTTGTTCTTGAGGTCTCTGAGGGCCGCAAAATCGTCGGGGGAGTCTGAGGGCACGCTGGTCACCACGCCCGTCCCTTTGTTCTCCTTGATGGTCAGCATGGGCAGGGTGTAGATGACCTTGTAGGAGGTCAGAGGGGCACTCAATGCAATGCCCATGATGTCCTGGGTGTGTGAGGGGTGCAGAAGAACAAAACCAGGTTCATCAACATTTTGAAATGGACCATGGAATGGATTTGGATTGGGTTGGGTTGGGTTGGGATGGGTTGGGTTGGATTGGGTTGGGATGGATTGGGTTGGGTTGGTTTGGGTTGGTATGGGTTGGGTTGGGTTGGGTTGGGTTGGGTTGGGTTGGGTTGGGTTGGGTTGGGTTGGGTTGGGTTGGGATGGGTTGGGTTGGGTTAGGATAGGTTGGGTTGGGTTGGGTTGGGTTATGTTGGGTTGGGTTGGGTTGGGTTGGTTTTTGGGAGGTTAGGTTGGGTTAGGTTGGGTTGGGTTGGGTCGGGTTGGGTCGGGTTGGGTTGGGTTGGGTTGGGTTGGGTTGGGTTGGGTTGGGTTAGGTTGGGTTAGGTCGGGTTGGGTTGGGTTGGGATGGGATGGGATGGGTTGGGTTGGGTTGGGTTGGGTTAGGATAGGTTGGGTTGGGTTGGGTTGGTTTGGGTTGGTTTGGGCTGGGTTGGGTTGGGTTGGGTTGGGTGGGGTTGGGTAAGGTTGGGTTGTGTTGGGTTAGGTTGGGTTGGGTTAGGTTAGGTTGGGTTGGGTTAGATTGGGTTGGGTTGGGTTGGGCTGGGATGGGTGGGGTTGAGTGGGGTTAAATTGGGTTGGGTAAGATTGAGCTTGGGTTGAGCTGGGCCGGGCTGGGCTGGGCTGGGTGGCTGAGTTAGATTGGGGTGAGTTGACATTGCATTGGGTTACATTGATTTGGGATGGGATTGGAATTGCTTGGGTTGGGTTGGGTTGAATAGGTTTGTTTAGGTTGAGCTGGGTTGTTTAGGTTGAGCCGGTCTGGGTAGGCCTGGGATTCCCTGGGTCATGCCAGCGACCATCCACTCCCACTCACCTGGCCCACCAACTCTGCCAGCACGTTGACCTTTTCGTCCTCCTTCAGCAAGCCCTGGTAGGCCATGTTCCGTGCCGCCCTCCCGGTGCTGATGAACACCTCCCCCTGCCTGGTCTCATAGGCCACGTAGCTCATGTCGGGACGCACCCAGCAGTTGGTCTGGCCGTACATGGTCTCCGGCCGCAGAGTGGCCGCCACCAAGTACACGGCCTTGTGCGAGAGGTGCCTGGGGGCCAAGAGAGGAAGGAATCCTGTGATTACAAAGACGACACATGGTGACACAAAGTGACATATGGGTGACACACAGGTAACATAGTGTGGCATACAGTGTGATACAGTGTGATTACAAAGATGACACGTAGTGTATGACACAAAGTGACATATGGGTGACACACAGGTATCATAGTGTGGCATACAGTGTGATACAGTGTGATTACAAAGATGACACGTAGTGTATGACACAAAGTGACATATGGGTGACACACAGGTAACATAGTGTGGCATACAGTGTGATACAGTGTGATTACAAAGAGGACACCTGGTGTATGACGCAAAGTGACATATGGGTGACACACAGGTAACACTGTGATTACAAAGATGACACATGGTGTATGACAAAAAGTGACATATGGATGACACACAGGCAACATAGTGTGACACAGTGTGACAGTGTGACACACACATACTCATTTTTGCATCCCTGTTGAGACATTGCTTTGTTCTCATGCACTAAACACAACCAAGTGAAAAAGATGCTTTAAAAATGCTCAGGACTATTTCAACCTTTTAGTATTTTCATAACAAAAAAACCAGTCTTGAGCGAGCCTGCTACCGACTCACTTGAGTTTCTCCGGATAGGGTGCCAGCGCTTTCATCTTGATGAGGGTGTACTCCTGGGGACCCACCCCTTCTCCCGTCTGCCGGTCGTGGTCCATGCAGGGCTGGCCGTCCTTGGGCGAGTAGATGGTGTTGCGCTTGCCAAACTTGACCTTGCCCGCCTTCTTCAGGGTCAGAAAGTGCCAGCGGACGAAGGAGTCGTAGTAGGGGTTGGCGTCGGTCGTGATGAAACTGCGCCGCCAGTCCGTCTGTCGACACCCATCGGGAAGAGGAAGAATAAACGTCTTGCGGGGGGACAAACAATTCCTGCAAACTGCTTGACCACCTGGGTTAAGCCAGACTTTTTAGCGACGGGAGAATGACGAGGATAAAAGCAGAGGGGAAGTAGACAGACAGAGGCAGAACAGAGATGGTGATGATAGAGAGACAACGATCATGAAGGTCACTGCATGAGGATGGTACTTGCGGTCATATCGGTAACGAGTGATGATGGAGATTCTGGAGATAAGGTAAAAGGTCAAAGAGGATGATGAGGTGGTAGAGGAGAAGGAAGAGGAGGAGGAGGAAGAGGAGGATGGGGAGGATGGGAGGATGGGAGGATGAGGGGGAGGATGAGGATGAGGAGGATGGGAGGATGAGGAGGATGGGAGGATGAGGGGGAGGATGAGGAGGAGCAGGAAGAGGAGGATGGTGAGGATGGGAGGATGGGAGGATGGGGAGGATGGGAGGAGGAGGGGAGGATGAGGGGGAGGATGAGGAGGAGCAGGAAGAGGAGGATGGGGAGGATGGGAGGAGAGGAGGATAGGAGGATGGGAGGATGGGAGGATGGGAGAAGGGGAGGATGAGGGGGAGGATGAGGAGGAGGATGAGGAGGAGGATGAGGAGGAGGATGGGAGGAGGAGGGGAGGATGAGGGGAGGTTGAGGGGGAGGATGAGGAGGAGGAGGAGGGTGGGAGGATGGAGAGGATGGGAGGAGGGGAGGCTGAAGGGGAGGATGAGGAGGAGGGCAGGATGGGGATGATGAGGAGAAGGACATGAGCAGGAGGAGGAGCAGAGTGTGGAGAACAAGGAAAGGGAAGAAGGGGACGAGAATGAGGAAAACAAGGAGGAGGACGGAAGGACTATGAGGAGAAGGTGGAGGGAAAGAGAAGATTGGGAGTTGGGAATGAGGATAAGATCAAGATAGAGAGATAGGGGAAGAACAAAGGGAGGAGAAAGGGGGCAGGGGAGACTGAGGATGAAGATTCAGAGGAGAGGAGTTAGAAAAGATAAACAAGGGTAACAACAATGATGGCTGTGTAGAATGTCATCTCCCACAACCAGCTAGGAGTGGCACCCCTCCCCTTTTACCTTCAGCCCCATGCCCTGCAAGTCCTTCTTGGCCAATGGTGGGAAGTACTCCAGCCAGTGGTGGGTCTCGGCAAACCGGGGGATCTCCTCCGCAGAAATGCCCAGGCTCAGCATGATCTCCCACTGATACTTGGCCGGGCCCGTCTTGGCGGCAAGTTTGCTCTGAGGTCCCAAAACAGAAAAAAGGCAAGAAAAGAAGAATGGCTTCATTAGTCTTCTGACGAGAGGGCAGAGTGCGCGCTGCCCAAAATGCTGAGTTACCGTCTCCTCTCAGAGCCGCACTCGTCCTTGAAAGACAGTACAGTACAGTATGGTGTCAATGCAAACTTCCACGTTGTCATTGCACCATGTATTACCTTCCAATCTCGTCTGAAGTTACCGGCTCTTCTCAGAGTCACAATAATTCTTTTAAGAGAGCACACATGGTGTTGATGCAATCAATCCATTCTGCGAGTGCACCTTGCAAATCTTTGAACCTCGTCCGAAGTTACCGGCTCTTCTCAGAGCCACAATCATTCATGAATGAGAGCACATGGTGTCAATCCAATCTTTCCACGTTGCTAATGCACCGTGCAAACCTTCCAGTCTCATCTGGAGTGACCGAATCTTTTCAGAGCTGCACTAATTCTTGAAAGAGAGCACACAAGGTGTCAATGCAAACTTTCCACGTTGTTACCTTCCGATCTCGTCTGGAGATACTGGCTCTTCTCAGAGCCACAATCATTCATAAATGAGAGCACACAAAGTGTTGATGCAATCTATTCATTCTGCGATTGCACCGTGCAAACCTTCCGATCTCGTCTGGAGTTACCGGCTCTTCTCAGAGCCGCACTAATCCTTGAAAGAGAGCACACATGGTGTCGATGCAAATTTTTCCTTTCTGCGATTGCACCATGCAAACCTTATAATCTCGTCTGGAGTTACCAGCTCTTCTCAGAGCCACACTCACTCGGGAAGCCGGGCATACAGGATCGGCATTTGGTTGAAAAAAAACCCATCTTATCTACGCTACTCATAAGTACTGTCATGAGACAATAGCCGCGTTTCCACTGGACTTATTTTGGTCAAAGTAACCGGGACTATGGTTACTTTTTCCATTTTAAGTCCAGTGGAAACTGCCCAGCTAAATTTCCTCTCGGTTACTTTAACTGAGTCCAATGGTTACTTTTACCGAGCAACCTCTGCCCAGTAGAAGTGACCAGGTAAGTTTAACTGAGCCGATTAGTCCAGTGGAAACGCACCACTCGGTAAAACGCGACTCAGTGTAAATGCACTGTGCAGATATAATGTTTGCCAGCTGGGTTACTTTAACCATCAAAAGTCCAAGTGGGAAGGGTGGTCAAATTTGACCATTGGAAATTTAACCATCGTTTCGGTTAGATTTTAGTCCAGTGGAAACGCGGCTTAAGTCTGACAAAATGGTGAGATTCTGTTGGGAGAAAAAGACAAAAGAAAGAAAGCAACACTTTATCTACCTTCTTCCCTTTGCTCTTATCCTTGATGATCACATCGCTGTCTTCCTTGTCAATCTCGTCTTCTCCTTCCATCTCCACCGGGAAGACGGGCGGGCAACCAAAGTCCTCCATCTCCCTCTTCAGCTTGTCAGCGCAGGCCTGCATTATGCGCAGCGAGTTGAGAAGAGAGAGATCGCCAATTCCCAGCACAGTGGAAGAGGAAACGGCGCTTGTGAGTTTGAAAAGGCATTTGTGAGTTTGACAAGGCATCTGTGAGTTTGACAAGGCATCTGTGAGTTTGACAAGGCGTTTGTGAATTTGACAAGGCGTTTGTGAGTTTGACAAGGCGTTTGTGAATTTGACAAGGCGTTTGTGAGTTTGACAAGGCATCTGTGAGTTTGAAAAGGCATTTGTGAGTTTGACAAGGCGTTTGTGAGTTTGACAAGGCATTTGTGAGTTTGAAAAGGCATTTGTGAGTTTGACAAGGCGTTTGTGAGTTTGACAAGGCGTTTGTGAGTTTGACACGGCTTGGGATTTCATGCCAACTCACTTCCCGGAGATCAGTGGTTTTTTTTTTAAGTGGGTAAGTGGTTTGGTACAAATGACTTCCTGTTTCATTGACTTTTTTATGGTATCAAATATTTTCCAAAAAAGATCTTCAATTCAGGGCACGACAGTGCAAATGTATCACCGAATTTCAACAAAAATGGAAAACTGGAAAACATTTCCTTTCAGCCCATATTTAGGCTGAGTTTCCTAGGGGCTTTGTTATTCTTCAAAAAGTTGACTTAATGTTTACATGTTTTATAGAGAAAATGTCTTTTGAGTCTCAACGTATATGCATTTTATAGCCTTCATTTAGTTCAACACAAAAGGTGTAAGTAAAATACATGTACATACTTGTAAAAGAAAATAAGAAATTTTCCACTGTGGGTAAATATAAATCCATGGGTGGGTTAGTGGCAGGTAAGTGAAGAGATTAAATGCTATTTTGAGGCTTGGTTTAAATCCTTACCTTGATGGGCATTCCGGTGCAGTGGAAGGCAAACGGCCAGAGGCATTGCTTTCCCTTCAAGCGCTGGTAACCCACAGCAAACTACCAGGTTATGGTTGCGTTGGAAAGACAAGGAAGGAAAAGAAATCCAGGTGAGCTTTGCCAGACACCAGGTAAAAACAAGCAGCCTTTGGATTAATCCAAGGGCAATGAGAAATCTGACAAGGCACTGGTAGCCACTAGCAAAGTACCAGTTTTGCCTTTGAAATAAACAGAGGAAAGACGGACAAACCGAGAATTCAGCATACAACATCCCTGCCACTTCAGAAAGCTGACACAGATAATGAAATTTCGGGCAATTTTTTGTCAATTACATGTACATAAATTATGTATATGTTGACCCATATCCGCCGAGTTACGGGATTTCCCATAGGACGCAGAAAAGCTACAAATGGCGAACTACGTGAAATTCCTTGACATATTTCTAGGTTTGTGAAATTGATGGTGGTATCCCATTCTTTGTTCTGTTGATATGGTTTATGATTTTTTAGATTTTCCTGTATCATGATAAAGAAAATTTCATACTCTTTCCACTGGTATATAGTTTGTTTCAGTTTTATGTTCTGGAAAAGCTGTCATTGACAATTTTCTCTTGTAATGCTCGTTTTTTGTTGGTTTAGTGTGATAGGGGCTTAGGCAGGAACACTGTTCATGTGCTGTGACCAGTCAGGTGGATATAGGTTCAAGTGCGACGAGACTTTGACCGCACTTGGATTTGAACCAAGGACAAATTAGACAAGTTTGTTTGAGAATAGAAGCCGTCTATACTTACCTCACACTTTGACAAGGAGAATGTGTGACCCAGATGAAGTCGCCCATTCATGTAAGGGTAGGGGAAGCACACCATGTACTTGTCTTTCCTACGGGTGAGAAGAATTGCAGGCAAACTCAAACCATTTAAAAAAAAATTGCCCAAAACGAGGCTGAAAGCCACTCAAGGTTAAGGGCTACATGTAGATATAGGCTGATATAGGAACTAACATTCCTTTTTAAAAGGGCAGAAAAATTGAGGTTATTAGGGAATTCAAGTAATGTGGACAATATTTGCTGCCTACACTGTTCTGAATTGGAAAACTTACAATACAGGACATGCAGCTGTTTTGATCCTAGCAGGACTTTTTCAAGGACAGAAAGGTCCAGCTAGGTTAGAAAAATCAGACCCCTCTGACTTAGGATGAAAGATCCTACATTGTACTTGAATTGATACATCTGACTTTTTAGATGACCCAGGAACACAAGGCAATGGCCAGGGCACTGAGATAATGACTAGGGGCATCAAGGTAATGTCCAAGGAGTATCAGGCCAATGACCACCCAGGGGCACCGAGGCAATGACCAGGGGCACCGAGGCAATGACCAGGGGCACCAAGGCAATGACCAGGGGCAGTAAGGCAATGACCAGGGGCACCAAGGCAATGACCAGGGGCAGTAAGGCAATGACCAGGGGCAGTAAGGCAATGACCAGGGGCACCAAGGCAATGACCAGGGGCAGTAAGGCAATGACCAGGGGCACCAAGGCAATGACCAGGGGCAGTAAGGCAATGACCAGGGGCAGTAAGGCAATGACCAGGGGCACCAAGGCAATGACCAGGGGCAGCAAGGCAATGACCAGGGGCACCAAGGCAATGGCCAGGGGACACTCAACACCAAACGCCATTTTGTAACCACAATGAACCCTTGACCTTACCCAGGACCTTTGGCCCCACTGGGGGCATCCTCCTCAAAGATCTTCTCTTTGTTCCATCTCTCCTGCACTGTCTTCTCGATGATCTGAAGGGTGCGCACCTTGGCAGTCCCCTTCCTCCGATTCTCGCCGGTCTCCGCCATGGTCAACCCAATCGAGAGCCTAAAGCGAGAAAACCAGACAAATAGGCTCTCATACCTATCTAAGTGTACTGTGCCATTAGAAGTGAACCACTTCGCGCAGCGACCTCCGAATTCGGAATAACGGTGGTGTTGCTACAAGTCAGGCCCTCCGAATCCACCACTATCTTATCTTCCAAAATGCGGCGGCCATCTTTGATTTCAAAGAAACAGTATACATGCAAATCGATGACTTTTTGTTCGACCATAGGGGTCAACACATGCGTGCGTGGCACACACTCACACAGACCCACTGAGCACACGGACCTGTCAAAACGTCATCGATTTGCGTGTAGCGGTTAAGTGTGCAGTTAAAAATCAAAGATGGCCGCTGCCTTTTGGCTCGTCGGCTCGTCGGATGGGAATCTTCTCTATCACCTGAGGGGAAATTTCTCCTTTTTCCCCAAACGTGAGTAAAACAAAAATTACCGGTAATGACCAGTATTAAAATCGTTGATTCTCACTTAATCTAAAGATGGGTGCGTGGGACGGTTCCACGGGTGTTTTCGGGGTAAAATCTGGGGGTTTCGGTCGGGGTAGTCATGGAGTCGAACACATTGTTGTTCCCACATTTTTCCTTACTGAGAAACTTGGACCCCACTAAAAGTAATTGCCCGACCTCAAATTAAAAAAAAAGGCCAATTGTAAGGGTCCAAGTTACACGGACTAGCTTAGGATGACAGAAATTATGTCAAGTCAAACACACCACTCCGAGTCCGAGTCCGACAGACTAAATACTAAAAATTACAGAGAGGTGCGGGTGGAAGTTGGAACAAACGCCAGCCGGTAGTGTGCAAGATTGCCAAGACAAGAGAGCCAATTATTTGTGTAATGTTCTATTTAAAAAAAGAAGAAGGTCTGATTAAGCACCTGTCCTAGGCTGTAGGCTGTAGGTTGTGAGCGCGAGTTCAAAAATGTGTTTTTCGCGTGGTCAAATCTGGCAGGTTACTTGCACTGGTGAGTACAGTGTATACATGATGATTTACGCAGCATACATATGTTACACTGACAAAGATTACATGATGTACAGCACACGTGTACGGTATTATACGGATTAAGTCGATACCCCACATCTAACGCTGTGTTTCTCGAACTACCGTGAATCTATTTTTTGCCAAAGCATGAGGAAAACCTGAAATAAAGAAATCAAACCTCACCTTGTCTTTTCTCCGATCGATATCTATTCGATACTGGCCAATCTTTCGGGAAAATAACCAGCCAGTTTTGACGAAACTTTTGCTGGTGCAATCACGTGCAATACCGCCCTCAAGAGCAAAATAAATAGCGCCCTCAAGAGTGAATAATAAGTGGCACGGGGGCAAAGAGTTTTACTCGGCCGGGGCCGGGGCCGGTTGAAGATTTTTTTTTTTTTTTTTACGAAACACTGGCTCAGGCAATAGAGCAAGGGAATTGCTCTAAGCTCAGGCTTTGTACTCCTCGTTAAACAAAAACAAAAATGGCCGGTTATTGCTGATAATGTTGAGTCAGACATGTATGAGTTATTAACACCAAATCCTTGTTCTTTTGTCAGCGTGAGTCGAGTCTCAGGCAAATAATATTGAGAAATAGGACGGACTCGTCGACAGATGGAGTTACGGGTTCATGACAGAACAACTTGCGGTCCACATGATTGGTCGATGAGTTTCCCAGGCCGTTTACAAAATTACAAAAATGAAAACAACAGCAGCAGCAGCTGCAAAGCAATTCAAGACACTTTGAGACAAACACATAATTATTGTCAAAATAATCTGCCTTCGAGAAAGGTCCTGCTAGGATCGAAACGTCAGGCCCACTAAATTTTAAGATTTACATTTTGGTATTTTTAGTCAGTAAGCAGTTTGCAACATTTTTGTATAAAATCACCTATTGACAAAATAGACACAAGGCTTGATTTGAGATTTGGCTTTGTTTTGAGCGTAGCCTGTCTGTCGGTGGTGACACCGTAGGCCTATAGTGATCTCCCTTTTTTCAGTTTGTGAAAATAGCAAAGACAATTTGACTGGATCGGGACTTAATTGAGCCCGAGACCTCTGGTTTACCGTACTGTTGCACCAACATTCAAAGTAATTATCCAGCCAGTCAAAAACACAGAAGTATGTACCTATAGAATAGGCCCTACGTACCTAACCATTGATTGCCGGGCCGGACACGTATACAATCAATCTCTTTTGGAGTATACGGAGGTGTTTCAAAAAGGGGTTGGCATTACTCAACCATGCCAGTGGATGAATCCTTCCTCCATGACTCGACGTGCTAGCACGGCGGCATGCACAGCGCCTTGTCCTTTCGGGCAAAGCACTGAGCACGCATCGCTAATCATACGTCCAGGATAAAGGCAAACCCTCATTGAAATACATCCTCCTCGACGCAAAAAATAATTTGTGTTCAAGTATGATTAACCAAAAATGTCCCACTGGATATCAAACACTTTCCTATCCCTGTTATTCTATGGGGAAAAATTATGATTCGAACGACTAATAACGATATTATGTGAAAGACGTTTTAAGGCCCCTACACAACATTGGTAAGATCGAAAAACAGAAATGTCCACAGATTTACATGAAATTTATACAGTTAAAAGATGGTTATAGTAGAAACCTCGCACTGAAATATTACTGCCTAGAATGTTGTAATTTGGAAGAAATGAGTAAAAGAAATAGTTTACGTTTCACCGAGATCTAAACTATTTTTTGTAACAGTACTGCGTTGAATGCTGCATTTTCGCGAAACAAATGAAGCGGTTTTTACTATTTTCTCGAGACTCGGTTGGCGGATTGAGCTGACATTTTCACAGGTCTGCTATTTCATGCGTATGTTGGATCAGACAATGTATGGATGCTATTCGTTGACCTCGTCCGATGTTGTGTAGTGGCTTTAAGGGCGTCGCCTGTCCTGCCATACCCATACAAATGTCAAGAGAGTGCCCGGGTTTGTGTGATGAATACACCGGTACTAGTTAGCAGTGGTCATTGTTCTTGGCGAGAGGAGGGGGAGGTGTTAAATTGAATTGGGGGGAAACATCCACCGCCGGTCCGACCGGATGTCGTCAAGCCGCCCATATAATTGGGGAGTCCCATTGTGTGTGGGGACAGGGCGAGGGGGAAATGAGGTGCCTCCGAGATTGACCAGCGGCCCGCCCCAAGCTCCTCTCCTCGACACAAACAAGAAATCCTTCTGCACTGACCCGCCCTAAACATTATCGATACGATCTCGCCCTTGGCTTTGTTGTTGAACACCTAAACACACCGGTACCTGTAATAATCGAATCAAAAATAGGCGTGCCCGATATTGCTTGTAGATGGTGGATGTCGTACACTATAATACTGACGGTAAAGTCGCTGTCACAATAAGCCTAAGAGTCAGTATAACCAAGCCGAAGTGAAGTATTTTCAAAATGCCAGTCGAATGCTTACGAATGCAATGGGCTTTGGAGCCAGATTATCTAGTGTGACCATGGAGGTATGACTAGTGTTTAAATAAGATTTTTTTTAAAGACTCTCAAATTTAGTGGGCCTGACGTTTCGATCCTAGCAGGACCTTTCTCAAAGGCAGAGTGACAAGGACAAAACAGATACATGTACACGAAGGAAGGGGGAAGAGAGTGAATAGGACACGGATGAGTAACAAAGGACAAAAGTAAAGCTGGTAGGGAGAGATCAAAGGGAAGGGGAAGGAGTAGGGTATTGGTGAGAGGAGGGGGAAAGATTATTACAACTGTGTCCGGAGTCCAACAATCTATAAGCTTAAAGTGATATACAAAAATGTTGGGTATCACTTCAATCTCCCTGATCACTCGATATCAGATACGAGTGTACTGGGCATAGAATCCCTTGGTCACCGCAGTATACTAGTAATGCTGTCCGTCTAAGCCGTGAGAAAATGTGGATGAAGCGTCTTCGGACTATTCAGCCACATGGTCACAACATCCAGGAGGGTAATGACTAACACCATGCTTGCTTTCTGATAATTCTTCTTTTGTGTTCACTCCTCCACACTTCTCTCTTTGATCTTTCCCCCTCCTCTCACTAACCCCTACTCTACTCCTTGCCCTTCCCTTTGATCTCACCCTACCAGCTTTCCTCTTTGTCCTTTGTTTCTCATCCGTGTCCTATTCATTCTCTTCCCCCTTCCTTCGTGTACATGTATCTGTTTTGTCCTTGTCACTCTGCCTTTGAGAAAGGTATTGCTAGGATCGAAACGTCAGAGCTTACAAGAACACAGCCCCCCAAAAAAATAGGAAGAGGAATGAATGGAAATACTGTGAATCAGCGCTGGCAGAAATCAAAAGATCACTTTGTAAATGAAAATCCAATAGCCAACAAGAATAATAATAAAAGGAGGTTAAGAAATGGATTAAAACAAGGGCAAATATCACACCAGATATCGATCATTCAACCAATGCTAATCAATGCTAATAAATCAATCAATCAATCAATCAATGAACGAACAATCACCCGGTCCAGGGACGAGTCAGCTGATGATGACCAAGGGACAAGGTTACAGAGTTATACCACGGTTCAGTTCAGTTCAGTTCATTTTATTTCCACTTACACGGTAAATAAAGTTCAATACTAGAATATTAGAATTTTATAACGGGTTTGCAGTAAGCGGAGGAGGTCTCCAAGAAGCAGAGCTTGTAAGGCGGAGACCCCCTTGGATTATGTACTTATACATTGTTGAAAAGTATATAAAATTACCTTTGAATATTTTTGGGAAGTAAGTACATACAATTTGAGTTAATAATGGTCATATGGGGCTTTTAACATTGAAGGATTGTAGGATTGTGCAGGATTCAGGTCATGTGCTAGAATTGTAGAAACAAGTTGTGGGTAGTTAGGGTTAAGGTTTAACACGAAAAAACATGCATGAGACAGGGCTGGCAACGACAGGTTCGTACAGGGCCTAGGTGCAAGGAGGAGCACGCTCTTATGATGTGCAGTGTGCGGTGTGGATGCAGCTCGTGCCCAGTAACTCATAAATGGGGATGTGATTTGTTTGCAGTGGCTAGTTGGCTACTCACAACACGGTAGTCAACTTCAGACCCCCACCAAAAAAAAAAAGGGGGGGGGGAAGAAGTGCTGATTACTCCCCGGACAAAATCAATTTCCTACCGAAAGGGGGACATTATGGGTCTGCTTCCGGACCCCACCCCAACCACCAAATCCAGTCTAACCACCAGCTTCCTGGAATTGTGATGCTGTCGTCTCCATAGCTTACGCGCGGAGGACTGGTGCCAGTCTAACTTTCGAGGCTGTAATCCGAAGTGATGGTATATGGATGTGACTTGATTTTACGCGCGAGTCTACGGCCAAGCCGCTCGCGAGGTGACTGCAGCCGATTCCCATAGACTCGCGCACTGTTGCCGGCCGTAGCCGATGACTTCGTCGGCCTAAGTCGGAGTTTCCTCTGGTTGGCGATTGGGGTGGAAGTTTTGTGGATTACTTCATTAGAAATTGATCCCCATTGAAACATCACAAGCCCGTTTAGATAAATAAGAACCAATCAAGAACGGGTTAACTTTAACCTACACTTGCAAGCATATGACATAAACAATAAGTTCTTTCAGAGTATACAGAAGCTCTGTTCCGGTGGAAGGAAAAGACCCAATTTACCAAACTAAACCGCAAATTATTTTCATAGGGCCTAAAGCTATAGATCTCCCGCGCGCATCATATTTCATTTCTTTAGGGCGCCCTCATGCGGGAGTGTGTGGTAATGCGAAGAACCGGTTCTTTATCGAACCATGGACTCCCAATAAAGATTATTTCTGTAGATTATGTGAGACCATTACGATACCACTACAAGCGTGTTGTCATTGACTTGCTAGCGAATTTTGCGAAGGTTCAAAGAATCGCTTCCATACTTTGTCAAACGCAACGCACAGTGCCTATACATGAAATGACAACTGTGTATAATGTTCGGCTCAATCCGTACGCCATCCATGTCATGAGAAAACCCATGGAAACGAAATAACTCCGTGGGATGAGGGAAAGTGCTTGAAATATTCCATGTCGTTCGATTATATTACTTTGTTGGCTATTTTGAGAGTTTTTTTTTTTTTGGGGGGGGGCTATTTCAAATAAACCATTCATCCGTTCAAATTTCGAAACTGACGTTATTATACTTCCTCGACAGAAGTGTATACACTGTATAATTATAATAATTATACCGCGCTGAATCTCTCTTTAACCCTCAAAGAGCCGGGTTATCTCGACCATCTCACAGCCGGGGGAGGGGGTGGGGCTGGCCCTCAGATTTCAGTCTTTCAACGATGGATTCAAATGTTATTTGGCAGGGTAATAGAGAACTAATTAATTAAAATTTGTGTAAAATCATATTTGAATAAATTAATGTTTTGTCTAATTCTAGCTCGTTAATTATTCATGTTTCCATTTTTTGTTTTGTTTTTCATCTTTTTAGTGTTTTTTTTATTGAATTTCCCATATCAAAGAATCCATCTGCAGTGTTTGGATGAATTTGGCAATAATATTAAAGCACGCAGAACCAACGATTGAATGCAGCAATATTCATGAGCTATTTTATGCAAAATGATTCCCGAAAGGACAATGCACTTTGCACTTTGGTTGCTATGCTTTTACGTATAGTGTAAGTCAATGGAAACATTTCCATCAAACTTCACCATGGCCCTGAATAATTGTCATTGTCAGAGAACGGCACTCCCAATTTTAATAAAATTTGCCGGTATCAAAATGTGCCCAATAAGCTGGCCAAAAAGTCATAAAGCCTTAGCACGCAGAACAAAAAAAATCACTGAGACGCTATACAAACAAAATACAGGGGGGGGCGGAATCTGCCCAGGCTCTTTGAGGGTTAAAGGTATCCTGTCCTTCAGAATGCCTTGCGACTCCCGACTTCCTTAATTTTCAAGATTTGTACCAAACGTTCGCTCATTGAAGTCAGGAAGTAGATTGCAACAGTCAAGCATCGCACAGAATGTGTACGGTCGACCGTCACGTGATATCCTCACGAGACAGACACGTGATTTTAAGTAGAAAAAGGTAAAACAAAAGTCACGGTTTTTGCACCATTATGTAGTGTAAGAAATAGTTTATACTTGCAAGTGATAAACTATTTGTCGATGTTTGAGTGAAGATTTCTAGGGAAGTACAGCATCCCAGACCGTAAGATTTCAATATGAGGATTCTATCATGACCATCTACAAACTGTGTAAATAAGAAGGAAATCTGTGGACATAGATGTTTTTCGATCTTCCCAATGTTGTATTGGCCTTTAAAGCCCCTACAAACATTGGTCGAGTTCAGAGAATAGCATCCATACGTTGTCTAATCCAACATATGCATGAAATACCACACCTGTGAAATTTTCAGCTCATTCCGCCAACCGAGTCTCGAGAAAATTGTGAAAAACCGCTTCAATGTTTCGCGAAAATGTAGCATTCTACTAGGTCGAATTGTTCCGAAAAATCGCTTAGACCTCGATGAGACGTAAACGATTTCTTGTACTCTTTTCTATACAATATTTCAGGCAAAAATATTTCAGTGTGAGGTTTCTACTATAACCATCTTCAAGCTGTATAAGTTTCATGTAAATCTGTGAATATTTTCTGTTTTTCGGTCTTACCAATGTTGTGTAAGACTTTAAAGCAGCGCGCGTTAAATATAAACGCTGAAGGGGAGGAAACTTAGTCACCGAGGTGACGGGACGAGCATGTCCGCGTGCTCACTTTACCCGACCGTGGACCCTCGTTGCGTATGGGTACTACTCAGGCAGGCAGTGGAGCATGCGCAGTTTGGCTTGGATGACAATCCCCGCACGGCGACAACCCCGGAACGCGCTCAAACTGGGAGTTGGCGAGTGAACTTTAGGAAGAAGGAAAACATGCAAGAAAGAGCGCGCACTCTCCATCCACTGTAGACTGCGCAGCGGTCGACAGGGCTCCAGAAATTGGGGGCTTCCGTGGGTGAACTTTTCAGGCTTGTCTTTTCTAGCGCAGGGACGGCTGTGCAAGCGACAGGCCGTGGGTTTGCTGCACAGGGTTCGTGCACCGGCTGGTGGTCGTGTTGCTGCTGCTACAAATACTGCGGGCTCAGGCCTGGAGCTGGCACATTGTCGCGGGACCATCGCATCGCCAAGACCGCCCCCCACAAAAAAAACCCGGGACGGGTCACTCGACCAAGGAGATTTTGCTGGGGCTATAGGCTGAGGACATTTCCTTACGGGTGGACAGAGCGAGACCAGGTCCGGGTCCGTACTACTACTAGCCCGACGAGCCGTTCCCAACTCATACTCACCTCGGCGTAGGGATGCTATAATCGTGCACGGACTCTGATTCCAACACAGGTAAGCTGTTTGAAAACTATAAGACACGATTTTGTTCTGCTATTTACAGGCAAACCCTTTCGAAACAACTGCGCTGGCCTTTTTGAGGGTAGCTCCCTTCGTTTGCCGTCGAGCCGCTCACGATGGAGATGTATCAATATGGGAGGGGGGGGGGGTGAGATTCTCTGTGTGTGTTCCAACTGCGGTAGCTGATTCACTCATACACCGTCTAGTCTAAAAGAGAAAAAAAAACACCCCTGGGTTTCGCCACGTTGCAAGTTCAAAATGGAGCCCTCGAGAATAAAGCCCTATACGTTCAAGGCGCGGGACCGAAGCTGCGGCTTGTCGAAAGGACGACGCTTCGGTTTTTACTCTCTGAAAACTGAGACGCGGAAGAAAAGGGTATCGGGCAAAATGGTTTTCCCTAACTCCTCTCGGCAAGAGTTCACATCGAAATCCCGCAGGAAACCCGGCCGAGCGATCGGTCTCTTTTTGTGGGGATCGCCGGACAGAACAGCGCGCATGCATCACACTGTAAACACGTTGATCGCGAATGTAAGGGACTCAATGGTTTGCCCGAGAATTGGTCTGGTTTCATTTAGAAATCTCAAGAGTTTGTGATACGATTTGACTTTACACTCCAACACTTGGGGTTTATTTCCCAACAGTGTTACGTGTCGGTATTCAGACCAACGGTTGTCGGGATTTTGGTCAAATGTTGTCAAATAGTTTATTTTACAGTTTACTTTAGACCAGATTACGTCCAACTTAATACAAACCCAATGTGGCTTGGACGAAGCCCTTTACAAACGAGAGTTATGATTCTCTTCTTATTTGTCTTTCAGGATGTGCTATACACATAAGTCAATAATTACTCCGCCTTTGAGAAAGGTTCTTTCAGGATCGAAACTTCAGAGACTCTTGTACTTTCGTAGACAGCTCAAATTCAATATCTATCCGCGTTCCAATTCAGTAGGTAATTTTTGGCAGCGATTCGCCGGCCAAAGTACACACTGCCCGAAACGTTGAGCTACCGGCTCATTTCAGAGCCAAAATGCCATCGTGAAAGAAATGTCGTACACGGTGTTGCCACAAACTTTCCACATAATGCTTCTATCGTCCAAATCTTCAAATCTTATATACGGCCCGTGCGTAAATAGTGGCATATGAATTGTTTCCAAGTTACCTAATTTTACAAATAAAATAAAAATGTTTCAACATTCTTTACTGATTCAATTGACCATTGCTTCGCGAATCGTGAACATTAAATTGTATAGGCCCTTTTGATTCAAGCAAGCTTCAAGAGATGATCCGAACGAATTCTTCACTGCAAAACGTTTGACAAATTGAAGCAACAATCTTGACCAACACTGGTATGGTTAACGTCTGGATACTTCAACCATCAATACAAACCAAACTGCCTGTCGAATGTAACCCCAAATTGTTTTGATATACAAAAATATTGCAAACTGGTTACTGACTAAAATTTCCCAAACTCAAATCTCAAAATTTAGTGGGCTTGACGTTTCGATCCTAGCAGGACCTTTCTCAAAGGCAGAGTGAGAAAGGTCCTGCTATTATAGGATCGGAACGTCAGGCCCACTAAATTTTGAGACCCAAATTGTTTTGATAAAACCAAGTCAAATGTTGGCCACAGGGTCAAGGTCTGCAGTTTCTGAGACCTCAACGGACGTACATCCTGCCTTCTCGCCGGGCTTCCGTTATGATGTATTAGGCAGGGGGTACCGACTACCGACCGATCATGAATAATTATTGGCATCGATCCAGAAGCAGGATTGCCCACGAAGCATTTGAAAGCATTCAGGCGTTTCCGGGACCATGTCGGTTCGCGGAGCCTCAACTCCAATCTCCGGGCTGGCTCGAGGTTCTTTCGAGCTTCCGCTTTCATAGAGCAGCGGGTATCTATAATTATGAACGCAGACCCGTATGCTATTGAATAGGTTTGCTGCGACTCGATCAGAGAGAATGTGAATGTTTCAGAGAGCCTGACGACCTTTTCGGTTCTAGCCTGACCTTTCTCAAAGGTAGAATGGCACAATTGAAAACGACTTCGTGGATTAAACATCAAGACGGGAGCTTCAGATTAAACATTAAAAAACACCCAATTATTTGGCAATATTCAAGCAACATTCGATCAACATTTGTGAAAATATCAACAGGTAACGTGAGACTAGATTAGATTAATTTCATATTTTAACTTGGGTAATCCATTCAGTGCAACAACACTCACTGATCTCCCATTGGTCACATGCTTTCATGAAACTACTAAAACAAATGACAGTTATAAATTTGAAATACTGCAATGTAAACACAACAATGGAGTATTAAGACGTCGATGGTCGATAAAGGCTCACTTGTGAAACTGTCAAATTCAATCACCAACTTCCAACAGTTTCTTTCACACTCGAACAAGTGTTGGTATAGACGGCCAACTTTTTCAGTGAACATTTTTCGAGTGGATTTTTTGCTTTGGTGGTGCAGATCCTATAGACCCTTTTTCACCCACGTGACCAAAACACGTAAAACAAAAGCACTGCCGCCACGTTGGACCGCTTTTTACGGAAAGTGTACGCACAACCATAATGGTACAACTGATGTTTACACTGTGCGCTGCCATTGTAAGGCGGTCCAGCATGACGTCACGTGAAAAAAGGTCAATACACATTGGTGCAGTTTACACATTGATGCTGGTTGGGATTAGTGACACGTGCACTGGTTCCCGCGTCTAATTTCGCGCTGTTGGACGAAGTGAAACCAGCGAATCACTGATCATGGCCGTTTTCCAACACCCGGCTTAGGCTTCGGCTCTGGCTTCGTCTCTGTTATATCCAAAAGCTGAAAACACAGGTCGGAGTTCTTGGTTGAAGTGAAGCATTGGTTTTTTTCTTTTCAAAATGCGGTGTAACATTAAAAAAACGAAGACATAGGCATCCCGTTTACATGACTTGCACTTTGAAAATGGACGAAAGAAAGACGAAGCCGGAGCCTGAGCCTGAGCCGAAGCTGGTTTTTGAAAAAAGGGCCCCAGATTCAGGTTGCATGGGAAGACGAACAAGCACTAAAAGCCGGTGCCAGACTAGAGACCGTGCTCGGACAATGGTCCCACAGCCTACGGGACCCGCCTTCGAAGTTGGCAGGTCCCCGACTGGTTGATGGAAAGGCAGAGAGGGAAGTTTGACCGAGCGGTCACTGGCAACGAACTCCCTGAGGTGAAGAGACCAAGCGATCCAAGTCTCTTTGGGGTTGACACCAATTCACCAGGCACAGCCCACCGTTCAAGCGTCGCTGTAAAACCACCTCGGTCCAAAAAATTATTTGTGAAAAATTGTTTGCCCAATTGAAGTAGTTTGATCCAAAACTGAAATTCGATGTTTGTGACTGATTGGATGTCACGGTGGTTGCTGTAGGAGTGAACAAAGCGTACATTGGTATATCTATAGGGCTTTTCACACTGCATAAACATCTCCGGGATTGACCCGGGTTCGACTAGCATAACAGGCCTTTTCACACCATCTCCGCCTCGGTTCAGCCTGGGTTGCTTTCGACACGGATCACAGAGACGCAACGAGTCACACTTTGTTCATGACGCAAAGCGGCCGCTGCGTGAACCGGGTTACTTTGATTATTGACCTTTGTACCTGTGTCAGATTTCCACAGAACACAACTCAACATGGATCAACTCAGCTCGGGGCGATTCTGATCACAAAATGCATTTTCAATCCGGATCGAGATTTTCAACTCTGGTCCCTGCCAGGGTTGATTTCGATCCGGCTAAAGCATGCTACATACCCGGGTCGGAACCGGTGTTACAGTCTAAAATGGGTGTCATGATCAAATGGGTGGGCTGCCATATATATGAGCAATCAGGTTAGCGTAAAGGGCGCCCGCACGAGCTCAGTTCACCCACCCATCTTAGCACGCCGCCCATTTCGCCTATTTCAGCAGGTTGTCGCTACGTGCTCAGATGGGTGGTGACGTCACCCACCCATTTTAGCACGGCCACCCACTTGAGATCGTGACACCGGGTTGAAATTTTAGCAGTGGGGAAAGGGTTGAACAAAATCTCGGGGTTCGAACCGGTTCTGACCCCGAGATTACGGACAGTGTGAAAAGGCCTCTACACACAGCACTTTTTTTTTGGTTAGCACGGCGTCTACCCATATAAAGTGCACGAGCCATCTTGAAACCAACCACGCTCGGGAGGTAGGTTGAGAGTGTGTTGAAAATTACGAACCTTGTTAAAAACGGTAGATTAAAAACATCCGTATTCTATAATATTTCAATCTGTGTAAGCATGCGTCACGTCGATGTGACGTGCGGGTAGTTAACGCATGCGCATACAGCAAGTCAACTTTGACCCGCTCGAGCAGGGTGAACACATTTTCACGGGTCGAAACGTAAAACGTGTGGCGCGACAGCTTGTGCGGAACTGTGAACGCGATGTTGTAGAAATTTGAAAAGGTTTACCGGTACTGTGTCTTAAACCATTAAACATTCCTTAATACTGCGAAGGTTTTAGCTCAAATGTTGATCTGAGAAAGTAGAAAAATGTAAAAAAAAACGTCATGGTCTACGCACCAGTCTGTACGGTGTAAGAAGAAGTTTATTACTCGCGAGTAACAAACTATATTTGTCGATGTTTGAGTGAAGATTTCTCGAGAAGTACAGCATTCCAGACCGTAAGATTTTATCACGAGGATTATATCATGACCATCTACAAACTTTGTAAATTAGAAGGAAATCTGAGGACATCGATGTTTTTTCGATTTTCCCAATGTTGTATTGGACCTATTAAGTAGGTCCTTGTCAATGGGGTCACTGTGCACCACGAATATCTCCAGTAATGAATGGCGTGAGCATATCACGCTAATAGGTTCCGACAAGGAACGTTCTCCTCTGAATTTTAAGATAGGAACAATAGGTAATGTAAGTGAAAGGCAATAAAAAGCCACGGATCAACAAAACGAGGTCGGTAATCAACTGACTTGAGCGAGCTAATTCGGTCGGTAACGATAATATGAAGAGAGGTGGATACTGGGGAAGGGGGGGGGGGTGTTCAACAGACTGGAAGTGAAAACATGAAGTAACACCCCCACCGGTGGAAATACCCACTTAGTCTGTTCCCCTTCCCCACCCGTCAAACACGGAGGCTACCGTCTTGTCGTTGTATGTAACTTGTAGTGTTAGAACGCGCAGAGCGAGATGGGGAGAGGGAAAAAAAATCCCGAGTAAACTTTTGTCCCCGACACTGAATTTACCGCGAACGGGGCCGAGACCTTGCCGCGAAATTGGCAGCGTTTCCTGCCTGCTACGCGAGCCGTGTGTGACTCACCCGTCTCCTTATAGACATGACGGTGGCACGTGCAGGGGTTAGGAGTGCGCACAGGGGATTTGGGAAGATGGAGGGGGGGGGGGGGTGGATGGACCGGGAGCCAGCAAGACACACAAAAAAAGGGATTCAGGGATCGACTCGCCACCAATCGCAGAACTAAAAATTTGCCTCAGCCAGAAACAATATCACTCTAGATAAGACTTGTGAAGGTGGTTTGCGTGGTGGAAATACCAAGTGGAAGGTTTGCGGTGACACCATAATTATTGGCCTAACAGTACTACTCTTCCGAGGAGTGTGGCTCTAAAAAGAGCTGGTAACATCAACGTTTCGGATAGTGTGTACTCTGCCAGTCGTCAGAAGACATCCGTGTTATATATTTCAATATATAACAGGAGACTGACGATGGGCAGAGTACACACTATCCGAAACGTTGAGTTACTGGCTCTTTTCAGAGCCACACTCCTTCTCGGAAGAGAAGTGTTAAATGGTGTCACCGCAAACCTTCCACATAATATCACTCTAAAACAAAACACCCTTGATTGATAAAAAAGGTCTACTAATTCGAGTTGGGAGAAGCTGCGGATGAAACGTCTGTCGCCAATTCTACCACTTGGTCTCAACGGAAGGGCAATGGGTCACATTTCGCAAACTTTTCGGATACAGAATGTCACATGATTGCACAGATTTTGCAAAGATTAGAAATGACCCAAAATTGCAGATCTCAGGGGGGAATGACTCGCTTTTTCAGATGTATTTACCAGTAAACCTTGTTGAATGTTCACCAAAGTCACTTCTTCCTCCGATCCTTTCCATTTGATCTTCCATCATTTTAATCTATTGCATACAGCTTGCCCTTTACTTTGATCTGACCCTTATCTGCTTATCAGCTTTTCTCCTTTGATCATCTTCTATAAATTCCTTCTTTCAACCTATCTGTTATTGTCATTCTTCCTCTGAGAAAGGACCTTGAAAGATCTAGACGCCAGGCCCTCTAAATTATCCAGATATTTTTTTTTTCAATTTCAGAAGCTTCCTAGTCAGTTCCGACAAGATGGAGACCCAACCTCTTCCAACCTTCAGCAAGAAGCCCAGGCACATGCGCAGATCCTTCAAGATCAGCCGCTCGGCCAAGCTGCCGGGCAGGCAGTCGGAGGCCGACGGCAGTTTCCTGAAGCAGTCGCGGCGAGCAGCCAGCAGCGCCCTCCACGACGACCCGACCATGCCCGCCGAGCGCAAGGTGGCCATCGTGGGCATCGGCTGTCGCTATGCCAACGGCATCGACTGCGCGCGCAAGTTCTGGGAGGTGCTGGCCAAGGGGCTGGACTGCACAGCGCCCCCACCGGCCGACCGATACGACTCCTCCTTCTTCCTCTACCCGGGCAAGAAGTTGCCCGGCAAGATGTTCAACAAGTGCGCCGGCTTTCTGACGCAGAACCCGGAGTTCTTTGACCGGCAGTTCTTCAAGATCTCGCCAGGTGAGACAATAACAGGAATCACATTGATGGGAAACATCTTGTTGACTGGAATGATAAGTATACGGTGACAGCACGCATAAACTTCTCTTAAGGGAAGGAGTATGGCTCCGAAAAGAGCCGGTAGGACTAGTTACCGACTCTTTTCAGAGCCATACTCGTCCTAAGAGATGACGTACATGCTGCCACCGCAAACTTCCTGCTTGGTATTTCCACCATGAAAACCTTCAAATCTTGTCTGACGAGAATGATGATATTTCAGGCTAGTCATGGTGGGGGAAGCAAGTCAAGGGTGGTTTGCGAAAAATATATAAAAGATTATGGCAAACAAAACTGGCCCAGGACTTTAACCGACGACTTCTGGTTGTTGTGTACCACTGCGGCGCTCTTACCATGTCAGCTATCCAGCCTTTAGATGGCGCCCTTCCCAAACTAGTCAACCAGTCTTTGCCAGGATGGGGGCGCCAGCCAGATGCATTTGTTTGACCTTTACTTGTTTGACCTTAAATCATGTTGGCCTGACGTTTGGATCCCAGCAGAATTTTTAAAAAGGAAAAAAGTTAGACAGAGCCGAGAAAGCGTGGCAAGGCTGTACTGTATTATAGGGACTGGTGCCAATTGGCACAAAAGTACTGTAAAGTAATGACCAAAATGTTGCAATCAAAAAGAAAGAACGCCTGATCCTAGCAGGAACTTTCGCAAAGATCCGCTCTCACTCTGCCGTGGAGATAGGCACGGCCAGGATTGAAATATGAGCACAATATTGTGCAAACAAATCAAATTAAATACAGGGCAACATATTTTGCTATGAATCCGTCACTCAACCTCGACCAGCTCGGTGGTCAAGTGGTTCAGACGCCTGGCACTACAAAGCTCAGGCGTCGCGGGTTCGAATCCCGCCCGAGGTGCCTGAAATGTTTTCATCAGGCATCAGGCATTACGCCGAGCAGGGCAAACCCTCCTTGATGAGTTTTCCATTCATGGTGGAACGTGTGCCGACATGGACGCGCATCCGCCATTACCAAAGAGGGCAACTTCAGCTCGAAGTGAAAAAGAGTATGGCTCTGAGAAAAGCGGGAAAGTCAATGTGTCAGGCAGCGTGTGGTTTGGCCATCAGTCAACGAAGGGATGCGCACACGCTCCCGTCAATGTTGGGGTTTTACCTGCTCTTCTTACAGACATTTTGTTTTTTCGAAAGAGACGACTCACATGGTACCACCGAAAAATGTCCAATGTTGCTGGAAAGAATTCCACACAAGACAGGTCTCGCCCATGAATTTGGAAACGTGCACAGCCACCACAGCTGTCTCAGCCTTATAAACTGCTACGTTATGACCGGTCGTAGATAGATCATTAGACGTACGGAAGACCCAGCTATTGAAGGTGCATTTATGATGGATCGTATAGGCTATGTGATATCGAGCCTGCAGCTCATAGGAGACCCCATTGAAGGTGCATTTATGATGGATCGTATAGGCTATGTGATGAAGTCCAAGGGTTCACAAGATGCACCGACATCACTAGCAGACATTATAAGCACACGCACTTAGACATTAGTAAGTGCCTGAAAATAGTTTGGGATTTGACGCAGCGATGCATTAAACGCTTCCTGTATTGAAGACGGGTTTCCCTTTGCCTTTCCATTCCAATTACACAGAGGAGGCCAACCAACTGGACCCCCAAGTGCGTCTGATGCTGGAGGTGGTGTGGGAAGGGTTCGAGGACGCCGGCATACCGGCCGCCTCGGTGCGCGGGTCGCGGACCGGCGTCTACGTCGGCGTGACGGCCAGCGAGTACGGGCTCCTCATCGCCATGCCCAACGACAACATCAACCAGTACACCAACTCGGGCACCAACACCTGCATGGCCGCCAACCGGGTCTCGTACGAGTTCGACCTGCGCGGCCCCAGCCTGGTCATCGACACGGCCTGCTCGTCCTCGCTCTACGCCGTCCACGCCGCCTGCGAGGCCATCCGCAACGGTGAGTGTGACATGGCAGTTGCCGGCGGGGTGAACATCTCCCTCATCCCCGTGACCAGCATCGGGTTCTGCCAGGCCGGCATGCTAGCGCCCGACGGCAAGAGCAAGAGCTTCGACCGCTCGGCCGACGGCTACGCCCGCGGCGAGGGAGCCGGGGCCGTGATCCTGAAGCCGCTGAACCAGGCCCTGGAAGACGGCGACCGGATCTACGCCGTGCTGCGAGGGGGCGCCCTGCACAACGACGGCCGCACACCGGGCATCGCCAACCCCAGCTTCGATGCCCAGGTGTCGCTGGCCGAGCTGGCCTACCGGCAGGCTCGCACCGACCCCGAGGACGTGGCCTACGTGGAGGCGCACGGCACCGGCACGCAGATCGGCGACCGGACCGAGGCCAACGCGCTGGGCGAGGCCATGAGCCTCAACCGGCGGCCCGATCACCCGCCACTCTACATCGGCTCAGTCAAGTCCAACATCGGCCACGCCGAGGGAGCGGCCGGCGTGGCGGGTATCATCAAGACCACGCTGAGCCTGCACCACGGCCAGATCCCCAAGGTGGTGCACTTCAAGCAGGGCAACGAGAGCGTGGACTTCGAGGCGCTCAACATGCGCGTACCGGCCGAGCTGACCCGCTGGCCCAAGGGCGCCAAAAAGCTTGCCGGCTGCAGCTCCTTCGGCTTCGGCGGCGCCAACGCTCACCTGGTCCTAGAGGGCGCCCCGCAGCCGGCCCAGCCCCGAGGCGAACGGCACGCCAGCACCTCGCAGGCGACCTCGGCGCCGCCGGCCGCGCCGGAGCGAGAGGCCATCGTGCCCATGATCCTCTTCCTGTCGGCGGCCAGCAAGGAGGCGCTCCGTCAGCGCATGCGCGACTGGGTGACGTACCTGAACGACGTCATCGGCAACGACGCGCGCGCCTTCGGCAACGCGCTCTGCACGGCGGCGGTGCGCGCCACGCAGCACCAGTGCCGGCTGGGCGTCATCGCGCGCAACGCTCGCGAAGCCGCCGAGCAGATCCGCCTCAAGGTGGAGCACGACCCGCGCGTGGCCTACAACGTCATCGAGGGAAGGGCGCCCCCGGAGGGCGGCCAGGGCGGCCACCGGCTCGTCTTCATCTTCAGCGGGATGGGCACGCAGTGGTGGGGCATGGCCCGCCAGCTCATGGACGAAGAGCCGCAGTTCAGGAGCGTCATCAGGGTGAGCTATAGAGTCTGTTCACACCATAGAGCTCTATAAATAAACTAGAGCGCGCACTCATCGCGTGACGCGTGCCGACAAGGGGATAGCGACGCCATTACCAAAGAGGGCATTCCAAATGCATGGATCTCTATGGGGCAAACTAATCCCAATTTGTACAAAAGAAAGTAGGACATTAACATTCGCCAATCCCTTGAGGTATTGATGGCCTTTCCTTTCATTACTTAAAACAATTTCTATAACATTTTAGTTTCCGCATTCACAACCTTTCGGCTATACTTTTCCTCATTCATATTACGCGCGATTGCTACTAACATCCGGGCACTTCAAGCGGAAGTTGCCCTTTTTGGTAATGGCGGATGCGCGTCCATGTCGGCACACGTTCGTACCGCGCGTTGATAGGGGAGTGCGCACTCTAGTTTATTCATAGAGCTCTATGGTTTCACACGCATCTATTTCCCTGGCAACTCCTCATCCATGTATGGCTTTGAAATCACATGGCCAGGCCGTGCGAGGCCACAGACACATGGCTCCAAGCAAACGTCGTGAACAAAGAATTTGACAAATCACAAGGACTTTTGTTTGCGGATATTGAGACACTGCCAGAAAAGAAGTAATTTCTGCCACAAAGGTGGACCGTTTAATTGTGGTGTGGTGCAAATTGCTTGCAAATATTACCTGTGTGACAGGACCTTTATATGTAACTGGTAGCTCAAAAGGCTATGGTGAACAGAGGACATGTTGAAGTCAAGACGGGGAACTATTTTAATGTCAACAGCTGCTTGATTATGTGAAATTGTTTCGTCTCCACTCGATCAACATTCTTACTTACTTGAGTAATCGTTTACCCCATGGGTGATTTGGCCATACTAATTGGAGTAACAATTAGTGACATCCGTAAGTCGAGTTACGACTGATCATAAGGCTTTTGAAGAATCCAAACATGAGTCAATTCAAACGATAGACACCACAGAGTTCAAACAGATAGAGTAAGAGCTATCTTCGCGGTGTTGCAACGCGGCACTGCAACTTGCAAGTCTACATAGACCCGCATACAGAATACAGTGTTAGGTCATACGGAGATGGTACAGACGGTCTATTGAGGGAATGCGGATGGCGTGATTTCTGTAGGGCGCCCTCAGTAGAACATAGGTCGTTTTCGAAATAAAGGCTTAGGCTTGGGCTTAGGCTTCGGTTATATTTGATCCTACTCTTATTTTATCACAGACATCTAAAAACAAGCGTTAGGTCCCAGTTTCTTGGTGAATACGCCGTACCTATTTAGCCAACAAACCTTCAAATTCGGAAACAAACCACAACCTGGATGTTCAGGTTGTGTCGGACGGAGACGAAGCCTGAGCCCGAGCCTAAGCCTCGAAAACGGCCTTAGCTCATTGGTCAGCCCATGCAGCACGAAGCTCATTTCTCATTGTGTCGCCATAATAAGGCCGTTTCCGAAACGGGCTTCCAGAGCTACGGCTAGGGCTATCGTCTTCGCATCTCCGTGTATTTCAAATAGGGGGAAGACCTAGTCCTATAGATCCAGACGCCCGTTTCAGACACGGTCAAAGTTTGCAAGTCTTAATCAAAGCGACACGATGACGTAAGCACTGTCTGCCGTACTCGGGATGTTTTTTTTCTCTAATTCTCGGCTTCTCTCTGATTGCAATTTCGCAGAGGATTGACAAGATTCTCGTCAAGTGTGGAGCGAAGTGGTCCCTGTTACACATGCTGACCAAGGAAACCGACCGGGAGAAGGTTAACCAGACAGGTAGAATTACACCGCAAGTCCTTAAAGCCCCTACACAACATTGGTCGAGGTCAAAGAATAGCACCCATACGTTGTCTGATCCAACATATGCATGAAATAGCACACCTGTGAAAATTTCAGCTCAATCCGCCAACCGAGTCTCGAGAAAATCGTGAAAACCGCTTCATTTGTTTCGCGAAAATGCAGCATTCAAATGTCCCAAAAATAGTTTAGATCTCGGTGAGACGTGAACTATTTCTTTTCCTCATTTCTTCCAAAATACAACATTTAAGGCAGAAATATTTCAGTGAGAGGTTTCTACTATAACCATCTTCAAAATGCATAAGTTTCATGTAAATCTGTGAACATTTCTGTTTTTCGATCTTACCAATGTTGTGTAGGGGCTTTAATCCTATATTTGAATGAGGGTATGCCGTACTAGTACTCGGCGTGGATTAGATCAGTGCTGCAAACAATGCAGGCTGCTCGGGTGGGATTCGAACCCTTGAATCCTGCTGCCCAGTGAAGACGTCTCAACCACTTTACCACCACCACTTTGGTCAAAATCTTGTGGTACATTTAGATCTATATATCACCATGTCTATGCATGACTTTTCCATGTCCATGGCTTTTCATCGTGAACGATTCATCTCGTTCAGAAACTACCAAGAACACCCCTTCTTCTGTCTAACTCCACAATGAGCCATTAATTAATGACAGGGATTCTGAGCTTCAGATCGAAGGGGAACTTTTCTTAGAGTCCTGCTACACTGTAAACACATTGGGCAAATGCTGTGGTGCAAAATCGATGGCTAATTCTAACTTGTATCAGGAATATTTAGTTTATGTGAATGATTTAGACGTTACCCGTTAATATTTAGATGAACGCTGACCAATGGTGGGTAGACAGTGGCCAATACAATTTTCAGTGTATTAGATCGGTACGCCAGGTCCTTGAACCATCCAAAATCTCAGGTCTTTCTGTGGTCAAGAAACCGCTTGCGACATTTGTGTACTGTATTCGAATTTATAGAGCTGGTACAGTATAGCACTTTATAGTGCGGAGCCTGCACAGAAACACTTCAGCCGTCCATTCGTGAATACTCGAGTCCTTAGTGATTACACAGACAAGTCAAAGACGGATCATGTTCGCATTTAAATCGAGAGGTTTGTACCTCTTGCTCCATGAATCATTCGGTAGTGCAGCATGTAATAACACGTATCATTTCCGCCATCCTGCCGGCGTTCGATATACCAGATTTGTTTTAACCATTTCTGGTCGTCCGTTATTCACGGTTACCCAAAACGTCTCCGCAGGATATAATTGGCTGATCCTGGTATGTAGATGCAGTGAATCACTGTCTGATTGAAGGTTTCCTGTCCACGAATAGAAGTAGAATCTCGTGAAGAAAGAATACATGGCAGACATACCTACTTTTGAACGACAACTGGGGAAACCCATGATCGGATATGTCTCCGGTGACACGCGAAAGGGATCTCACTAGAAATAGGACGAGGGGAGGGGAGGGAAGGGATGGGAAGGGGAGGGGAGGGCAGGGTAGGGGAGGGCAGGGGAGGGCAGGGCAGGGGAGGGCAGGGGAGGGCAGGGGAGGGCAGGGGAGGGCAGGGGAAGGGATGGGAAGGGATGGGAAGGGATGGGAAGGGATGGGAAGGGAAGGGGAGGGCAGGAGAGGGCAGGGGAAGGGATGGGAAGGGATGGGAAGGGATGGGAAGGGATGGGAAGGGAAGGGGAGGGCAGGGGAGGGCAGGGGAGGGCAGGGGAAGGGATGGGAAGGGATGGGAAGGGATGGGAAGGGATGGGAAGGGAAGGGGAGGGCAGGAGAGGGCAGGGGAAGGGATGGGAAGGGATGGGAAGGGATGGGAAGGGATGGGAAGGGATGGGAAGGGATGGGAAGGGCAGGGGAGGGCAGGGGAAGGGATGGGAAGGGATGGGAAGGGATGGGAAGGGATGGGAAGGGAAGGGGAGGCCAGGGGAGGGCAGGGGAGGGCAGGGGAAGGGATGGGAAGGGATGGGAAGGGCAGGGGAGGGGAGGGGAAGGGAAGGGAAGGGAAGGGAAGGGGAGGGCAGGGGAGGGCAGGGGAGGGCAGGGGAGGGCAGGGGAGGGCAGGGGAAGGGATGGGAAGGGATGGGAAGGGATGGGAAGGGATGGGAAGGGAAGGGGAGGGCAGGAGAGGGCAGGGGAAGGGATGGGAAGGGATGGGAAGGGATGGGAAGGGATGGGAAGGGATGGGAAGGGCAGGGGAGGGCAGGGGAAGGGATGGGAAGGGATGGGAAGGGATGGGAAGGGAAGGGGAGGCCAGGGGAGGGCAGGGGAGGGCAGGGGAAGGGATAGGAAGGGATGGGAAGGGATGGGAAGGGATGGGAAGGGAAGGGGAGGGCAAGGGAGGGCAGGGGAAGGGATGGGAAGGGATGGGAAGGGATGGGAAGGGAAGGGGAGGGCAGGGGAGGGCAGGGGAAGGGATGGGAAGGGATGGGAAGGGATGGGAAGGGATGGGAAGGGATGGGAAGGGAAGGGAAGGGAAGGGGAGGGCAGGGGAGGGCAGGGGAAGGGATGGGAAGGGAAGGGAAGGGAAGGGGAGGGCAGGGGAGGGCAGGGGAGGGCAGGGGAAGGGATGGGAAGGGATGGGAAGGGAAGGGGAGGGCAGGGGAGGGCAGGGGAGGGCAGGGGAAGGGATGGGAAGGGAAGGGAAGGGAAGGGAAGAGGAGGGCAGGGGAGGGCAGGGGAAGGGATGGGAAGGGATGGGATTGGAGATCACAATGGTGAAATATACTCAATTTAGAAGCACTCAATATTTGTTAGGCCTACTTGTAAACCCGACAACTGACGTTCAGGGAGGGGAGTGGAGGGGAAGGGAAGGAAAGGGGAGGGGGAGGGAAGGGAATGGAAGGAAAGGGGAGGGGAGGGGAGGGGAGGGCAGGGGAAGGGATGGGACGGGAAATAAGAATGGTGAAATATGCTTACAGTATCTATACGTAAGAGCGCCCTTACCAATGGTCTTCGCAAAATTAACAGACAACTACCTTTGTTGCGGTGAGAGCGCAAGCTAGAAGCACTCAACACTATTTTGTTACTTGTAAACCCGGCTACCGACGTTCAGGGATCACATAATTATTGGACGCCGGGGTTCATATCCCGGTCTAATACAATTTTTCTATCTTCGCATTGATCACTTTGATCATCCTCACTAATCGTGTGCTTCTTCTTGTCTCTCCGTTCCTCCGCCAGAGTATGCCCAGCCCTGCATCTGCGCCGTTCAGATCGCTCTGGCCGAGCTGTACCGCATGCGCGGCGTGACGCCGGACGCCATCGTTGGGCACAGCGTGGGCGAGGTGGCGGCTGCCTACGCCGCCGCCCTCCTCTCCCTGGAGGATGCCGTCCGCGTCATCTACGTCCGGGGCCGGCAGCTGCGCAAGACCAGCGGCCTGGGCGCCATGGTGGCCGTGCTGCACGCGGTGGAGGAGGTGCAGGCCCGGCTGGAGGGCAGCGAGTACGTCAGCGTGATCGACATCGCCGCCGTCAACAGCCCCACTCAGGTGGTGCTCTCCGGCGACAGCGAGTCCGTGCTCAGCTTCGTCGACACCCTGAAGCGCGATGGCATCCGCTGCGTGACTCTCAAGGTGCACAACGCCTTCCACAGCTACCAGCAGGACGAGATCAAGAAGGACTTCCTGAAGAAGGCCAAGTTCCTGGACAATTCGAGCAAGGAGAGCCTCGGGGCCCACCCGGTCGTGCCCATGATGTCCACGGTCACCAACGAGTACCTGGACCGGGCCACGGCCAACACGGCCGAGTACTGGTGGAGGAACATCCGGCAGACGGTCCACTTCCGGGGCGCCGTGGAGAAGCTCCTGAAGGAGGGCTACAGCAGCCTGCTGGAGATCAGCCCCCACCCGTCCCTGTCCCCCGGCATCCGGGACTGCCTCTCGGCCAACCCGTCCGCCGCCCAGCGCTTCGTGACCGGCTCCCTCCGACGGCCGTCCGACATCCGCGACGTGGCCGACGACAAGGTGAACATCCTTCGCTCCCTGGCCCGGCTCCACGTGGAGGGCTACCCCATCGACCTGAGCCTGCTCTTCAGGGACGGCGACTTCAAGGTCATGTCTCTGCCGGGCTACCCCTGGCAGAGGGTCCTCTGCTCGGCCAGGACGGAGAAGAGCCACAAGCTCTTCTGCTTCCCCGCCAAGCACCACCCGCTGCTGGGCAAGCCGCAGAGCCTGTCCCACTTCAGCGCCGAGTCCGCGCCCCGGGTCTGGTGCGCCAAGTACTCCAACAACACCGTGCCCTGGCTGCGCGACCACAAGCTCCAGGGCAACATCGTCATCCCGGCCGCCGGCCAGACCGAGATCATGCTGGCCGCGGCACGGGCCATGCACCCGGAGAGCGAGACCATCACCCTACGGGACGCCATGTTCGAGAGGTTCATCTTCCCGTCCAACATGAAGGGCACGCTGGAGAGCACGGTGACCACCCGGCCGCGTGAGGCGCTCTTCGCCCTGCGCAGCTTCAACCAGACGGACGAGAAGTGGACGCTGCACGGCAAGTCCAGCCTGGACATCCCGGGCAAGTCGCGGCTGTCCTACCACCAGCTCGAGGACCAGTTCCAGTGCCTGAAGCTGGCTATCGACGACATCAGGCGCCGCTGCCCGTACGAGGTGGACGGCCAGGAGTTCTACGCGCGGCTCTGGAAGGGGGGCTTCCACCTGGGCGAGAACTTCCGCTGCGTCAACACGGCTTACTTCAGTCCGGATTACAGCGAGGCGCTGCTGTACGCCTCCATCCCCGAAGCCCTGGAGAAGGAGTTCCGCCAGTATGTCTTCCACCCGGCTCTCCTGGACAGCATGTTTCAGGGCATCGGCATCTGCCAGATGTTCCTGGAGCAGGAGAAGGCCCGTTCCAGCCACGCCGTCTTCAAGACGTGGTTCCAGGTGCCCAGGTCCCTGAAGAAGGTGCGCGTGAAGGGCACGGCGCCGTCTCAGGTGGCGTTCCACGTCCGGATGACGCACGTGGACAAGGGAGAGACCGTGGGCGACGTGGTGGCAGCGGACGCCACCAACCAGTGGGTCTTCGCCCAGGTGGACCGCCTGGCCTTCGAGAACGTCCACTCCAACGAGCCGGACGAGAAGGTGCAGCTGTGGAGGCGGGAGTGGGCCCCGATCCACGTGGAGTTTTCCGAGATGGCCATCCACCAGATCCATCCGTCCAAGAGGGCCCAAGCCCGGCCGCTTAGCGCCATCGGATCCGAGAACCCCGGGGCCATCATCATCATCAAGGACAAGCAGGGGGTCTCGGGCGAGCTGAAGCGGCGCATGGAGGTGGACAGCGTGGTCAGCGTCCTGGACCCCAGGATCCTGATCGACGGCGACGAGCGCTTCAGGCGCGTGCTGCGCTCCCTGGGCCAGGTGACCGACTTGATCATGCTGTCCACGCTGGACATCAAGCAGCTGGGCGCCCTCAACGGCATCAACCGGGACAACTTCGAGGAGGCCCAGATCATGTCGGCCACGTCGCCCATCAGCCTGTACCGGGCCGTGGTCAAGCACGACGCCAAGGTCCGGCCGCGGATGTGGATGGTCACCCGGGCGGCGCACGCGGTCAAGGACACCGACGTTGCCGACCCGATGATGGCACCGGCCGGCGCGGTCAATCTCACCCTGATGCACGAGGACCCGGAGTTCCCGCTGGTCACCCTCGACCTCCCCTCCTTGCTCGACCCTGAGGAGTCGGCCGAGTGGCTCTACCAGTACATGCGATCGGCGCCCACCGACGAGAACTTCGTGGCCCTGCGGCGCAAGATGCCCATGCAGAACGTGGACCACTCCAAGGAGCTGGCCTTCGAGGCTCACGCCCTCCGGATAGTCATGCAGCCCCAGTCCAGCTTCTCCGCCCCGACGCTCTCCTCCAACTGGCAGGTGGACGTGGACGACACTCTCAAGCAGAAGAGGCTCGTGGTGAAGCAGAACCAGGAGCCGCTCAAGGCGAAGAGCTCGGAGGACATAGCCGTCCGGCTGTCGGCCTTCTCCGTCCAGCAGATGAAGGACGTGCCCGATAAGGACAAAGGGTCCGGGCTCAGCTACCTCTTCGCCGGCAAGATCAACAACTGCAGCGAGGAGCTCCAGGTCCTCTTCAGGATGAGGAACAACGTGCTGGGGCTGCGGTCCGGAGGGAAGATCAAGGCGTCCATCTGGGCCAACGCCAGCGAGCTGGTCCCCATCCCGGCCAACCTGACCCCGGTGGAGGCCATCAACATCGTGCGCGACTACCTGCCCGCCTTCGTGGCCTTCCACGACACGCTCAAGCTGAACGAGAACGGTTCGGTCATCATCTGCCTCTCCTCGCTCCGGGACCGGGTCGGGCTGGCCACCACCCACCTGGCCCTGGAGCAAGGCGCCAACGTCTTCCTGCACGTCGAGACGGACGACGACAACATCCTGCCCGTGGAGAAGCTACTGGGCATCCTGGGCGACTCCCGGGTGGTCATCACCTCGGGCGACAACTTCCACTCCCTCATCAACGACGGCTCCGTGGACGTCCTCCTGTTCGCCGGCGAGATGACGCAGGACAGCAGCAACCTGAAGAAGCTTGTGGGCAAGCTGCGGCCGTTCGGCACCATCGTTCACATCCACGGCCGCAACAGCTCCAACGAGTCCCGCCTGAGCGTCATGCCGCCCAACATCTACTTCCTCTCCATCGACATGGGCCTGGGCCGCTTCGACGAGATGAAGCCGCGCCTCCAGGACTCCATGATCCGACTGCTGCAGATGTTCAGCGTGCACAACGGCTTCCAGGCCCTCAAGTCGCTGACCGTACCCACGGCGCCCATCTCAAAGCTCTCCCGCTCGCCGCACGCCACCATCGAGGACATGACGGTCTGCATCGATGAGGACAGCATCCCGACCACGCTGGACTTCGACGACATCAACTTCACCGCCAACAGCGAGGCGGCCTACCTGGTGACGGGCGGCTCGCGGGGCTTCGGCCTGACCACGGTCGAGTGGCTGGTCAAGTCGGGCGCCCGTCACATCTACATCATCTCCAGATCCACGCCCGAGGAGGAGGCCGTCCTGAAGTTCAAGTCCTTCCGGGACACGGGCGCGCGCATCACCCACCTCAAGGTGGACATGTCCAAGGAGCACGAGGTGGAGAAGGCTCTCTCGGCCATTCGAGACAACGAGGAGCTCCCCCTGGAAGGCATCTTCCACTGCGCCGTCGTCTACGACGACTGCCACCTCAGGCAGGTCAACTCCGAGACCTGGAACAAGGTCATGATCCCGAAGGCCTACGGGGCCCTCGTCCTGCACCAGCTGACGATGAAGATGGGCTTCTCCGTGCGCTACTTCGTCATGATGTCCTCCATCGTGGAGATGATGGGCAACGAGGGTCAGGGCGCCTACTGCGCGGCCAACAGCTTCCTGGCTAGCCTGTGCAGCATGAGGAGGAAGCTGGGCCTGCCGGCCACCGCCATCTGCCCCGGTATCATCAACACGGCCGGTCACGCCGCCCGGGCAGGCTTCGTCCACCACTGGGAGAAGATGGGCATGCAGAGCCTGCCCCCGCCCGAGATCCTGAAAGGTCTGGGCTGCATCCTGGCCACGGACTACCCGCAGCTCGGCCTGACGGGCGCCGTGAATAAGAAGGAGTACGCCAAGGCCAACAGCCCCATGCTCTCCCACCACTTCAGCGAGCCCGGCGGCACCTTCTCGGTGCTCAAGTCGCTCTTCCCGAACCGGGAGTGCTTCCTGGCAACGGACAACGACATCCAGATGCGGATCCGGCTCCTGCCGCGCTCCGAGGCCCTGGAGCTGATCTTCAAGACGCTGTCCAACCACCTGGTGCAGCGGCTGGGCCTGAGCGCCGACGTCAGCCAGGACGCCACCCTCCTCTCCATCGGGCTGGACTCCCACATGTCCACCGAGCTGAGCGCTGTCATCCAGGAGAGCTTCAACGTGACCATGACGGCCATGGAGCTGCTGAACGACACGCTGACGGTACGCAACCTGACGCAGAACGTCTACACCAAGGTCATGAGCAGCGCCTCCGAGGCGGAGCAGGGGGCGGCGGCAGGCAAGGAGGCCGGGGAGGCGGCGGCCCAGCACCTCTGGTTCCGGCTGGACTCCCGGGTGCCGAGCCCGGCGCACCGGCTCGTCTGCTTCCCGTCCGTGGGCGGCGGGCCGTCCATGTTCGCCGCCTGGCAGCCGCACTTCCTCGCGGCCAACGTCCAGGTGATCTCGCTGCAGATGCCCGGCTGGGAGGGCCGCGAGAACGAGAAGCCCTCGGAGAGCATCGGGGACGTGGTGGGGCGTCTGGCCGAGGCCATCCTGCCGATCCTGCAGCAGGGCCCCTTCTCGTTCTTCGGCCACAGTCTCGGGGCGCTGACGGCCTTCGAGCTGGCGCACCTGCTGTGGAAGAACCACGGCCTCCTCCCGGCCCACCTCTTCCTGAGCGCCTGGTACGCCCCCACGCAGTCCTACCCGCACCCGGAGGAGCTGAACGTCTCCGGCTCCACCTTCCGCCGGCTGCAGCGCCACATCTCGGCCCGCGGCGACCCCATGAAGATCTCCGAGCCCATCCCGGTCCGCTTCAGCTTCCTGGACCAGGCCACGCTCAGCAATCCCCGGCTGATGCAGCGCCTGGTCGGCAGCATCAAGGCAGCCATCGACACCTGCCGCAAGTACCGCTGCCGGCACCGGGAGCGCCTGGCCTGCGGCCTGACCGTCTTCGGCGGCAAGGCCGACCCCTTCGTCGGCCCCCACCTCCTGGACGACTGGGCCAAGCAGGTCACCCACGAGGCCAACTTCAAGAAGGTGGTGGTGCCGGGCAAGCATATGTACGTCCAGTCTGCGGGCAAGGCCCTGCTGAAGGAGATGGCGGCCACTCTCAGTCTGGTCCAGCAGCCGGCCGAGACGACCGCCGAGAAGGAGAAGCCACCGCCCGGAGCCGCCTCGGGCGCCGGGGAATCTCCGGAGCTCGGTCCCTCCTCCTCCAGCGCTAGTCTCCAGGCCACCTCCTCCTATCACGCCGGTAAGCCCGTGCCCAAACCCAGGTCCAGTTTCAGTCAGTGAGCGGGGGGACAGCGTCCGTCTGCAACGCGGCAGTCAAACCACACCGCCACTCTACCACCATCACCCTACCATCATCCTGATTGAGAAGCTTCGATTGAAGTCCCCTTACCAATCAAAGGCTTCGGCTTGGAAATTGGGCTTACTTTTCTCTCACCCTTTAAGATTTAAGTGGTAGGGTAGAACAAGCCGTCTCTTCTCTCAGCCTTTATGATTTGAGTGGTAGGGTAGAACGAGCCTTCCACCACAGTTGCCTGGTGAATATTTCGTAATGAATTGAGAAAAACAAAAAAACCTAAACTATCTGATAAATATCGGAACGTTCGTTGATGAAGAGTTGCTAATCAATGCGCTTTTATAGCATCATGAAACGATACAATTTCTTAAAATGGCACAAATATATGAGAATCTGAACAAATTTGTCAAGGTTTTCGTGAAAAATTGAAGAGATTTTGTGATTAATGACAAGAATGGATAGGCCTACTTAAGCTAATCATATCAGATATAATTATAATAAATATATAAAAATAATATGAAAATAAATCTTAATTCTGGAGGAAAGGAAAAGTTTTTGATTATTTATTAACTTAAAACGATCGTAAACTATTATTATTCAAAGACTAGGTTTCGATCGGAAACCAATGCTAAAACCAGTTTGAAGTTCTATAACAGGAATATTCACATTATTCGATTTGTATTTTTACAAAAAACATTAACCAATGTAAGATAATAAGGCAAAACACATTTACTCGTATTCCAACTGTTTACTTTAATTTTGAATTTCGCTTTCTGACAAGGTAATAAACGTTGATGGACAGGGCAAGTGTAATGTAAAATCATCGGACATTTTCAACAACGAAGAGGCTTTGATGTTGTAATCCCAGCAAGCTCCCTTTCCGAGGTAGATTGTTTCACTTGAATATTTTGTAGGACCGAGAAATTATGACGAAATTCGCACTTATCTCTAAACAATGTTCCTGCAATTTTATTTGTTATTTATTCATTTTTTTTTTAAGGGGGGGGGGGGCGTTCACAGAGGGGATCATTTCGCCAGCCTTACTCAAAGTAATACTAACTGTATAGGCCAGTCGAAAAGATGTACATAGCTTGATTTGTATGCGTGAAGATTCGACACGCATCCTGCATGTATTTCTTGCTCTCACTTCTTGAGAGTAACTGAGGTTGGGCCGTGACGTGCAATAATGTAATGCTATTATTTATATTACATGTGTGGACCTTGGATCGATAATTTTTATCGCAATATTATGGCAATATCATGGGATTAGATTTAAGGATGAATTTATTAGTAGTATTGGGGGTGGATTTTTTTTTTACTTTTTTTTAGGGGGGGGGGGAAGAGCGGCACTTTTCGTCAACTGTACTCTTTACGTAATACCTGCCTGCGATTAGTAAATTTTAACTCAATAGTTCAGAGGTAAAGATTTGTATGCGTAAACATTCGGCTCGCGACCTACACTTAGACTTGTAATACCTCAGTGAGTCCGTTACCAGAAGGGATACATTTTCACTCCATCCAGTAAAAGTACAACCTATGGACCAGGAATACCGGTATACCGTTTCCATGGCATTATTAGTAGATTTGCACATCTCTTTGCTTACAATGGCGCTCGAAATGTATGAAAACACGAGGACGCTAAATCGGTCAGTGAGAAATGAATCAGTGAGAAATTTCATTTTTCTAAAAATAGTATAAAGAGAATTGTATATATTTATGGATTTATTTCAAATGTTCATTATGATGCTTTGGAAACATTTTGGGAAAGAGATGGCTTATGTGGTCACAGCAGTGATTGAATATGTTTTCCTGGTTTTTCCTCAACCGTCAAGACAAGAAGTTTCATTGAAGAGAAAAACATCTAAGGGCTGGATAGCTCAGATGGTAAGAGCGCTGGTACGCAAATCAGATATCCCGGGTTCTAGTATCTAGTATCGGTCCGTTCAAAGCTTTCTTTGCCATTTCAAAATTGTTCAAAGGTTCCCAGTCAGTTTTTCCTTTGTTTGTTTGACTTAAATTTACAAAAAAATGCTTCCACTTTTCCCCGAGATGCTGTAGCCATGTTGACAACAATTGGTTGTTTGCATCTGAATGAAAGCAGGGGTGTGATCCCTGGAGATATACGTCAGTTAATGGTTGAATACTTAATGGTTGAAGTCTGGTTGACTAATTTGGGCAGGGTAGCTCAGATGGTAAGAGCCGTGGTATGTTTAGCAAGAGGTTTACGCACAAGTCCCTGTCCAGTCAAATTTTCTTCGACATTTGTTTATGTTTTTCCTTTATTTGTTTAAAAAAAATACATATATTGCATAGCAATAATTTTTCAGACAATTTCGGTTTCCATTCAGCGGTATAGAACAACTTCAAGTAAATAAGCAAGTCTTTATCGGAAACCTTTTATGTATATATATTTCTTTCATTTCTAAGTGGCTGTCTTTGTATATATATTAATGTTTTTTTAACCATATAATCCTGTGCTTACACTTTTTCGAGAGTAAATGAGCTTTGTGGCCGTGACGTGCAATAATGTAATGCTATTTGTATCAACTTGGATTGACGATTTTTATCGCAATATTATGGGATTAGATTGTAGGACGATTATTTAATGATGATGTACATTCTGTCCAAATGGAATTGAGTAGCTAACCGATGCATGCTCCAACAACGACCTGTGTTAAGCCAAATGATGCCAAGAATAAAATGCAGCAAGAACGTATGCAACAAAATCGTCACTAGTGTTCTTGACAATATCTTGCAGTTTATACAAACAGGTGTTGAGTGCGGTCAATCCAACTGACACCTCAGCGCACGCCAAGATACACAGGAAGATTCTGATGATGGTAATAATGGTGGAGCAACTAGCAATAGACAAGATACTAAAGCTGTGTCCGCACTGGACTTATTCTTTACCGAGACCGATGGGTAAACCTTCCCGGCATCCACACTATCAACATGGGTAAATTAACCATTACGACCGACTGGCGCATATAAACGCACGACATCGTGTCCGCATTAGACTCGTTTAAACCGACCAGTGGTCGATTTCACCAAACTCATCGCAACTTACGATTAATCGCAAGACGATTAGCGATGCACAGAAACCATACTGCCTATCACAACTTACGAAGGGTTGTCCATCGTAAGTTGAGTTACGATGGATCGTAAAGCTTTGTGAAATCCACCCCTGGTCAATTTTACTGGGCAGAAGTCAGTCGGTTAAACTACCCATTCGAGTTGGGTAAGTTACCTGGGAGGAAAACTTCCTGGGCTGTCCACTCTCGACTATAAAACGGTCAAGTTACACATTTGCTCAGTTAGTTTCCCCCACAGTCTAGTGGCTTAAGGTTAAAGGAGTGAGTTTCAATTGAAAGGACAAAGGCAGACATAAACCACCGAGGAAATCTTTCGATTAAATAGATCAAATAATTGGCCAATATAACATAATGTAAATACTGTAGCTCGCATTGACATGAAGCTTGAGAATGGGAAGTTTGGCGCTGATAAGGATATCATTCAATGTGCCAATTTCACCCATCAGGGCACTCAAGAGGCAGAATATGGACTCTAGCCCTTATTAAGCAAAATCATTGAATGAGCAAACACATGTACCAACAATATCGACTCTCACAGGAATGGATATATAATTCAGAAGAGCAGCGAAGCATCATTTATTACTATCTTTGTGTGATTTTAATGAACTTTTCACTCACGACGACACTACGCCCGCAGTGCGCATGATTTGGGCTCTTATGGAGATAACCTCAAACCAACAGCAAGGAAAGTGTGACCCCAGAAACAAGAGACTTCGCCATTTTCGTTTTTTTTTTTTCAAATAATGAAGGGAATCGTGACAGCAGAGACTGGCCCCGGAATGATTTGGACCAGATTCCTGAATGCCTCAGTCGGTAGAGCATCACCTCAGGGGAGGAGTACCGATGAGGAGGTTGTTCTTGGGTGAGCAAGTCTCGGGACTAAGGGAGCAGAGTCTCACCTCGTAACCCTCCTCTCGAGCAGCTTTGGCACGGTCCGTGTCCAGAATGGACATGCAGACTTTGGCTGAGCGGACGTGGAAGAAAATTGAAAAAAAAAATAAAAAAAATGAAGAGATGTACTTTCGAGAAACACGCTAAACGAGGTAAGTTAGGCCAATAGATCGTTTGCACCGGCAGCCATCTTTGGAGCTTTCTAGTGTTATTAGAATTCAGTGACAATGCAGGTACAAAGAGTGCACTCTTGCCTATCCAAGAGGAACAGAATCCAAGACTAGGCCCCAAAGATGGCCACTGGTGCAACCGATCTATAAGTATCAAGGGAACGAAAGGAAGGCAAGCTGATTTCAAACAGCCATGAAAGTAACAAAGAAAACTTGGCATGACCATGTCTTGAACCAGTGAGTGGTCGTGGGTTGCTTTTCAAGCAAATTTTAGAACAATTTTGAAAAATTGGCAAAGAAAACTTTGACTGGACCAGGACTTGAGCCCGAGAACTCTGGATTAACGTACCAGCGCTCTTCCATCTGAGCTATCAAGCCCTTAGATGGTTGCCTCCCAAATATCAACAATAGTCTTTGCCGGGGTGGGGGCGCCAGTCAGAAGCAATTCAACCATTGTTCAATAGTTCCCATTCGGTTTTTCTTCTGTTTGGTTGACTTTCAGAGCAGACAGTCAAGAAATCACCACACAGTGCATGCCTTCTTAAAAACATGGCCTACAATCAGACGAAGAGAGTAGTTCTACGGTTATGAGCTTTTTACAGAGTCTAATTTTGTTGTCCAGAATGGTTCTTTGAATACTTGCCAGCAAAACTAAGATTGCCTGCCTTCACTTCTCGGGAATTTCCTGGGACTTTGTTTAAGTAGTGCTAAAAAAAGAGGGCTGTTGGATTGGAATCTTATAGCTCCTACCTTGCTTTGCCATTTCTGTTTCAAACTTCCAAGATGTCTGCTCAGCGACGTGGCAAGCCAACAAATGATCCTGAGACCCAAAGAGAAAACTTGCAAAGATTACTATTGGCTGAATTTAATTAATTTAATTTCCATTTGAAAAATTGGCAAAGAAAACTTTGACTGGACCAGAACTTTAACCAGAGACCTCTGGTGCTCTTCCATCTGAGCTATCCAGCCTTTAGATGGTGGCCTTCCCTAATAAGTCAACTAGTCTTTGCCGGGGTGGGGGCGCCAGTCAGAAGCAATACAACCATTAATATTTATTTATTAATATATTTCCAAACTTTATTCCTTATATCAATAAATGTGTATACCGGTATTCATCATGGTTCATGAATAAGAAAAAGGATGATGAGCTCAGATGGAAGAGCACTGGTACGTTAATCCAGAGGCCTCAGGTTCATCAAGTCACGGTCCAGTAAAGTTTTCTTTGCCAATTTCTCAACTTGCTCAATGCCCGAGCTGCCTGAAATGTTTTTATCAGGCATCGGACAAAACACCGAGCACTCAGTGTTGATCACGTCGAGCAGGGGCAAAAACTCAAAGAAATGTCATTCTCCTCGACGCAAACATCATGTTATATCTAGTATGCAACGCAGTAACCGCCGCTGTACAACATCTGAATCCGCCACACGACCTCGACCAGCTCGGTGGTCAAGTGGGTAAGACATCTACACTAGAATGCAGGAGTTGCGGGTTTGAATCCCGCCCGGCATCATCAGGCATCTGCAAAACACTGAGCAGTTAGTGTTTATCACGTCAAGCGGGGCAAACCTCAATGAATTGCTTAAAACTACTAGGGGTGGCTTAGAAAAAATTGATCAGAGATGGAAGATGAAGTATGGTACTGAAGAGCTGGAGGCAACCTACGTCATAGGACATGGTGGAGGCGAGAAAGCACTGGCTTCTGGGATAGGTGAGGAGACGGGTGTTCCTGGCTGAGCCGTAACAGCAGGGGGAGCAGACAAAGGCTGCCCTGCATGACAAGCATTTGCCCAGCACCAGATCAGTGGCCACTCCGCACGCATGCAGAGAGACCTGTCAATGGGAGAACACAAGAGGCAATCACTGGGCCTGTCTGCTAGAGAACTCTGAATAGGCCGCCATATTTCTTTTTCCGTACCACATAATCGCTATGAGCCTAAATGTTTGTGCACAAAGTATGAAGAATTGAGTCTCAGTTCACTCAGATTGTTCACGTAAGTTGTATTCCCTGTGCAGAAAGCCTTATTGGCTGTGCAGAAAGCCTTATTGGCTGTGCAGAAAGCCTTATTGGCTGTGCAGAAAGCCTTATTGGCTGTGCAGAAAGCCTTATTGGCTGTGCAGAAAGCCTTATTGGCTGTGCAGAAAGCCTTATTGGCTGTGCAGAAAGCCTTATTGGCTGTGCAGAAAGCCTTATTGGCTGTGCAGAAAGCCTTATTGGCTGTGCAGAAACCCTTATTGGTTGTGCAGAAACCAAGCCTTATTGGCTGTGCAGAAAGCCTATCCCTAGCTTTAACTTCAACTGGTATAGCCCCCACCCCTCCCCCTTGCCCCCAACCCCGTAAATTGTTTGTACACAAGCATATGGGCCCATGGCGAATAATGTGGTGCGGGATAAAAATATAAGGCATAGTGCTTCATGGCACTTGTTTAATCATATGCAGCAAGTAGAAGGCTTGCTCACAATTCTTGTTTGGGATGAGTGTGGCTCTGGAAAGAGCCGGTAACTGTGTGTACTCTGCCCGCCGTCAGGAGACAGTCGATCGGTCTCAGCATAGAATACATCATAGAAGTCAATCAAAAGAACTCTTGCAACCTGCTCGCTGACTAAAATGACCTGCAGTACATAAATCTCAACAGCTTGAGGGCTTGAAGTTTCGATCCTAGCAGGACCTTTCTCAAAGGGCAAAGTTTGGCTTGCAGTCTGATTTGATTAAGCCAGGCTTTTCATGCTAGAGTAGAGTAAAGCTTTATGGAATAGGCTCCTTGGCTACTATTTTGTGACTCGAATACAGGTCTGATGTGTGGCATACTGCGTACGAGCACACGTACCCCGACGTCAAACTTGCCGGTGAAGTAGTTGAGGTTGGACTGGCAGGAATAGGCATTGGTCAGTCCGACCCGGGCCAGTCTCTCCTCAGCACGCTTGACTGATTCCTCGTTGTTTTCCACCAGGACGACCCGGCAGTCTGGCAGGCAGTGGGCCAGGACGATACCCACATGGCCCTGGGTGAAGGGGGAGGGAGGAGTGAGTGGTGGTAGGTGGAGGGTGGAAAATGAATACTGCAAGAAAATTGTGGCAACTTGTTCTTTTTTCATCTTGTGTGTGGCCCTTCCCACCTTCTGTGATTTTTTCTTCCCCCTCAAAGTGAGAATTTGTTTGTCCCAAAATTTCCTAGCAATTTTCCTTTCCTTTTCTTGCTTGGAAATGAATATGAAAAATACCTAAGTTAGAGGGCCAATCATTTCCATCTTAGTCAGATGAAACCTCATCCTTTTGGTCCTTCCAAATGAAGCTTTTCTAAAGAAACTGGTCCCTCAAGGTTTTTGGTTAAAACTGCGAACATTTCTGGATCGAGTTGGGAGCTGCCTCGGTTTTGGGGAGGAGTGGGATTATTGCAACGGGAAAAGCAAAGGGGTCGACTCACTCCGCCACTGCAGAAATCCACAATGACATCACCTGCCTTGGCCACCGTTCGAACCGCGGCCACTAGACTCTCAATCTGCTGCCTCTTGTGGTGTGCCCTGTTGGCCGATACGTCTGAGAGACAAAAAAGAAGAAAAAAAAGTCACCTTGAAAGAGTTGCTCGGACCCGGCGATATGAAAAATTGGCAAAGAAAATTTTGACTAGACCGGCACTTAAACTTAAGCTTTCGTTGGGTGGACTGCCATTCAGGGATGTAAGTGACCAACAAAGTCATTTCCGGAAAATCACCGACTGCGAGTGAGCGCTTACGTGACGGTGATATTCACGGCAGGGTTGAAGGCACCCTTTAGTTTTTAGGGTTTTTAACAGATAAAAATGAGCAGTTTGAGATAATTTTTTGACATGAAAAAAGGAATAAAAAGAAATAAATAACAAATGAATTAAAAAAAATAATAATTAATTAAAAAATATCACGCCATTTCCGGATATCTGCAAATTTCCGGAAGTCTTACATCCTTGGTTATTAGAGAGATTAACAAGTCTGACAGAGCATGCCTTTAGCTCAGGTGAGACACAATGAGACATTTCAGCCGAGCTGTCTACCTTGGGATGGATTGACGTCTGCAGGAAAGCTGTCCCAAGGCAACTCCACGTTCTCACTGAAGTCTTCCACTTCAACGTTGACGTCGCAAGCCTCCAGTTTGGCGAGAATTTCGGCAACTCGAACCTTCACACTGGGCAGTTGGCTATAAAGAAGGTGAAATTAAAATAACAAGAACTCTTTTTCTAACAAACTATCATTGGCAGGGGCTCTTCATCTCTTGTCAGGGGGTTATGAGGAGGGAAAAGGAAGGGCAAAGGTTTGAGTTTGGGGTGAGAGCTAAAAAAAAATGAGAATTTTCAGAATATCAAAGGGACTGCTCATGATCTTGATCACCCATACCTAATGTGGAGCGATCTCAGCTTGTCTTGGTTGAAACTGACTGTGACCTCTTCCTTGACTTCTGGCTTGGCCTCTACTTTGTCTTCAGTCTTGACCTCTGCTTTGTCTTCTGTCTTGACCTCTTCCTTGACCTCTTCCTTGACCTCCATCTTGACCTCTGCTTTGTCTTCAGTCTTGACCTCTACCTTGCCATCAGTCTTAACCTTCGCCTTGATCTTCATCTTGACCTCTGCCTCTGCCTCTGTCTCCTCAGACATGCAGATGCTCTGAGGCGGTCCGTCTGCGACTGCAATAGCGGCCTGCCTCAATCCGCAGCTCTCGGCACATCTCCTCACGCCGGGCACGCTCCACATCCTCCCGTACCACCGCCAAACCCGCGGGAGGCTTCCCAGGAGGGTTCGGCCTCTGCCTATCGTCTGGCAGAAGGAGTGGACTCCCAGGAAGAGAGCAAAGTCTGCCAGAGTGACGTACAGCCCCTCCACGAAGAGTCGATCGGGTCGGGCCGAGGCGGAGGACGGAGCAATCGGAGCGGCCGACTGCTCAGCGGAAGGCCGGATATCAGTTGCTCCCTGAGCTATCGAGGTTCTCGCATCCACCTCTTTGATCGGGATGTGCGGAGGAAGGCTTTCTGGGGTTCGAGCCTGGCAGAGGCCACTCTTACTGGACGTTTGCGTCTCACGGTCAGCTGCAAGAGTCTCGACGCTCTCCCGTCCCTTCGCAGACTCGAGGACGGGCGGTTTTTCTCGACCTTCGTTGGCGCTTCCCCCGTCCTTCACAGACAGACCCTTCTGAGCCTTCTGCCCTTTCTTGTAGATGTTCTTGGAGACCTTGATCTGACGCTTGTCGCACAGCTGCAAGGCGGACGGCGGCTGGAAGAATACCGTGTCCTCTGTCGGTCCAGCTGCCATCTGACGATCTTCTCCATTTCTCCCTGATCGTCTATCTTTCGCCTTCCTGCCCAGAAACTTGCTGGAGACGACTGGTGGACTTGAAAGGAGTCTCTCTAGGTCTAGCAGGACCGTCGGGGTGGTGCTGTCGACTGGGAGTGGGAGGTCCTCGTAGATGTCGACCTCACAGAGCTTGGTGCAAGGGCTGACCTCAGCACACTTCTTCAGGCAGGCCTGCTTGTAGCCCTGCAAACGACAAGATACAACAAGATCAAAATCCTGTATAATTAACTAACTGTCCTGAATAGGAAGATTTGCCTAGTAAGATTATGTCTGTCTCAATTAAACAGGATAGCTAGATACACTTTTTTGTGAGCTTTTGACTTTGCCTTCAACGACTGTTTGAAAAAAATATCAAAAGCAAGTACCCCCGTACGTACTGCTAGTACTTCAGCTGGCAGCCTCATATTTGTCAAGTCAATTTTTTTTAGCTCGAGCTACGTTTGTTTTCTTAAAGCCCCTACACAACATTGGTTACAAGTCTGAATAACAACATTGAATACAAGTCTGTGCTGTGTGCACAGATGAACTGAAAATGGCTTTACGCTGTATAGGTAATGCACCGATTTAGTAAAAGCCTACCCATTGGTTTCATCTGATGCCAACATTTCTCATTAGATGCAGCCAAAGATGATTCATAACAAAGGTAAATTGATAAAAGCAATGCTAGTTTAACCCAATCTGCACATAAAATCACATGAATACGAAAGACATTCATTCGGTTTGTGGCAGCGACAGGAGTCATGCGACTCGAGAGACTCACTGATTCAAGTCCCACTTTGCCCTGGCCAGGACTCAGACTCTAACTCATTCTCGGGGCTTGCGGACTCAGGCTGGAACTCAACTCGATCCACATGGACTCGACGCAGGCTCACCCTGGACGACTCGGGACTTGGGGGTCAGACTCCGGAGAAGTGACTTAATAGACTTGAGCGAAACTACTCAGACTCAGATTCAATGAGTGGGTGAAATAACTCCTAAAATATAGTGGGCCTGACGTTTCGATCCTAGCAGGACCTTTCTCAAAGGCAGAGTGACAAGGACAAAACAGATACATGAACACTCTATTCACTCTCCCCCCCCCCACTTCCTCCGTGTTCATGTATCTGTTTTGTCCTTGTCACTCTGCCTTTGAGAAAGGTCCTGCTAGGATCGAAACGTCAGGCCCACTAAATTTTAAGATTAACATTTTGGTAATTTTAGTCAGTAAGCAGTTTGCAACATTTTTGTATATCAAAAATAACTCCTCCTTGTTTAACCTGCCTAGTATCTTCCTCAACTACAGTCAGTATCAAAATGGTTAGTGGCATGGGACTAGAAGCATAGCATCCTGGAACTCTTTGACAAATCTTACCAGCAGGGCCTCTAGGTTCTTGGCTGGGTCTCGCTCATGCCCTTTCTTGACAATTCGTCTCAGGACGGCCGAGAGCCCACAGTAAGCGATCCGCTGACCCACTCCGACGACGACCGGCTGCTGGCACTGCTGCGCAAGCCAGTCCACGCTGTCCCAGCTCTCGATGACGAGGGCGCCGTTCGGGATCGGAATCGGTATCTCGGGGCTCGGACACGGAGGACTCTTAAAGACGGCGTCCGTCTGGTGATTGCAGGGTACGAGGCCTGCTTCTGATGTGTCCGTGTGAGGTTCCGAGGAAGACTGACGGCAGAGCTTTGTCTGCTCGGAGGGAAATGCTCCATCAGACTCGTCCTGTTCTTTTGACCGTCTCTCACTAGCATCGGCGACCCGCTCGTCTGGCTTCTGATGACGCTGACGAGACTTCAGGTCTTTAGGGTGACCACAGTTGGCTTCTGGGGTGCTGGTCGCCGCTCGGACCAGAAACACGTCGAAGGAGTCCCAGCCGCAGTACTGGCACAGGAACAGGACAGTCCGGGTCTGTGGCGGCAGAGAATTGCCGTGGACCTCAAGGTACAAGCTCTCCCGACCTGGTCTGGATTCGGGGACCTCTTTTGCTTCTTCAAACTCCGGCGAGTGCTTCTTGTCTGTATCCATGATGGCAGGCAATACCAAATTGGACTGCATAGCTGCATAAATAATGTTGGAGAAAACAGTGTATTACTGCAGGATAGGCACAGCATAAATAAATTACAGGTCTCAAAAATTATTTTAAACCTGGCTACGGCAGCTCGGGGATCACAGTGGATGCAGCTTTTTCAATTGAAGTCAAACAAACAAAGGAAAACTGATTAACAAATTGTAAAATTGGCGAAGAAAACTTTGACTGGACCAGGACTTGAACCTGAGACGTCTGGATTAACGTACCAGTGTTCTCCCATCTGAGCTATCCAGCTATCAGATTGCGGCCTTTCCTAGATAGTCTATGGTCAACCAGTCTTTGCAAAGGTCTCCAAAATCTTGAATAGAGGGCCTGATGTTTCTGGTTCTAAGGGGACCTTTTTAGAAAGGGGAGATGAAAACATTGAACCACGCATTGTATTTCCGGGATTCAAATTTTGGTAATTAACCTCAGTGAGCAGTTTACATTTGTTTTTTCTTCTAAAAATTTGTTTGACTTGAATTGAAAAAGCTGCATCCACTTTGTGCGATTCCCAAGCTGCCATAGCCAGGTCTACAGCAATTGATTGTTTGTATCTGAATGATAATGGGATTATGGGGCTGTGATCCCTGGAGATATAGAACAACAACTATAGAAGCAAAGACTGGTTGAGTGGTTGACTATCTGGAGGCAGAAAGAGGTATTGGGTTCAAATCCCGGTCCAGTCAATTTTTTTGTTCCCATTTAAAAAAATATTTTTTAAAAGTTCCCAGTCAGTTTTTCCTTTAATCATTTGAATTTTCTTTCAATCACTTAAAAAATTACAAGCTCATAACTTTGTAAGTTGTAGGTTGTAGTTATCTTGATGTGATGGCAGAAAATACTTCTTCTCTAAGTCAGTTCTCTTGTGATATATAAAAATGTTGCAAACTGCTTACTGACTAAAAATAAAATTACAAAAATGCAAATCTCAAAATTTGTTTCTCATCCGTGTGACCGTGTCCTATTCACTCTCTTCCCCCTTCCTTCGTATACATGTATCTGTTTTGTCCTTGTCACTCTGCCTTTGAGAAAGGTCCCGCTAGGATTGAAACGTCAGGCCCACTAAATTTTGAGTTCTCTTGTATTTAGAGTAGACCTTGTAACTTTAGAAACTTCCCCACATTCCAAACATTATGAAGTGGAAGTATCGATTCGGATACATCTTATTCTTAGTCCCTTAGATGGGTACCAGGTACCAGATCCCCTGAACCCTCTAATACTGGCAAAGGGTAGTCCGAGTAACTTGGACCATAGACTTAGAGTCGGAGACTTAGTTAAACTGAAAGTCGCCCTTAAATTTTGGAGAGGTAGGGCGACTTGTTCAAGTTGATGTAACAGTGTAACTGTAAGTGTAAGTGTAATTGTGTAAGGTCCAAGTTAATGGAGTGCATGATAATTGATATACTAATCTAGTCTGAGTAACTTGGACCCGACAAGTCACCCTTTTTTCGAAATTTGGAGGGGTCGGGTCTAAGCTCAGTCGGGTCACCCTAAAATAAAAGTAAACGCAGTGGCTGTTGTTACGGCAGTCGTCCGTGTGGTTCCCTGACTTCACAGTATTTGTCAGGATGTTTAGCTCTTGGAACCAGACTATCATCAGTATCACTTTATCAGCTACTGAGCTAGTAATAGACTGGTTCAACCAGCCTGCAATGCTGACGAAATACAATCAAGTCAGGGAACCACACGGACGACTGCCGTAACAACAGCCACTGCGAAAAGCAAAACTATGTCATGCCATGAAAAACCGTGCAACAAAATACAAATGCCGAGCAACATGACAAAATGCACTGTGCAACCGCTGTGCAAGTACCAAGTGGGAAGCCAACAAACATCTTTCTCGTGATCAGAGTCTCCTCCCTCTTAAACACGACGCTTAGCAATATCTTGATGAACATTTATGATTGTCAATAACTTACTTGCATCTATGATTGCATATTATGTAGGGCGTAAGCCTCTAGTGGCTCTACTCTATCGAGTGACGATCAGTCAGTGGGTCACGTTGTCTGGCCACAACGGTACACACTGGGCGCCGCCATCTTTGTCAGTAGGAGAGCAAACCTCAACGAATGAGGGCGCTAATAATTATTATGCAGAGTGGGTTGCGGCTGGGTTGCAGCATGGAGGGGTCTCTACTTATTCCTCCATGGTTGCAGGTACAAAAACCCTCAATTTAGAGGAGAACAATTCCACACCAAATTCCACACCATTTCTCAGGTCTTGTAACTATACTCCAAATAGTAGTTTGGACCTTCTTTTCTCGGATTCTTTTCAATGTTGGTGTTTGATTTGATTCATTGCCAATTACCCCTCGAAATTACGTTCCCCCCAAACATAATGTGTAGTCGTCCAATTCCAAGCCGCTGCAAGGATTTTGGGAAGCATGAACTGACAATAGCTAGTGTGGAAGCTTCAGTTCCAAATTACACACCAAATTGAACATGGAACCTCCATATCAGTTAATTTAGACTCCAAATATCCCTTATTAAAAATGAAATTGTACACTTTATGATACTCAACTCGGCAGAGATGTGATGCAACAATACGGGTTGCGTATACGTCCATAGAACAGTCAACCGGCTTCCGTAGGCCAGAGCAAAACACGTACATTTTTAACACGGGGGAGTCTTTTATAGTTTCGGTGAGTGGTACTAAAAATTGTAGCTCAGAATAATTCCAGTAGGCCGAGGCCCTTTTCCAAAACCCTGCTTAGCTAGCTTCGGCTCCTGCTTCGTCTCTGTTATATCCAAAAGCTGAAAACACAGGTTGGAGTTCTTTGTTGAAGTTGAAGTTTTTGATTATTTTTCAAAACGTAGTATAACATTCAAAACGAAGCCAAAGACCTCATAATTATTTCCATGCCTTGTACTTGACTAAACGCATAAAACAAATGGAGACAAAGTCGGAGCCTGAATCTATAAGGCGGGGTTTGGAAAAGGGCCCTATATGGATAGCATTTCGTCGTAGTCTTTTTTGGAAGTGAAGATTTTACGCGGGGGGCCGGTGGGGGGGGGGGCGGGTGTGGTTAGTGCCAGCTCCATTAACCGTGCAGCCGATCAAAATACACAGCCATCACAGTGTGTTTCAAGGCTGTTATACCGCCATAGGCATCTTGCATAACCATGCCCAGCATGGTAATTATATCGACGATGTATCAACATCAAGGTTTTATAATTCATATTCATTTTAGAGCGAGTGTCATCTCGTGGAATAGCGGTGCTTCGACAGGATTGTGTTCGTAAACATTATTATCAGTCCCCTGTCCTTTAATTTGCAGGTTTCCCAGACCGTACTCACACACACTGGAGAATAACCATGTACATCCGCTGACCTTCAGGGTTTCCAAACCCATTTTCATCGCAGTTATCAATCACTTATAGTTGTGATCAGAATTGACCCATCTTAAAGACAAAAAAAAAACCCATCAAAACAATAATCAGTCAAACTATACATGCACGCAAAGTTCATTGGTTCAAATAAACGTATGACTGTGTAGGCCCTACAATAAGTAAATAAATATATTTTCCAAGCGTTAAGATGACGTTTTGATAGGTCTGGGTGAACAGCGGGTCTGTGTGGATTGTGGGTACCAGAACAATGGATGGGTACCCAGTACTCAGAACAATGGGACCGCTCCTTGTGGGGTACTTTGTTGGTACCCCATAAGGTTTTCACGAAACTGGTTATTTGGAATTAACTCAAAAAGGAGGAATTTCCGAGGTATATTTATCCGTCGCAAAGATAAGTATTTTATATAAGGGACATTCGCTAGAAATTTCTGCTTATAGGAAAGTGATTCTGGTTCGAAAAGGAACGATTTTAAGTCTGCTTTTCTGAGCAAAACAGACCCACTGCACAGTCCGCATGCGGACCACCTGTCAAACCGTCATCGATTTGCGTGTATACCGTTTAAATTTGGAATCAGAGATGGCCGCCTTTTGGCTCGTCGAACGGAAGAGAATCTTCTCGTTCAACTGAGGGGAAATTTCTAATTTCCCCCCAAACGTTAGTAATACAAATTACTAGTATTGAAATCTGTGATTCTCACTGAATCCAAAAGTGGGCGCCCAAGACAGTGATATACAGGTGTTTTTGGAGGTAAATCAAGTCCTGATTGGTCAATGTTTGCCCAGCAGGTATCGAAGCAAAAAGACCAGTCTTGACCGAAGTCTGACCAGGTTTGACGAGCATTCTTCAACGTTCATAGCAAGGGAAAGGAGGGAATTTCAGAACAGTTCATCAAAAGGGAAATTACATTACTTCTTAGGTAAGTGAAGGTTTGCATGGTGGAAAAACTTATTGGAAGGTTTGCGGTGACACCATGTTTATCTTCTCTTTCAAGAAGTGTGGCTCTGAAAAGAGACGGTAACTCTAGATATGTTAATTATGTCACCGCAAACCTTCTACAGTATAGATTACTTCACAGTGGCACACGTCAGTGCATAACGATAATCAACGATAATTCAACGTTTAATTAACCACTTGGAAAGCCTCCCCAACCAGGGCATAAAGCAGATGGCAGAACCATTGTACTTTTTTCAAATAAACAAACCAATTATTATACGCTCATGCTGATTATTCCAGCGAATGCAAATTTCATTTGGATAGCTTAAAACGGCCGTGAACACAGCCGTTTATTGCATTTACGATTAAAAGGGTCAATATGAAATGCATAATTTTATTCTGTAAAACGCATATTAATATCGTTGAAATCTGCATTTAAAATACAACTGCCATATTAGATTTTCTTGTAATGTTTTAAAGCCCCTATACACAACATTGGTAAGATAAAAAAAACAGAAATGTTCACAGATTAACATGGTTATATATAAAATGGTTACATAGTAGAAACCTGGCACTGAAATAATTATTTGGTCTAAAATGCTGCATTTTTTGAGAATTGAGGAAAGAAATAGTTTACGTCTCACTCCCTAGATCTAAGGGATTTTTCGGAACAATTAGTTGAATGCTGCATTTTCGCGAAACAAATGGAGTGGTTTTTTACCATTTTCTCAAGACTTGGTTGGCGGATTGAGCTGACATCTTCACAGGCGTGCTATTTCATAAATAATATTGAATCAGACAACGTACGGATGGTATTCTTTGACCTCGACCAATGCTGTGTTATCCCTCTACGGTGCATACAAAATAAACTTATTATTAGTAATTTTGAGGGTTTCTACAGCCTTTTCAGTATACGAAAAGGCCCTAATAATGCGTTGTTGAAAATAATCAACTGAAATCCTTTAGTGTCTCTGCCACTATTATGGAAATCTCCGACAATTTTCTCCTGCAATTAGAAACAAATTGTACACACTGTCTGAGAAGCAATCCTTCAAAATGCGTAACTTACAAACTTCTCTTCCAGAAGGAAAGAGTATTGTCTTGAAAAGAGGCTGCATCCTTGTACTGGACGTCCTTCGATGATGGGCTGTGCGGGCTGTACAGGTTTTTTTTTTTTCTAGACTGAGTAAGTATTTTTCCGGAGTTGTCAACATACTTTTCAGATAATACAAAGAGTAGGCCAATCAGGTTTAATTACGATGCCTCCGTTCGGCAAATGTAAATAAATGTGACCCGGCACAGCGACATGAGGACTATCCCACCAAAACACTTTTCGAGTAAACAACGCCTGAAGTCAAAGTATCTTCTCAATTCAATAAGATATTTTCGGAAAGTTAATGTATTGGAGAATATTATGTGAAAGGATTTTCCGAAATCCGTCTCTAAATGTTGAAAAAACGAGGATTTCGGGGGAGTGTTTGTGTACTGTTTTTATGAAAATATAAAGTTCCTGCCTTTTTGAATGGCCGCTTTCGAGGAGTTCGACTGGTGCTGCTATATTGTGTCTGGTGCCAAATGAACGAGCGAAGTCCCCTTGTACTATTTACAACAAAGTTCACACGGAAGTAAATTTGATATCATTTGAAAGCTAATGGTATACTCTTTCACATCATTAGAAAATCTTAAAAGTGGGGGTTATTCCTCATTATGCTGTGCCGGGTCACAAATAGTATAAATTTGTTGTAAAGGTGCTTGGAAACCTACCATATAATTATACATGTGCGACAGTAATTTAATTAATTTAATTTTCAGTCCATTTTCATTTTTTTCTCATCAACTTTTTGTTTTGTTTATTTCCGGTATATACTGTTTCCTATCACGTTTTCTTCCGTTTTCTACTGTTTTTGATTATTTTCCCCGTCTTTTAAATTAATTTTACAATTATTAGGCTGTATTTTGTTCGTCTTTTTTGGTTTGCTGAATTTACTGATATTCATACTTCATTGTCCTCTGTATTTCTTATCTCTTGATGATTAGGCCAATGTCCTATTATAGCTTTTATACTAATAAGCATCTGTTTTTTGATATTCAGTCATTTGGAATGTGTAAAAACATACCAATAATGTCAAATTAAACAAATGAAGGAAAAACTAATTGTGAATTAACTTTTCAACATTTTGAACAGTGCCAAAGGAAATCTTAACTTGACCGTTACTTGAACCCGAGACATCTTGCTTTGCACACGGCGGCTCTAGTCATCAGAGTCCAATTTCATAGAGCTGCTTAATTAAGCACCAACATTTGCTTAATTAAGCACAACATGTCATGATTAACAAAATCAAGATCACTTTGGCGACCCAAACTTCACTTGTGTTTCTTGGTGAGTCAAGAATAGTGGAAAAGAAGTCAGAAGCAATAGACATCACATTGTAATGCGCTTAGTAATTCCGTTTACACGGGGAAGAATTTTCAAGCTTAGCAGATTTCAACGCTTAAGAGTCTCTATGAAATTGGCCCCAGAGCTATCCAGCCCTTAGATGGTGACCTTCCCAAAATAGTCGACTACTTTTTGCATGAGTGTGAGGGGGGCAGTAAGACGCATTTAACTATTGACTGCCGCATATCTTCAGGGATCACTCCCCGTTTTCAATCCACCACAATCCACCGGGTTGTGTTGGAGGATTGTGGAGGATTGAGGCAAGTATGAGAACATTTCCAGTTGAAGGATTGCGGAGGATTGAAGAAGGTTTTAAATTTACACTGGAGGATTGTGCAGGATTGGGGAAGGTTGTCATATTTACACCGGAGGACTGTGGATGATTTTGGAAGATGAGGAAGGTTGTAAAATGTACACTGAATGATTGTGGAGGATTGTGAAGGATTGAGGAGGGTTCCAAGTAAACAGTTTACTACTGGGTTAAGGTTAGGATGCAAACCAAAAGTATAACAACAGAGTGCCGTATAACCCCCGGGATCAAGCCCCAATAGTAAACCTATAGTAAACCAGGCTACAGTTCAGGGATCACACAAAATGCATGAACAAATTAGTTAAACAGAAGTTAAACGAAAGAGATGATTGGGATCACAAGATTGTAAGACAGCAGAGCGTTAGGTGGAGGAACATCTCTTGCGGACTATCTCGATGACTAGAGGCAAGGATGTGATGATCGGTACAAGGCCAATTCCAATGAATGACGAATCGTAGCTACCTGTGGTGTCGAATAGCCACCCTGCAAAGGAAGACCGACAAGAGACGAGATCATTGTGGGCAACTTGTGCTTGATGACCTGAATGAAAGCCGGCAATAGTTACAGGAAACGGATGAATAATATATCTTATGACTATAGCACTTCACTACTACGAGCTTCCTGTGACTAATCAGCAGTCAATGGGGCAAAACACTAACCTTCCTAAATCCTCAGAAATCCTCTGGGCTACAGCAAAGGACTTCAGAGGATTGAGGCTGAATAGGTTATGAAGTTTGGAAGGATTTCTGAGGATTGAGGCTGAATGGGCAAACTACTGGAGAAGGATTTGGGAGGATTTAGGCTGCATGGGGTTCGACTGAAATGGGGATTTCAGAGGATTGATTCTGAAACTGCATTGGGGTCTGTAGTTATGCTTGGTTCCAAACCACACATTTATAGTCATCCCATGGGCAAACCAAAACACACTCAAAATACTCATAGGCCTACTCAAAATCAGAGGATTTCAGAGGATTGAGGCAGTGGGCACCACAATTTGTGTGTACAGTGGCAAATTTCGGAGGATTTCAGAGGATCGAGGTTGGTAACCCAAATTTCATACTCAAAATCAGAGGATTTCAAAGGATTCAGGTAGGTTCCTAGCAAAAAGGGTCTAGGACGTTAGGGTACGTTAGATATAGGGCAAACCCCAACATTATATGTTGCCTAGGTTTTCATGTAATGGGAGTCATGGACAGACACAGTACTCCAATGAATTTGAATTGGCAGCGTACAATTTTTAATGATTATCATATTTTGCCAAGTTCAACTCACCAGGTAGGAAGCCCGCTAGAAGCTCAGGCATGAAATTGAGGAACCGTATCATCCCGAACGCAGTCGTTAGTCTGTCCACTTCAAACAGATCTTTGGTCAGCACATCGTTCAGGGTGCACTGGGCTGACATGCCGAAGCCACAGACGAAGGTGATCACCGCCTGACCGTACACTCCATCAACCCAGGGGTCGGCCACAAAGGCAAGAGCCAAGGTCACGGCCGTCAAAACTATCGCCGACGGGCACGTCAGAACGCCCCAGTCGATGAAGGGCGCCCAGAAGACGGTTCCGAGGAAGTAGCCGACCGCGGCCGACGAACAAAGTGCGGCCGCCACCTCCGGAGAGATCCCCTTGACTTCCAGGTGGGGGACGTAGTAGATGATCCAGCCGTTGTAGACGGTGACGGAGCTCGAGTACGTCATGAAGACCAGGAAGAACCTGTACTCGCCCAGTATGCCGACGTCCATCGCTTTGGAGAGACGGGCCCAGCACACCGTCGAGAAAGCGGACTCATCGGCGTCATCGCTCGTGTCCGCCGAGTCCCGCCTCTGAGTCGGCACGGACGTGTAGCCGGGGCAGTGGACCCTGACGACAGCCGCGGAGGCCACCATGTGGAAGCAGATGCTCCCGCTCAGAAGCACGGCCCCTCGCCAGCCGTAGGACTCCAGAAAGAGCTGGGCCAGTGGGGCGAAGACGACCATGGCGCCCGCAGCCCCGGCGTGGCCGATTCCACAGGCCAGGGTGTAACGGGCTGTGAAGTGACGTCCGATGTATACCTTGCTGAGGACATTGATAACGCCAATACCTGGCCCTTATCACAGGTACAGTAAAATAGAACATTTGACTAATTAGTTGATATAAAAAAGATGAAAAAAAAAATACCCGGCAATATACTAAACCACCATTGTAACCCACGTCGGTCAAAATAATCCTATCTGGTACAGGCCGTGTTGGAACAAATAAATTCAAATTCCCAATAATTCTGATAACAACAAGACCAGGTTTGAGGGTTTGCATGGTGGAAGTACCAAGTCTAAGTTTTGCGATGACACCATGCAAAACATCTCTTGAGACGGAGCTTGTCTCTGAAGAAAAGCGCCGGTAACTCAGCGTTTTTCTGGCAGTGTGTACTCATGCTCATTGTCAGGAGACCTACCGGCTCTTTGCAGCGCTTTAAAAACTGCTCACATCATGCACATGGATGAAGTATGTTGAGGCACATGGTGCACGATACATGCGCACGAGGTGATGCTCACTTTCACTCCATGTGCTTGAGGTACAATAAATAGAGATATTCTTGTACATGAAGCACTTCATGCACCTCATCCGATTTTTGCTCAAGTGATTACAATGCCACATGTGCTTGAGCTACAGTATTTCGTGTGCATGAAGTACAGTAGGTGCCTCAAGTGTTCATGATTCTGGGACAAATATGTGCCATTGCAGAAGTGTATGAGGTGCAGTTCGTTTTTACATGCAGTGAGAGCCACACTCCTCAAAAGAAGATGTTTTGCATGGTGTCACCGCAAACCTTCAACCTTAAGACCAGATGTGCTTTCCCCAACACTTTCCCTCAAAATATTGTACAGCGAGTGAGAACGAACGGACAGCAGTATACTCCAATATCTGGAGTCGAGTAACATTAGGTTGATCATATTTACCAACGAAGACGACGAGTAAGACGAAGATTTGAGGTATGGTTGAAGTCAGTGGAATTAACAGCAGGCTGAAGCCCACAATTATCGCACTGCAGATCAGCAGTGCTCGGCTAGCGAATTGACGTTCAAGTGGTACGACGAAGATACCTACATCAAATGAACAGATAGAAAAGTGTCAATAAACCGATGCTATTATTTCTTGACGGCTTACGGCAAGTGCTTTATGCATCTAGTGCGTTTTCAATTCACTGGTTAAAGGCCCAATACAACATTGGGAAGATCGGGAAACATCGATGTCCACAGATTTCCTTCTAATTGACACAGTTTGTAGATGGTCATGGTAGAATCCTCATGCTGAAATCTCACGGTCTGTCTGGGATGCTGTACTCCACTCCACTCCACTCAAACATCGACAAATAGTTAAATATTACTCGCAAGTAATAAACTTTTTCTTGGTGCGAAAAAACCGTGACGGTTTTTTGCCTTTTTTCTACTTTATCAGATTACCATTTGAGCTAAAGTCTACGCAGGATTTCTATTTTGGAATGTTTAATCGTTTATCGCACACACGGTGGCAATCTTTTGTTTTTTATTGTTTTATTGGGCCTTTAATTCACCACGTTCCATATGCACTAATGAATGAAGGGCGCCGGCTTCGGAGTAATACACGCAAATTGTCATTCGTGAAAAAACCCCACAAAGATAATTTGGCTGGACCGTGGTGTGAACCAGGGCCTCGGGTTTAGCTCAACCACCCGAACAATTTAGCCGTTAGGTGGGGGTCTTTTTCAAGTATACCTATGCTTGCTTAGGAGTCGCCAGGCAGAAGGCACTATGGCTCCCGTAATAGGAGATACTCCAAGCATGGTAAATGAGATTTGAAGGTTTGCACGGTGGGTTTCAATGTGCAGCATGTCTGCTGAACGTTCGAGCGGCAAATGCCACACACTGGCCGAAACGTTGAGGTACCGGCTCTTCTCATTCCAACGCTCACTACCCTAATGGTAGAGGGGTTATCGCACATTGCGTCACTGCATACAATACTACCGGGGTACATTCTGATTCGTAACGAATGTTTGAACGGGTGCGTAGAGATACATTTACTTGCTGACATTCAGAATTCTTAGATGAGACACAACGGTTTATATGACGGCTGCACAATGTGCAAAGTTTGCGGTGGTTCCATGTATTAGGCCTATGCCATCTTTTTCGAGAAGAAGTATTAAGGCCTTGAAAAGCTGGTTAATCTACGTTTCGGTAAATAATGTACTCAACCCATCGTCGAGCGACTGCTGGATTCCAACTTCTGGAGTCCAGATACTGGGGACTGTTGATGACGGTGCTTAGGATAAATGATGACATTTCGATGGAGGCAGGACCTTTCTCAGTGACAGAATGAGACAGGGCGATCGACGCAAAAGGCCAACATACCGATGACGTCTGTGGTGACCATCACCGCCGCCACCATGATCCCAATCATCCACGTGTGCGTCACGAACTGCTCCCTTAGCGTGGGCAGTAGGACACCCAGCGTTTTATGCACACCAACCAGCACGAAATTGGCCATGAAGGCCAGTAGCACGATGAAGCATCCGCTCCAGCTGAACTCGTTGCATGAGGGAACATTCCTACGGCTTGCCATTTTTTGGAGGGTCACTCTGATCTGTCTATTTCTTGACTTGTATACACGGTGCGTCAGATGGGGGAAGGGGTTGTAGTTTCTCGTCTGAGCGAAACGCTTGTGAATCCTAATAAACACGTCAAAGAGAATGGACGAGGAGCTGCAAATAAGCCTGATATACAAAAAAATATGACCTCTGATCAGAAATTATACAATGAACATATCTAATGCCAAATAAGGATTTTCAATGTGTTGGTCTTCAGTAAACTTTTAAGGCTCGTGCACCAACGTCGCTCCTGACTGTCTGCCCACATGCCGACTGTAATTTGCCTATGAGATGAAAGGCTCCTTCAAAGTACGTATAAACCATCAACTTGTTCGTGTATATCACTTACCTTCTTTGATATCAAGCCCAAAATGAAACTTGGCCCAACTGGAGGAAATAAACACTGAGAACGCACAGTGCTCGTTACGTATACTCGGCAAACCCTTGTTGATGAATGGGATGATACTGAGGTTATTCCATTCATCGACGGGTGTTTGCCCATCGGGAAATCGTCTCCGTCCATTTTGGTCGCCCCTGTATTAGTGCACACATTTCCGCAGCTGTTGTACGCCGTTGTAATTCGTCTCAATGGCGTACAACAGCTGCGGAAATGTGTGCACTAATACAGGGCGACCAAAATGAATTCGAGTCAACTCGTACCCATGCAAACTCGTGCCCAACCAACTCGTACCCGCGCCAACTCGTGCCCGCGCCAACTCGTACCCGCGCCAACTCGTACCCGCACCAACTCGTGCTCGTGATTAAGTTTGCTATTAAAATTAATAAATTATTTTAAAGTCAAACAATTAAAGGAAACCTGACTGGGAAGGTTTTTAATTTTTTTTTTTAAATGTCAAAGTTTTCTTTCAAAAAAAAAAATTATTTTGTTTGCTCCTTAGTTGTAAAATGTGTCCATTTTGTAATAATTTTGTCCAAGTGATGACACCTACAGTAATTTCGACCACACACACGTACGGACGCACTTATAAGCGGCAACATTAAAGTATTGATATTCTATTGTTGCTGATGGAGTTGCATTCACGCACTGAACAAAGCCCACGGTGTGCAGTGTTAGCGGTGACATGAAAAACCCTTTTTTTTTCAATTGACTACAAAACCAACAACACTGGCATTTCAATGATTGACGTTTAGTCCGCAAAATGGTAGAGGCACGTACATTTTGTTTAATTGTTTCTCTAAAATTACCACGAAGACATTTTTTCCTCATTCACATGCATAATTTAACATTATGCACAAAGCAGAAATCCATCATTTTCACAAACCAACAACACAGCGATACAAATTACCCAACCGAAAATTCCCCCACATTGGATCCCCTATAATGATAACTGGACACTTCACAAAGGTTTGTTAGAATTCAAGTCAACTCGTTCTCCGTGCATTATTTTATGCAAGCACGAGTTGGCACGGGTACGAGTTGGCACGGGTACGAGTTGGCACGGGTACGAGTTGGCACAGGTACGAGTTGGCACAGGTACGAGTTGGCACGGGCACGAGTTGACCAAAATGGGCACGAGTCGGTCAGAGTACGAGTCGGTTTGGGTACGAGTTGACCTGTTCCCGTTGAGACCTCTGGTTATTTTCACCGGCCGTGCACATTTTAGGGTTTTTGTGGGATTATTTATTCCCCTTGTGGCTACTAATGTTAATTTAAAGGGGCACTACTACTCACACCAGTTTGTCCTTCCACGGAGACAGTCCCTGTGTAGGAGCAAACACTACCAATTCAGGGCCTGCTCCGTGTCCGTTGGACGCGTAGTGTGCATGGTCGTCGCGGTGAAACACCCGGCGAATGATCCGGAAATCGAACAAGGTCGAAGGTCGTAACATGCGCGCATGCGCGTAGGTGTAATTCCCCATGGCATTGGTGGCAAGCAACGCGCCCAAAATCTACCGGGAGACATTTTGGCTATACAGTAGTATGAAAAGAACGATGTTCGAATCTTCACCGGTGAATCACCGTTGTATCCAACGGTAAATCCAACGGTCCCATTTGGAAGCAGTTTGAAAACACCATCACGATGAAAGAGGAAGGGCTGCACATGGCAGATGATTAGAGCGAACGGTCAGCAGGACCTTTCTCAAAGGCAGAATTTTGTTTTCCTAAAAAACGCATGCAATCAATCAACTCTAATCCTTTATAGCATGAAAAACACACACGAAATTTTACAGTTTTGGTTTTTTTTACAAGGAAAAAAAGGGGGACAAAACCAGACGGTCTCCAAAAAGGAAGCGGGAGGGGACGCTAATCATGTATTTTTTAATTTGGCCTAAAATAATTGTTCGGTGCACCACAACTTCAGAGTCAGCGTGCATTTTACACTGTACTGGGTACTGGAAATCGATTTTCCAATTGTTCAGAGTTCTCAGTAATTCATTTTATTTATTTATTCACCAAATCCAACGAAAGAAGGGCGCCAATTATACAGTATTGAGATGGTTAACCATGATATAGTATTAATGAGCTATACACATAAATATTTCATTCATCAGACATGAATAAAAAAGGCAAAAAAAAAAAAAAAAAATGCGGAAAGCAGTTATGGAAATTAAAAGACCATTTCGCATAAATAGTCAAGTAAACCGTTAAATCAGATGATCAACTCATGTTCTCCCAATACACCAATACGAGTCTACCAATGCAGCTAGCTGGCTAGTGCAGTATATAACCGTACTATAGCGTGCACGAATATCGCTAAGACCAATATTGTTTATACTTTTAACACTTGATACAAATAAAGCAACACAACTCCCAGATTGGTAAGACCGCGGGCTGCAGCAACCGGGTCAACTGACCCCGCTTTAATTACTTCTGATCACTTCTTTTTTCAATTCTTTCTTTCTTTATGTCTTTCTTTCAGTTCTTTCTTTATGTCTTTCTTTCAATTCTCTCGTTTATTTACAATAATAACAAGGTTATGAACCTTTAAGAAACTATGGATGCTGTGTTGGCGGCCAGATACGAAAATCCACACAAACCGTATAGGAAAATTGTGGGAACGTATACCTGATCTATGCGGGCCAACGCTTTCAGGCTAAGCTAGCAATCCGACTAATGAGTTTTGACTGACACGTAAACGGCTCTCCGAAAAACGGGACAAAAAATCAGTCCTTTTATATAGAATGTGTAGAAATAGCACTACATATAAGCTTTAAAATATAAAGTAAATCTGCCATCGTAACATCCTTATTGATTATTCGAATGTAATGATACTGATAAGTACAATAAATGCATTTGTGAAACGTTCCTTTACTTGCTTCAATGGCATATGGTACTTTTTACATAATTCCTTTCACTGTATCATTTTTTAACGATAATACACTACTCGTATTTCAACGTGTGTCCTTCGCTGCAGTCTAGCCTGAAGTGATTCTCCCGCTCCGCTAGCCCCACCTTATTCAAATTAGGCGCTAGCCCAATGAACCATGCATCCGTTACGTAACAAGTATAAAGTAGATTTATTCTAATTCGCCTGGCACGCAACCGAATAAATCATCATTTTGTGATAGGCTTGTATATTTTTTCCCATCGATTCGTAAGTCGACTCCGATCCGCCTTCACGTCGGTAGAATCGAGTCAAGGTCCGAATCGGAGTCATTTGGTTTAATCGTGACTCCGAACCCGAGTCATGCAAGTATACCCTATAGGCCTATAATGTTCCATGATACTCATTGGCCTTTCTTTCGGCACGAAAGATGACCGCTTTGATTAAAGTTGCCTATATAGGTACATTTTGAAAAAAAATAACAGAATGACCATTTCCCAGGTCATGTCACTGACAAAGGGGAGGAGGCATATATAGGCGTCACGACGTATGACACTTAACGAGTTGGCACGGGCACGAGTTGGCACGGGCACGAGTTGGCACGGGCACGAGTTGGCACGGGCACGAGTTGGCACGGGCACGAGTTGGCACGGGCACGAGTTGGCACGGGCACGAGTTGGCACGGGCACGAGTTGACACAGGCACGAGTTGGCACGGGTACGAGTTGACCAAAATGGGCACGAGTCGGTCAGAGTACGAGTCGGTTTGGGTACGAGTTGACCTGTTCCCGTTGAGACCTCTGGTTATTTTCACCGGCCGTGCACATTTTAGGGTTTTTGTGGGATTATTTATTCCCCTTGTGGCTACTAATTTTAATTTAAAGGGGCACTACTACTCACACTAGTTTGTCCTTCCACGGAGACAGTCCCTGTGTAGGAGCAAGCACTACCAATTCAGGGCCTACTCCGTGTCCGTTGGACGCGTAGTGTGCATGGTCGTCGCGGTGAAACACCCGGCGAATGATCCGGAAATCGAACAAGGTCGAAGGTCGTAACATGCGCGCATGCGCGTAGGTGTAATTCCCCATGGCATTGGTGGCAAGCAACGCGCCCAAAATCTACCGGGAGACATTTTGGCTATACAGTAGTATGAAAAGAACGATGTTCGAATCTTCACCGGTGAATCACCGTTGTATCCAACGGTAAATCCAACGGTCCCATTTGGAAGCAGTTTGAAAACACCATCACGATGAAAGAGGAAGGGCTGCACATGGCAGAGGATTAGGGCGAACGGTCAGCAGGACCTTCCTCAAAGGCAGAATTTTGTTTTCCTAAAAAACGCATGCAATCAATCAACTCTAATCCTTTATAGCATGAAAAACACACGAAATTTTACAGTTTTGGTTTTTTTTACAAGGAAAAAAAGGGGGACAAAACCAGACGGTCTCCAAAAAGGAAGCGGGAGGGGACGCTAATCATGTATTTTTTAATTTGGCCTAAAATAATTGTTCGGTGCACCACAACTTCAGAGTCAGCGTGCATTTTACACTGTACTGGGTACTGGAAATTGATTTTCCAATTGTTCAGAGTTCTCAGTAATTCATTTTATTTATTTATTCACCAAATCCAACGAAAGAAGGGCGCCAATTATACAGTATTGAGATGGTTAACCATGATATAGTATTAATGAGCTATACACATAAATATTTCATTCATCAGACATGAATAAAAAAGGCAAAAAAAAAAAAAAAAACTGCGGAAAGCAGTTATGGAAATTAAAAGACCATTTCGCATAAATAGTCAAGTAAACCGTTAAATCAGATGATCAACTCATGTTCTCCCAATACACCAATACGAGTCTACCAATGCAGCTAGCTGGCTAGTGCAGTATATAACCGTACTATAGCGTGCACGAATATCGCTAAGACCAATATTGTTTATACTTTTAACACTTGATACAAATAAAGCAACACAACTCCCAGATTGGTAAGACAGCGGGCTGCAGCAACCGGGTCAACTGACCCCGCTTTAATTACTTCTGATCACTTCTTTTTTCAATTCTTTCTTTCTTTATGTCTTTCTTTCAGTTCTTTCTTTATGTCTTTCTTTCAATTCTCTCGTTTATTTACAATAATAACAAGGTTATGAACCTTTAAGAAACTATGGATGCTGTGTTGGCGGCCAGATACGAAAATCCACACAAACCGTATAGGAAAATTGTGGGAACGTATACCTGATCTATGCGGGCCAACGCTTTCAGGCTAAGCTAGCAATCCGACTAATGAGTTTTGACTGACACGTAAACGGCTCTCCGAAAAACGGGACAAAAAATCAGTCCTTTTATATAGAATGTGTAGAAATAGCACTACATATAAGCTTTAAAATATAAAGTAAATCTGCCATCGTAACATCCTTATTGATTATTCGAATGTAATGATACTGATAAGTACAATAAATGCATTTGTGAAACGTTCCTTTACTTGCTTCAATGGCATATGGTACTTTTTACATAATTCCTTTCACTGTATCATTTTTTAACGATAATACACTACTCGTATTTCAACGTGTGTCCTTCGCTGCAGTCTAGCCTGAAGTGATTCTCCCGCTCCGCTAGCCCCACCTTATTCAAATTAGGCGCTAGCCCAATGAACCATGCATCCGTTACGTAACAAGTATAAAGTAGATTTATTCTAATTCGCCTGGCACGCAACCGAATAAATCATCATTTTGTGATAGGCCTGTATATTTTTTCCCATCGATTCGTAAGTCGACTCCGATCCGCCTTCACGTCGGTAGAATCGAGTCAAGGTCCGAATCCGAGTCATTTGGTTTAATCGTGACTCCGAACCCGAGTCATGCAAGTATACCCTATAGGCCTATAATGTTCCATGATACTCATTGGCCTTTCTTTCGGCACGAAAGATGACCGCTTTGATTAAAGTTGCCTAGGTACATTTTGAAAAAAAAATAACAGAATGACCATTTTCCAGGTCATGTCACTGACAAAGGGGAGGAGGCATATATAAGCGTCACGACGTATGACACTTAACCACTGTGGCTAAGCTATAAGTGCGCATGCGCGAAGCCAGGTTTTGCTGAGGCCTCCCCATTCATTCATTCATGTTTATTTTTTTAATGTTTTTGTAACTGATTTGTAACTAACATCGGCCCGGCCCCTGGATCAATCAAAAATCTGGTGCCTGTGGATCTATCTGTCACATAAAAGAGACGGCATTTATTCATTTTGCCAGCAGGACTCGCCGTACTTAGTTGCTGGCGTTTTCGTTTGCTTGGCTACAAGGTTTATTGTCAACGTATGTACAAGGTGAGATGCATTTTTCATTTCATTCTGCGGTATGACGAAATGTATGTATGGCATTCTAGTGTAACAGCAACACTAACGCACATCAAAATATACATTGTGTCGCCAGAGACCAGCAGCAATGGCGAACAGCAAGGAGTATCGCGAGGGAGGATGGGGATGGTTTGTCGTGCTGGCATGCTTCATGGCGGAGTTCGTCGTGTATGGAACCTTGAAAGCGTTGGGAGTTCTCATGAAAAACATACAGGAAGATCTCGGCACAGATCTCTGGATCATCGGTTCCATCCTTGCTCTTCACATTGGGGTGCTCTACATTCTAAGTATGTCTGTTCAATGGATACATTCCCTTAATCAAAAGCTGTGATAGTTAGTAGGATATCGGTCCAGGAAGTGTTGTGTATACACGTAGGCTACATGCATGATATACGAAGAGTTAGTAGTACTTTGCTAGGTTTTTATGATGTGCTTATATTATGCGCATTAACCTTCGAGGAATAGAAAGAATTTCGAGCTATACTGGATCCCCATCTAATTGGGCCTGTAATCGTGACACGTTTGTGGAATAAATGTTATGTTGATCTCGTTCGGTGTAGGCCCAGCTGCAACGCTCTTGGCACGCAAATATGGAGGTCGTCCTGTGATCATCTGTGGTGGTTTATTGTACGGACTTGGCTTTGTACTCGCTTCCACAAGTTACAACATTGCAGTTTTATCCACCGGACTCATAGGCTTAGCAGGTGAAAGTTAATTCGGTTAAATATCGGTTTGACATTGATCTCGGTTCTTGGTAGAAGGTTTAAAAAAATATTAGGGATAAATAAATAGAAAGGTTGAAAACGTAGCTCTTCTTAACTAAATGTAGGCCAATACCGAAATAGCGACAAGATATCATAAGACGTTTAAACTTTCTCTTTCCCCAACAGGGACAGGATCGGCGGGTGTACTTCATACAGCACGAGGGGAAATAGTCTTTTACTTTAAGGAAAAGTTCTCAGTAGCTATTTTTCTTACTTTCGTCGGAACGGTTCTTGGAATCTCGGTTTATGGTCCAATAACTCAAATTTTCCTCAATACGTACGGCTGGCGTGGAGCAATGCTACTACTTGGCGGCCTGGGTTTCAATCTGGTCTGGGCCGGCGCCTTAATGAGAAGACCAAAGTCGCACTACCAAGGCATTCCCAACGATGACATCCCGAGTGATGAGGAGGATACCGATGATACACAGCCAAAATGCTTCGAGAAAACTAAATGTAGTCAGTCACTAATAACAACATTAGGATTCAATGTCTTCTTTAATTTTGATTTCATTGTTTTTGCTTCAATAAGAATGTTTTATAATATGAGTCATAATGGATTTGTGGTGTATATGGTGCCCAATGCACTCGCTACCGGACTGACACCAAAAGAGGCATCTTTTCTGAGCACGGCATTCGGAGTTGGGAGCTTTGCTGGACTGTTTCTAGGGGTTTTTATAGCACGTTTATACATACAGTCTGTACACGTTGTAGTTATAATAGTGTGCTTTGTGACTGCTCTACTTTTTGCTGTGGATCCAATCATTCAATTATCTTTCATTAGTCAGTTTGTAATTGTCTTTGGTATCGGTACAGGAATGCATTGCGTGATAATCATTTCAGCCGTCCTGATAAGGACACTCCCCTTTGGCGACGATAGCTACGGTGTTATCAACGGCTGGATGGCTTTCATATCGGGTCTATCATCTGCAGTTGGAGATGTCTTTATAGGTGCGTCAGTACCCTATTTTCTTCATTTCTTGCCATTTACTTTCAAGATGGGAGACAATTCAGCGAATGTTATTGTACAAGGTCATCCACGAAGAGGCAAGCAAATGAAGAAGCTATGCGCGTGCCCATGACAGTGCCATGCACTCTGATATAGTCAAAAAAGGAGAAAATGTTATTGGCCAGCACTAGCCTCATGAGGGTGGTTATGTCAGAGATAGGGGTTAGGACGGTTTTCCTTTGGCTAGGGATGTTGGTGTATAGAGAGGAAACATCAATGGTACCAATTATGGCAGTGGTAGGAATTTCATTCTTGACAACTTTCGCAGAATGTCAGGAGTGCCATGGACGTCTGAAGGAATTTGGGGAACCAAGGGTCTGAGAAAAGATTGAATAAAAACAGTCCTTACCCTATCTCTAACATATAATAATTCATCCTTTCTTGGCAAGCAATATATCCAAGTGCATGTCACTGCCATGGGCACACGCATAGCTCCTTCCTTTGCTTGCCTCTTCGTAGGTGGCCTCGAAAAACGCATGCTCACTGAGGCTCCATGCCGTCCCTGGATTTGGTGGAGATACATAGATGACGCTTTCTTCATTTGAACTAGGGACGGTAGCAGCTTGAATCCACATCACTATCAATTCAATTCAATTCATCAAGTTCACATGTGAGCACTCACTCCAGCAGACTCATTTTCTGGATGTCATCACTTACTTGTGTTCTAAGCCCATAGACACTCATCAATATCTCCATGCCTCCAGTTGTCACCCAGACACTGTAAGACTGGTATAGCATACAGCCAGGCCCCCAGATTGAGGAGCATATATACTCCAATGAGTGTGATTTTCGCCGCCATACACGGGTATTGCCAAGAAACCTAGTTGCGAGAGGCTATAGTTATCGCCAAGTGAAGAATACCATTTCTAAAGTCTGTTCAATTCCCAGAAGATCGGTACTAAAACAAAAGTCACCCGCACCCAAGGTCATCCCAAGGTTCCCTTAGTTACTTCCTACCACCCTTGTCTTCCTCCTCTGCGGAAGATAACTCAGAAAAACCACCACATTTTCCAGATGGTCTTTCAGATGGTCAGGCTAGGGCCATTCCAAACTCGTCTGTTTTCGCTTTCATGCGCCCCCGCAACCTGCGTAACTTAATTGTCCGAGCACAGGTTACCTCTTTGGACACTTCACCTCCCACCAAATTGAGTACATTTAAGTGTACATCGAAATGCATCGTTTGCAAGACACATGTCAACAAAATAGACTCTTTCAATGGAACTTCTTCTTGAACAACCCACATGACCTATTGCTCTATTACATGCACCACCTCAAACATTTTAAACCTCATATGAAGGGAAAGACTTCGGATTCCATTCAAAAGTCAATCTGAGTAGTCTCTGTTAATGTATTGCGATGAAATCTGCATTGAAATATCTGCCGTTAAAAAAAAATGGTTAACTTTATATCCTTAATGCTAGTCATAGTATGTTTTCTTTTATTGTCATTTTTTTTTTCATTTTCCCAGGTTGGGTATATGACGTCACCCAGAGTTTCTTCTGTGCGTTTTTGTTGCTGAGTGTTTTCATGTTGGGAATAATTGTTTGCTCCATTATGGAATTATTTCACATCTACTCGTCAAAAGAGAGAGACAAAGTGGAAGTGCAGTGATGAGGAACGTCACTCTGTGGTTACAATTATGAATCATTAGATGTGCTTGTAGCAGTTTGGTAAATATGCAGTAACGTTTCGTCAGTGTTTCTTTCATGTAGGAAAGCGTAAGTTCAGTAGAGAGTTTCATCGAATAAAAGCCTAAGCATTACAAAACTGTATTACAGAAAATACGTCACCTTCGATACTTACAAATGAATTTCCGAATTGAGCATGCGCAAGCATAGCCTGATCTTCTTGATATAATAGATAATCCCCTTTGGATTAGAGGAGATTCCCCTGCATGTTGGTGTATTTTATTCAATGTAAAAATAAGCCTGTGTTGTCCTCAATCACTTGGGATGGTTCTTGTTTCATCTTTTTTATTATTATTACAGAGCTAGTCATACACATTATTCCAGTTCCTTTTGCTAAAAAATACTTTCCTGCTTTTCCGCCAATCTTGGTTGTGAGTCCTTAATCTAAATAAACTATAGTGTCAAACAACCAAAGTAAAACCTGACTGATTTACATGCAAGTGTTCTTCCATCTGAGCTATCCATCCCATAGATGGTGGCCTTTCCTAATAGTTAACTGTTCTTTGCCGATGTGGGGGCCATTAACTGCCGTACATCTCTTAGAGACGGCATTTATTCATTTTGTCAGCAGGACTCGCCGTACTTAGTTGCTGGCGTTTTCGTTTACTTGGTTACAAGGTTTATTGTCAACGAATGTACAAGGTGAGATGCATTTATGAGCACGATCTCCAAAACGCCAATGGTACCAGCACGCACCACCAGTATGTTCTGGTGCTTTTGAGTCTCGTGAAGAAGATCGTGATTTGGATTTACCATTACGTCTATAATGAGACCTACTTCTGTCTCTACTGGATGTTCTTGATCCAGCCGTTTGTTTGACTTGTTTAGAAAGGGATGCGACTTGCGTAGAAAGTTCAGATATCATATCGCGCAGCTTCTCTATCTCAGAAGATGATGAGGGTTTTGCTGCTGCTATCGAACTAACAACTGGAGCACTAGTCGGTGTCACCTCTAGAATATTATTGGCAATAGTTGCTCACTTGTCTATATCAACGCTTTCACAGGTAGATGCCAAAATCAATTGTGTGTTAGTTGGGAGACGTTGGAGGAAAAGTTGCTTTAGTATTTTCTCTTCCAACTGGTTTTCACCAAGAAGTTGTCTCATTCTTCTCAGCAGCTGAGTGGGCTTTTTATCCCCTAATTCTTCGGATATTAGCAATTGGTGTAGTCGCTTCTGTTCTGATGCTGACGTGCGTTTGACAAGCTCAGTTTTAATCTTGTCATATGCGTTTTCTTGAGGTGGGTTCAACAAAAGATCTCGCACCTCTTGAGCGATTTCAGGTTGCAAAGATGACACCACGTATGCAAAACGGGTATTCTGATTAACAATGCCTCTGGTGACAAATTGAGCCTCCACTTGGGCAAACCAGATAGTTGGGTCATTGGGCCAAAATGGAGGGAGTTTTATACTCACTGCTGCCACAGCAGGATCAAACATTTTCTCTTCAGTCATCTTTCAATTGTTACTATACAACAATTAAATAACAGGCTATGTACGGCTTATCATTGAAATCACGAATGTGATAATTTTCAATTCGTCAAAATTGCCTGTTTGTCCAGCTCAAAAGATTTTTAAAAGTTCAGTGTGCCAACGTCTTTTTATAAATGAGACAGCGTGAAGTCCATCATATAAGACGGAAAAATCATTACGGACAGCTTTGCGAAATTTTCCAGATTGACTCTTGCGTTTAGATGGTTTACGCACTGATGTGTGCCACGACAAGGTACGAGTTATTATCTGTTGTTGGGGTTCACTGTTATGTGATTTGACAAAAACATTAACAGAATCTACTATGTCATCTAGCTCCCGCTGAAATTGCCGCAAAACATCATCAGATAAGATGGGCGTTTTCAAGTGCTTGTTTGCTTAAGGTGATATACAAAAATATTGCAAACTGCTTACTGACTAAAATTACCAAAATGTTCATCTTAAAATTTAGTGGGCCTGACGTTTCGATCCTAGCAGGACCTTTCTCAAAGGCAGAATGACAAGGACGAAACAGGTACACGAAGGAAGGGGGAAGAGAGTGAATAGGACACGGATGAGAAGCAAAGGACAAAGAGTGAAGCTGGTAGGGAGAGATCAAAGGGAAGGGCAGGGAGTAGGGTAAGGATTAGTGAGAAGAGGGGGAAAGATCAAAGAGAGAAGTGTGAAGGACTGAACACAAAAGAAGGATTATCAGAAAGCTGCATGGTGTTATAGTCATTACCCTCCTGGATGTTGAGACCATGTGGTTGAATAGTCCAAAGACGCTTCATCCACATTTTCTCACGGCTTGTTTGCTTGAAATTTTGCAAAAGACGCAGGTGGAATTGTCACAAATGAAATTATTGCGTTTGGTCGCACTTCTATTACTTTTGCTTTAAATGAACGCAAGTGAGCAATGAGATCACCGGAGTTGATCTCTGAACGACCAATAACCCTCTCTGCCTTTGCATTTACATGAAAAGTAGTTACATCATTGATACCTGCTGCTAATCTTATGATGATCTTATCACTGTCCTTGTATTGCCGTAATTTGTGTAAGGTGAGTGGAACTAAATCGAGAACAGTAGCACCTCTTTTAATTACGTAATCAACAACAATTTTACAGTCGGTTGGCGGTGGATAGCGGTCAAAAGAATAACCACGGGAATCTGCCACAAATAAAAATCTCACTGGAACCTGGCTTTCCGTCATTAACTCTAGTCTAAAGGAAGGGCAAGTAAACATCACGTCTGGGTCACCAATTGAAGAGGCTTCTCATAATGCACTTACCCCTTCGTCATCCAAAGGGCTGGATAGCTCAGATGGTAGAGCGCTGGTACGGTAATCAAGAGGTCTCGGGGTCGAGTCCCGGTTCAGTCAAAGTTTTCTTTGCCATTTTCAAAAAAATGTTAAAAGCGTTCCCAGTCAGTTTTAATTGTTTGACTTAAAAATAATTTATTAATTTTAATAGCAAACTTAATCACGAGTTGGTGCAGGTACGAGTTGGCGCGGGTACGAGTTGGCGCGGGTACGAGTTGGCGCGGGCACGAGTTGGTTGGGCACGAGTTTGCATGGGTACGAGTTGACTCGAATTCATGCTCACCACTTCCTTGGTGCGGAGTCAGGCTGGTGTGTCTTGACTGTATGGACACCCTTTTGGGGTGTCTGTATACTACTGCCAACGCCCGAGTATCACACACAGTCAAGATATCCGTGGTTCCTTATTACAGCTTACAGTGTACTAAATATATATAATTACTGGGCAGACTACCCTAATGTATAGACACTAACTTACATGTACTAACTATCTGTGCACACACTGTCCTAAACTAGATACATTAACAAGAGAGGTGTGGCATCTACCATGGTCTGAAGGAGACTGAACCAGTGGGCCTGCCAGTGTGCTTATCTAGTGGATTCTTTTCTCCTATTATGCAAGTCCCTCCAGTAAAGAAAGGCCAGTGCCAGCATGGGCAAAAAGCCCGCATAAAATTAAAATACTACAAAAGGGTAGGGTGGCCTACACTCGGTAAAAACATTTGCAGGCACAGGGTCCAACACACAGGTTTTGATTTTCTTTGATTTTATCATAGAGCCAACATCAGCATCTGAGACAGGATGAAATGTCTCAATTCTACAGTGAGGAACACTGGTTGAAGACTCGTCAGAGGAATCCCGTGTATTGACACCAGTGGCAGCAGGCGATGTTCGAAGTCTGGATATTTTTTTCTTCAAAGAAATGAGCAAATTGATTTGCAAGCTCTTTCTGTGAGTGGAAAGACGGTAACTGTTGGTCACTACGTTCTACTGTCAGCTTTTCAACGATCCTGAAAAGATCCTTTGAACTACTGTTTGAAACCAGTTCGCGATGGTGAATTGTCTTAGCTTGTTTCACCGCTGAGTGATATTCTGAGAGATTCTCTTTCATTATCTGCTTATCAACTGTAAGTTTAGTCTTTCTCCATTTCCGCTCCTTTGCTCGTAATCTTTGTTTTCGAGTTCTTAGCGATTCAACGTACCAGGGCGCACGAGGACGTAGTTGAACTTCCTTCTGTATATATAACCGGCGCATGATCGTCTAAGACGGTTGTGAGCGTAGAGTTGTACAGATAAACCTTCTCTGTGAGGCTGAGGTTGTCTAGGTCTTCCATCTTGGAGAAGGTCGGAAGGTCGGAAGAGGACATGATAACGCAGCGGTAAAGGTCAATTGCTGCATGATCTGATGGCACTGCATGCAGTACGCTCACATTCTTGATGAAATCTGTACCATCCCGTGTGATCAGTAGGTCAAGGATGTGACCCCGTGAGTGGGTTGGCTCCATAAAAAACTGTTTTAGGCCTCCAGACTCGAGAAGATCTAGAAAGGACTTTGCATCGGTGTCTGAGATGTTATCAACATGGATGTTGAAGTCCCCACAGATTACAAGCTTGCTGTTGAGTAAGTTGACATGCTCCAGAAGTAAGGAAAATTCATCGAGAAAGGTTGATTGAATGTGACCTCTTCCCGGAGGTCGGTTGATCACAATCATCGAAAGAGTGTCATGACCAGCTGAACTAATTGTCACTTCATGACATTCAAACGTTTCAAAACGATGAATCTTCTTCTTGGAAGTAAAATTGCTACGTAGGATGACACATAGTCCTCCACCTTTCTTCCCTTTGCGTGGAAGTTTCAGAATGTGGTAGTCACGAAGAGTGCTTTGGATATCTGCCAAGACAGGAGAATCACGAGCATCACCTTTTAGCCATGCTTCGGTGACTGTCAGGATATCAAGACGTTCTGTCAGAATAAGATCACATATTTCTGAAGGTTTGTTCATCATGGACTGGGCATTCCAAAGTCCAATCTTCGTCGGTGTGGGTATGGCATCACAAGTATCAGATAATGTTATTTTCTTGTATGTTGGTGGGCGAGGTGTTAGTGTTTTTCTTCCTCTCCTGGCACATCCTGGTGTAACAATAACAGGTATTGGCCTTTGCTGCTTTAACCAAGATCTTCTACCTCTTGTAGTCGGTTTAGCAGTGCATATCTCGAGATCTCTCACGTGGTGATAGAGGTGAGGGGATAGTCTGACTCCCCATGTGGCTCCACGATGCCCCAGAAGAGCTTCTCTGCTGTATTGCTGTTGTTGTTGTTGTTGAGGCTGGGGTATACTGCATATAGGGCTACCATGGCCAATGGTAGCAAGCAATGGAGGTCGGTGTTCTCCATTAGTAGTTATCTGCACTCACTCCCGGCCATTCAGCTAATTCACACAGCACATCGTGAAGAATAGGGCAGGAATTGAACTTGATCCGTCTTCACAATAGGGTGCACACAATGGGTGTGCAGTCAGGTAAGAAAAATGGTGTGTGGGGAATGGTGGTAGACAGTCAGCCCATGCAAAACATGTAAACTGTTTGCCTCCTAATATCAGACGAGCGATGAAGTTAGATATCCCCAGATTGATCTAGTAGACTCCTGGTAGATTCACAAATGTACTGGTAAGTTCGTTAGATCAAACAGGTATGATTGGCAAGCAAATAAGCTTATTATCTCAGAGCTAGATTTGAGTGCAACCTTCAGGCGCTACATCAATGTTATTACATCTATACCGCCGCAGCATCGCAGGACATTGTTGTATACGCAATACCTCTACTCCCCACTCACGATATCACCAACATGGGATACCGATGACCGAAATGGCTGACATTTTAGCCCCCTTCTTCAGTTTTAGCCAATTTTCTCTCAGACGTGAGAACGCTCGAGCCAGTCGTTCAACATGCTCCTCAAATGAGACCGAAAGGACAAGGAGGTCGTCTAAGTACAACCTCTATCCGATATATATCGCCAAATATCGACTCCATTATCAGCTGGAAACTATACTCGGGCTGTTCGATAACCCTTGTGGAAGTCGGAGAAATTGGTCTCCCAGCCCAATTGAGGTATTGGGGGACTTAATCGTGTTGCATGGCGACTTGGAAATAGCCACTCACGGGCTAGGTCCAGCGATGAAAACTGCTTTGTTCCGCTTACGGACTCAGGCGTTTCTACAATGCGCGTAAGCGGGAAAGTGTCCCTCAGAGCCTGAGCATTTTAAAGTCACGGTAATTTATACACAGGCGAAATAGTCCCGTGCACGTCCCCTTCTATCGTTTCGCGTCGTGGCACATCTCTGAGAACTAAATTTGTTTTATCTAATTTCATGTATTTTTCTATATTTATGTAAAATGTGCATGTTGGCACACGTCTTTCCCTGCAGTTCATGAGAAAAATCAACATTTCGGCAGTTCAAATTCAGCGCGTTTTCCTTTCCGAACGAAGTGAGATGTATGACGTAATGGTATCCACTGAGGGGTTTTAACCAATCAGGTTCCATTATTGGGATCAGGTGACTACGCTCAATTGGGATCAGGTGACTACGCTCGCAATTAAAGACTTTTATTTTTAACAATCCTACAGTGTTTTGGAACTATCTAACAATGTGAATTTTGTGGATTTAGTATCCCCTAGACAAAGTTGTGTAGGTTTTTTCAGGTTTAAAGAAATTACAGGAATAATAATGCGTGTGCACCTTTATTTGTCATTACCGCTAAAACAGGTTTCTGGAAATGCCAACATTTATATTTGTATTTACCATCCCTGAAACTATAATAATCAACAGAGTTTACGTAGTTCTCAGAGGTGTGCTACGAAAATCATTTTCTGAGCGTTATATAGGGGGACATGCAACGGCCTAAAAGGATGCGTCTCGTTTTCGCACAAGGACCATGCACCGGACTCCCGTAAGGACTCGTTGCATTTCTGCGAATTGTCTCTGCGCACATCTGGGCCGATTTCTAAGCTCACTCTCGCTATGGCCGTTTTCGAATCCACGGATCAGGCTCGGGCTCAGGCTTCGTCTCGGTCTGACAAAACCTGAAAATAGGGGTTCTCGGTTTGTCACCAAATTTGAAGGTTTGTGCAGAGTACTCGCCCAGAAACGGGGGCCAAATGATTGAAAAAAAATGTGACCGAAGCCTAAGCCAGAGCCTATAGCCTTCATTTCGAAAACGGCCTAGGCCTATATGTTAGCCCGCCTCAGGTGACGTGCAATAGTGACTATAAAGAAATCGCTACCATCACCGAGTCAGCTAGGAGTGTTGGAGGTCGCGTACTTGCACACGTCACGGAGGTAGTATACCGTACAGTGCTCTCCCAAAGAAATGGGCGAACATTTCTCTCTTTGGCAAAAATCCCCGATGAACCGTACACCGGAAGACTTGGAAGGAGTTTAAGAAGCCAGACTAGGAGTCGCATCACCATACGCTGGGATTTCATGTCCCTTTCCCGGCCTAAAGTGAGTGGAATTATTACTTCTTTTTTTAAATGGTTTGGATTACTGATCGTCGTACAAGGATTACAGTGAATGAATATTATCATAACCTTGAGTGTGCTCATGCATTTGCCAGGGTGGGTTGATATCAATCATTGCATCGCAGCAGTATTTGCTTTGTACATGCTGCATAGAATGTAAAGTACAGCGATCCCACATACAATGCATGCACGTATATTGTGTGCAACTTTGCCTGCACGTAAGGCCAAATAACAAAAAAACATGTTTAGCACCTTCCTTTTTTCCAAAAAGGAAGGATAAAATCATTTTTCTTCCTTTTTGTTCAAAATTAGCAGAGCGACCCATTAAAAAGAAAACCGAATTAATCGCACTCGCAAAAAGTTAACACGTACGAATAGACAATTTCCACAGTGATGACTATATAGGCCTGTAAAAAGTACACCTTTAAAAAAAGAAAAACAATATAAGAAAAAATAATGAAATTTACACTTTTGGGGGTTTAAAAAGAGAAAGAAAAAAAGAGCAGGCGACCTCTAAAAGGAAAGCGGGCAGGGACGCTAAACATGTATTTTTTTATTCGGCCGAAGTAAAATAGTTCAGTGTACCATAACTTCGGTGTAACCGCACATAAACATGGAGACAGCGACCTTGATAAACATAGCAGGCCCCTACATGTAACCGTGTTGTAACTCATTCCTATATGGTCTCATAGCATCGTGGTGAATGAAAATAAAATGCATAAATCAATGGGCACATCACACAATCAAGGGTAACTACCCACGCACCACTTGTTTCTAGCACGTGAGGTGAATCCTGCACAATCATACAATCCTTTTTAAAAGCCCCAAACCTGACAGTCCAACAGTGTCTCCCTGGACCATTGGTACCTACTTCTTTTTGTGCTAATGCATATTTTTTACTACCAAGTGCCCTCCATCACATTGGGCCATGTAACCTGGATCCTACATTTTCCTACAGTGACAAAACAATCCACATGCCCTCAATCCTACAGAATCAACCTCCATCACATTGGGCCTTGTAACCTGTATCCTACATTTTCCTACAGTCAGCGGCGTAAAAAAGAAAATCAAAACCACACAATTCTAAAGATAAATTAAGAACCCCATTATTACCCCAATTCATGATTTTCGGTAGTAAAATAACTTGTAGCTGCTGAGTGCTGATGATCTTGCAGAGGCTTGAGTAGCGCAGCGTATACGTACAGTGTGTACATGTACATGTACATATGTACATGTACGTGTATGCAGCCATGCGGTCGCTGAACACGTACTGTACATGTACTGTTTGTACATGTACTGTACGTGTTCAGTGTACACAATGTACATGTACATTGTACATGTACTGTACATGTGCACTGTACATGTACACAGTTTGCAAGGACGTGTTGTGTCTTGTTGCAATGCTGCGCGTAGTCTGGTTTCGGCCCCACTGATCATTTAGTGTCACTATATGGCTTCACTAGATGGAAACTAGACCTAGACTTGATAAGGTCTCTAACGTCACGAAGGGAAAACGGTCATAATAAAATGTGCTACACTTTTCAACCTCGGCCATTATCTGGATGCACGATGCAATTAGCTTTCGATCGGTACCGGTTTGAATGCACTTTCAGCGTTTCTAAGTTATAGTTCCATATCTCAGAATGTTGTTTCCGCGTAATTTGATATTATTCCTTAGTCATTAATTTTGAAACGGTGGTATGGAAAGAAAGAGGAATATACAGGCTTCAATTTGAGGGTAATTTGTAGTCCGAGTAACTTGGACCTGACAATTCACCCTTTTTTTTATCGAATGTTAAAATTTTGAGGTTCGGGTGACTGTAGGGTCCAAGTCGAACCGAGTCCTAACCCTGCTGGTGCGTAGTCCGAGCCTACCGTAACTTAGACCCTTACAATCGCCCTTTTAAAAAAATTTGAGGGGTCGGGCGATATAAGGAGGGTCCAAGGCATCCTGCTGAGAAACCCGGTAAGTAACTATGTGTTGGACTCCATGACTACCCCCGACCCAAACCCCGAGATTTTACCCCGAAAACACCCGTGAAACCGTCCCACGTACCAATCTTTGGATTAAGTGAGAATCACACGAACATTTCTCCTTTTCCCCCAAACGTGAGTAAAACAAATAATCAGTATTGAAATCGGTGATTCTCACGTAATCCAAAGATGGGTGCGTGGGACGGTTTCACGGGTGTTTTCGGGGTAAAATCTGGGGGTTTTGGTCGGGGGTACCGGTAGTCATGGAGTCGAACACATAGTTACTTACCGAGTTTTCCAGCAGGATTCCTTGGACCCTCCTATCGCCCGACCCCTCAAAATTTAAAAAAGGGCGATTGTAAGGGTCCAAGTTACTTGGACTAGCTGGTGAGTACAAACCGCTAACACATTTCAACCGAAAAACTACCCGACCGAAACCCCCAGATTTACCGCCGAAAACACCATCCTACGTGGTCATTTGTGGATTCAGTGAGAATCACAGATTTCAGTAATGGTCATTTGTATTGCTCACGTTTGGGGAAAAAGGAGAAATTTCCCCTCTTTTGATCGAGAACATTCTCTCCCGTGCGACGAGCACAGTATTCGTTTTATGTAAACCAATGATGTCAATTGGTGCTCGCGGACCTGTCAAAACGTCACTGATTTGCGTGTATACTTGTACAGTATAACCGTTTCAATTTGAAATCCAAGATGGCCGCCTAATTTTGGCTCGTCGCACGGGAGAGAATGTTCTCAATCAAATGAGGGAAAATTTCTCCTTTTTCCCCAAACGTGAGTAATACAAGTGACCATTATTGAAATCTGTGATTCTCACTGAAGCAAAAAATGGCCGCGTAGGACGGATCAGTATGCAATTTTCAACTTCCGAAATCTCCAAAAATATCAGGCAAATCCTAAATTTTTCTTGAATTCTAGAAACATTTCTTTCTTACATGAAATAAATTATAGAAAATTGTCTCAGTCGTCGGGTGCACTGCGCGTCAATTTTGTCCAAGGTTTCATAACGCGCGGCTTTGGGGTCAAGTTGAACGATTTTCGTCGCGCTAGCGCCTCTCAAACCGCTCTAAGAGACACATTACTTTAATATGTTTTCACAAGCCCGGGTTTTTGAAAACCTTTACAAGTATAGTCGAGTGATCTTAAGTTTATATCCGGTAGACAAATATATTTTTTTATACACGTTCGGCATTGATTTGTTGGACTGGTCGGAGCTTGTACTTCGGTTGACCGCGAAACGCAGAACATCGTTGGTAACTTGTTATCATACGGAGCTCTATAAACTGCACATGCAATAAACATTACATTATTTTGTTAGAAAACAAGTGTGTAAAGACTGGTGGAAGTCTACTAATCATTCTGGACGCACTGAGTGCACACACTGGACGGTGGTCTCGCAGCGTGCACAAATCACGAAGACGAGTACAATCCCACAAGACGTTTTTTATGACGATTTGGTCGACAATATTGCCTTAATTATTTGCATTTTTAACTCATGTGAAAAAAGAAAAACAAAGGTGATTAAACATTCATGGTTTTGCAAAAATCAAAACCGAAAACCGTCTCCAAGGCAAGACTGAAAAACTTTGAAAAATCGAAAAACCTTGAAAAACCGAAAAAACGCCCAAACTACAGTCTGCCCCCCACGAAATTTGGCAGCCCCCCATCGCCCCCCCATGAAAAAAATCCTGGCTACGCCGCTGCCTACAGTGACAAAACAATCCACTTGCCCTCAATCCTACAGAATCAACCTCCATCACATTGGGCCTTGTAACCTGTATCCTGCATGTTCCTCAAGTGACAAAACAATCCACATGCTCTCAATCCTACAGAATCAACCTCCATCACATTGGGCCTTGTAACCTGTATCCTGCATGTTCCTATACAGTGACAAAACAATCCACATGCCCTCAATCCTACAGAATCAACCTCCATCACATTGGGCCTTGTAACCTGTATCCTGTATGTTCCTCAAGTGACAAAACAATCCACATGCCCTCAATCCTACAGAATCAACCTCCATCACATTGGGCCTTGTAACCTGTATCCTGCATGTTCCTATACAGTGACAAAACAATCCACATGCCCTCAATCCTACAGAATCAACCTCCATCACATTGGGCCTTGTAACCTGTATCCTGCATGTTCCTATACAGTGACAAAACAATCCACATGCCCTCAATCCTACAGAATCAACCTCCATCACATTGGGCCTTGTAACCGGTATCCTACATTTTCTTCAAGTGACAAAACAATCCACATGCCCTCAATCCTACAGAATCATCCTCCATCACATTGGGCCTTGTAACCTGTATCCTGCATGTTCCTATACAGTGACAAAAACTCCACATCATGCCCTCAATCCTACACATTCCTACACTAAGTCAATAGGATTATGTAGGATTTGGGAAAGCATCGTGGTGAATTAGTCTAGCACAAATCGGCACACAGTCAAGGGTATAATATATAATGAGGTCTAGTCTCCGCCTCGATCCTTCCGTGTCAGGAAGGCACTCTGGTCCCGCAGGCGAAATTCCTTTTACACCGCAGCCACAGGTTTTTGCCGGTAAATTCGGCCTTGAAAAGAGACTTCATGAAGCGTGCGTTACGTTATCGGCCAGTTGGGGCGCCTTGTGGAGGGGCAGAATGTGTTTTTGTAGTTGCCACATTTTGCCACAAAAATGAGAGATGTCTTTTAAATTGTGTTTTCACGAAAAAAAGACAAGAAGTTGTCTTATATCGAGCGGTTTCACCTGGCTTACAGACAACGCAGTGATATTTTTTTCAAGGCCGAATTTATCATGTTATAGCGAAAAGCATGTGGCTGCGGTGTTAAAAAAATACGCGTCGCAGTTCCACTATACCACGTCCAATATATTGCTTGCACGGCTACACCAAACACAAGCTCCTTGAACCCAAAGACCAATTGCTCTTCCACCCTTGTCTTCAAACAAGAATGCAGAACTATTAACCTTTAGCATTCATACGACTCTTACGTTTTCAGATTCAACCTACATTTAAGCCAAAAAAAAAAAAACCGTAACGTGGCTCTTAATATTAGCAGCTTGGACCAACAACTTCGCAAAGGACTCTTTGGCCGCCATTTTGACAGCGTAGCATCGGCCAGAATGGAAGGCCGTTCGTCCAAAGAGTTCAACTGGAGCGGGTGCTTCATAGTGCTGCTCATCTTCGTGGTCGACTTAATCTGGGGCGGCATCATCAAAGGCCTCGGGGTGCTGCTGCAGACGCTGAGGGATCAGTTCTCCAGCCACACGTGGCTGATCGGAATCATGGCGGCTGCATTTGGAGTTACGATAGACGCAGCGGGTAAGTCTGCTGAAGAAGATGGCGGAGGAGGCTTCAGTCTGGCGCACAATTATACAACCACTGTTTACATGCCACCACGTTACTTATTGCGGGGTTTTTCATCTCATTTGGAACAGAAAAGTGAAGGAAATAAACAGAGATGAATGTGGACAATTTGATACTCTTCTTGGCGAGTTTCCAATCCTGTTCTGCACCAAACGAGATGAAAAAAATACCCACTATTAGTCTATGATAGCAAGGTGATATACAAAAATGTTGCAAACTGCTTACTGACTAAAATTACCAAAATGCAAATCATAAAATTTAGTGGGCCTGACGTTTCGATCCTAGCAGGACCTTTCTCAAAGGCAGAGAAAGCCTTTGAGAAAGGTCCTGCTAGGATCGAAACGTCAGGCCCACTAAATTTTATGATAGTCTTTGATTGCATGTAAACATTGAGCACTGCAGCTTGAACGGGCGTACATGCTGTTTACAGTTATGTGACTCAAGTGGAAAGTTTGCGCGGCGACACCATGTAGCACTTCTCTCTCAAGAAAGAGTGCAGCTCTGAAAAGAACCACACTCTTTTTAGAGCCGCACTCCTTCTTGAAAGAGATGCGCTACGTACATCGTGTTAACATACCTCTTAATTTTGTTGACAATGTGCCTGTAGACATCATTGAGTCATTACCCCCTGAGCATGGCCGAGGTAAAAATGGACAGAGGTATAGCATGGGAGTTGCCCGATTCCACCGTTCTGTCACGCGAGTGTTCTGTCTCGAGGGTTTTCAACGGGAATGCAAACCATTTTCGAAGGATGCGAATGTCGAACAAATGGTGCAACGTTCGTATTTAGGCGCCAAATGTTCGCCAAACATGGGCGGGGTTTTCGAAAGCGTCGTAAAAAAAATGTTCGCAGGAGTCGTTTGTCGTTTGAATTTTTCTGTAAATGTTTTCAGCATCCCGGGTCGTGATTTGTTCTGACTTGAAAATGTCTAAAATCTTCATGAAACCCAAAACAGATTCAGAGTTTTCCAGGCAGTTTGGATAATGTCTCGCTCATTTCTCGCGAAAGCAGCGAAGTTTCTCGATCTATTCACGAACTGATCGCGTGCACTTTGTGAGAACTACGCACAAACTGCGCAAGAATGGTTTACGGCTCCAATATCGTGACACATTCGGGGGGAAAAGCTTCGCGAATCGTTCGTAATAGATTTCATATTCAATATAGGATGACGGCCAGAGCATACTGGTCGAAACGTCGATTTACCACTCAGGTTCTTTTCAGAACCAAACCTCTTCCTTTAAGAGACCTGATGCATGGTGTCACCGCAAACCTTCC